>SJYO01007492.1:38851539-39209952 GCA_006410555.1 Capra ibex | reverse complement strand
CAATACTGGTTGGATCTGTCGTATAATTTTTCGTCTCTGTAATGAAACGGTTGTTTCCAGGTAGATCAGTTCCGATACCAAAAAGGTCACCAGTACATACCTACACTCTCAACCTGACACTTCTTTCGACTCGTGGCTTCTTACCTACGAAAACTTGACACCATAACCTCTTCTGAAAACTCTCAGGGAACTTGACGTTCCTCTAGGTTGGTCAGGTAGGATTTCCTCTAGTCAGGACGCACAAGTAACCTCCCTGACTACAACTTCGACTTCGAGGTTATGAAACCGGTGGACTACACTTCTCCACTGAGTAAACTTTTCTGGGACTACGACCCTTCTTAACTCCCGTCCTCTTCATCCCCTGCTGTCTCCTACTCTACCGACCTACCGTAGTGGCTGTGTTACCTGTACCCAAATCCACTTGAGGCCCTCAACCACTACCTGTCCCTCCGGACCGCACGACGTCAAGCACCTCGGCGTTTCTCAACCTGTGATGACTTGTCGACTTAACTTGACTTGACTCACCCCCTTAATTATCTTTGACTAAATACTAGTATTTATAGTTGACTCTTTGTTACACGTCCTACTTAACTCTTCTGACGTAACCTGACCTCTCTCCTTTTTGTGCTCCAACAGTATTATTGACACTATGGTTCGTGTTCACATCTGATACCGGTACTGTTTCTCTTTTTCACTCAATAATTCCTGGACCTTGACTGACATAAACTACTAAACTATACCCCCCCCGTCGCTCTTTTTTCTCCCTAACTCTCAAAGGTCCACTGATACGTTTTATACTCTTTTCACCATTGTACACTCCCTATTACTACTCAAACTGTACAACTTAAAATACACCGAGACGGTGAGTGACAACCTATGTAGACAAATCTTGTGTCCGGAACCTACTTCTAGATCTAAACCCTTAGAGAGTTCCCGATCGACCTTAACGGAGTTCACGTAACATCTACTCTATTCCTACTCATCTCCTGGTGTCCCGTCGGATCAGTGTCTTCCTCATACGTCTCCTTCTCCTGTACCGTCTTCTCTGAATTTTCGTCCTCCTTCTGGTCTTCTGACATATGACGGTCCTGAGTCCCTCCCCTTTCAAAGTCTTTCCTTTGAAGGTTGACACGGTTTAGGACGTCTTCGATGAAGACAGGACAATTAAACCCCTAGAGAGTACGGATGGAGTCCCGAACTGTTCATCATCCATAAGTTATTTAAATAAGTGATAATTTCCTTCCTTCGTTCCTTCCTTCTGACTCCAGTTAATTACGACAGTACCCACTGACCCCTATCTATGTCTCTTCGTTCTGACATCAGTCCCTCGTCACTCGTTCATTTCTGGGACTTCTCAAAAGAGTTTTATTTAAATCTTCTTTTCTTTTTTTTTTTTTTGTCTATATCCCTTAGATCTTAACTCCCTCCTAAAAAAATCCTTACAAACCCCGAGCATCTTATCCATCCGATTTTATGTTCTCCCTTTTGTCTAACTGACATTCTTAGGCACATAAGACTCGGTCCTATTAAAGATCCCGTATCCCCCCGTGACGAAGACAACCCTTCCCTCCTTGGACCATTTTTCCTTACTTTCATCTGTACTAACAACTCCCACCTCTCACGTGAACCTCACCAAAGAGGGAGTTAAGCGAGACACTTCCTTTTTCACTTCTACTCACTTCTCTGGCCCTTTCCATTTCCTGAACTCCCATTCCTTCCGAATTTTATTAACGGATCCCTCACTTTCTTTTCCTTCTTTCGAACTAAGACACGGGTTGACTCCGATCTCTGACTCAAAAATGACCGGAGATCGATCACAAGAACGGACCTCTTAGGGTCCCTACCCCCTCGGACCACCCGACGGTAGATACTCCAGCGTGTCTCAGCCTGTGCTGACTTCACTGAATCGTCGTCGTCGCCGTCGCCGATCTACCAACACTATATGAATAAAACCTACCTAGTCGTTAGGAAGATAAGTTTACCGATAACAAACTTAACTAGCAACTACAGGGAAAAGGGAAAGGAAAAAAACAGAAGGGAGGAAAAGATAAAGATGTGGGAATTTATTAGTCATATAAACGAGAAACGTTAGGTTTCACTCAGGTTGTCGTGACAATGTTGTATAGCAAAACTACTACCAGAAAGAATGGCAGTTCTTTTCTTAGTCTGAACCGTTTTACCTCCTTAAAAACAGGGACCCGACTGACTTCACACCGGTCCACGGCCGGACCCTAGAGACTCCTCGACCTAGGTCGTGTGTCGACCCCGTACACCTACTCGAGGTACACTTTCCAATGTCCCTACCTCGTCGACATTTACAAACCCAACATCTGGTTCTCGACTCTCAGACTTGGCGTTTGTCATTTCTTTTCAACTCTCAATTCTATGTTTACCTTTTCGAACAACCATAAAATCTAGAACAACACTTAATTTTTTGACTTGTCTTGTTTTGTGTATTTACTTTCATAAAGGAAGAAATTCGGTCATCGGAAGTTTGAAAACTAATTTTATCAACTGTGGATAACTCGTGAGGGATGAAAAATAATGTACCCAAATGATTAAATTAGTATTCTTATAATGGAATAATAACCCATTTAATAAAATAGTGTTAGGAGTAAAATATCTATTTAATTACCACTTAAATACGGGTTTCGGTATTTTGAACATTGACTTCCTCAACTATAAGTTCGGGTCCGTCCGACCGGAACCTCTGGTACACAAAAAATAGGATACACATTTGTACGTTTTCATCTTTTGTGGGTATATGACTGGTAGGTCGAGGTTCTTACTGGTTAAATAGTGGCACTTGTGGGTCAGAGATACGATAATTCGAGAGATTAGAAACGTCCTCGAGTCGATCGATCTGGTCTCGAATTAAACCCATTCTCCGAGTCACTAGGAAAGGTAGTCTACCTTTAAACTAATTTTTTTTAGTATAAACTTTGGAGGATATAATCTTGTTTAGTGAGAAATGATAAATCGTCGAGGGAGTCATTTTTTAATAACCATTTTACGGTAATGATGAAGAGGAGGAGTAAACGTGAAACCTAAAAATTTCAGGTTCATAAAAACCGGTGAACTCGAACTCTAGAATTCCCTTTTAGTAGACCAACTCCGAGTCTTCACAGTGCAACCACCGGACATTCGTTGTACTCCAGACGTGTTAAATTTTTTATTCCACCTCTGGTATAATCTTTGAGTATTCTAGAGAAAGAGAGAGTTAAAGAGAAAGAGAGAGAAAAGATGAAATGAGAAGGGGATCTAAAGACGAAGGAGACTTTTTATACCTCTACATCCAGAAGTAAGAGTACCTCGGTGTTGTATTACCTCAACGTCGAAAACTCCTTTCGATCACCTCTCAATTGTGGGGTAAAACAGTTTAAGGGGTGACGGGTACGCTACAGGTGACCACGGTGGGTCAAAACAGTGGACGGACCGGGGAAATCTGTAAACTTTGATGGTGAAGACTAGTTCAAGTTTCTGAAGGAACCTGGTCCTTTGGTTCCAAGTCATTCACTCGGACGGGTTCTAGAGTAGTACCGTTTTGGTTATAACCTTAGATCCATAGTCCCAAATACTTATCTCTTCGTTTACTTCATTATGTAAATAAGTATTAAAGGTTTAGGGAAGAATTTATAATACAGAAAAAAATTTGTGAGATTACAATGGATAACGAAGTATGACCAACATGAACTTTCAATATGTCTACGGTCGAACAGGTAAAGCAGAGGGACACCCACCTATTAGTATCGGAAGAAGTCCTTGACCTCCTTTTACCCCTTACCTTACTTAGTTGGTCTTGGGGACTTGAGACAAGGTGTCTTCATGTGGATGGTTTCTATGTCAATTATGTCTATTTAATCTTTTTGTTCGGAAGAAATTTTTGTCTCAAGTTTCGATGTTGTAAATTCGGGAAATTTGAAGTCCGATTACAAAGGAATCCGATTATTACTGTTCCTATTACAAGAAAAAGTCTCTAAAGTTTTGTTAAAGTCCATGTGTAACGGGGCAATGACTACCATTGGGCTGTGTTTTCCCTCGATCGCGTCTGTGGGACACTTCTCAATTCTCCGTAAAGTACAACTTTGATGTTCCTTTTAAACAAAACCGTCTTACGTTTAAACGATTTAACCTCAAACTGGAGCTATCTGATATATCAGTGGACCGTTCGAAGTCTATTACAAAAATGACGATTCGTCGATTCGATAAAAGTTATGGGTCGACTTTTTGTATCAACTTTCTCTTTTATAGTTTACTTTTTTACATAAACGTCATTAAACAACACTCTTTGACTACGAGTAAATACACGTCTTCAGTGGGTTAAAGTGTTCAAACTTTTTTTCCTTCGTCTTTTCCCCACCCCCACCCCTACTTCCTTCGGTACAAGATTTCGTAGGATCAATGAACATAAAACATTTCTAGAGACCTCGTCTGTGATACTTTCGGTCTTTCCTTCTTTTGACTTTCCAAAAGTTGTAGAACACTGTACCGTGTTTCTTGAGACAGGTTGTTCGTGGATACTGATAAAGACACAAACATTTATATAGTCCTATTAAACCCATACGATTGAACCGAAAGACCAAACGTGTACTGGTGCGTCTGTATTTTCAGTACGAACGGAATCACAATCTCATCTTTGGTTTACGGACGGTCAATAAAGAAAAAGTTTCTTGTATGAAATTCCCTCGAGTAACAACGACAGAGCCACTGACACCTTAGTTACGGACGCAGCTCTACCTTTTACAAGTTTCAAGTCAACGGAGTGTCTCCACCTACTGGAGTCCCAGAGAGAAGACGGGTCTACTCATACGACAAACAGACTTTAGGATTGAAAGACCATGTTCACGGTGTCCTACAACCTCGTGTACAACCGTCTCTTGAGACGGCATACTGTAGTCCAACGTGAGGTAAAGGTTAGAAGAAAGACTCGGGAACATAGTTGATTGTCTCACCTCACTGTTACCACCACTCTCCAACCATTTCTTCTCAAACGTCTTGCACCGTCCTACACGTTTATTCTGGTAGTCCTCCCGTTGAATCGGTTCAGTTTTCGATTCAACGAGTACCGTAAACTGTCGGTAATGTTTAATTTAAGAAGTAGTCTCCAACGTCTGACCGTCGGGTGTCCGGTTCAGATTGGACGTCTATGTACAATACTACGAACGTCTAATAAAAATTTTGAAGTTTAAGTAACGGTTGTTAATTTTTGCCTAAAAGGTGTTTGAGGAGTAAAAGAGACCTTTTTTAGTGTAACGGTATTCCGTTCGACTCACCATTGACGAGGAAATCTGGTACACATATGAGAGGTCAAGAGATCACTGGACGGTTAAGTCGGGGGAACCGAACAACTGTAGTAAAAGGACTGGGTCTTCCGTAAACTAAACCCTTGGAAGACTTTTTATGAATGACGGTACCCTTCAATAAGTACCATATAATTCAACTTTTTTCAAACTTCATCAGTGATTTTTTCAAAATATTTTTTACAAAGTTTTATATATAATATCTTTTTCATTTTTTATAATCTGCGTTGACCCCGAAGGGTCCACTGAGTCACCATTTCTTAGACGGACGTCACGCCCTCTTCGTACAAACTAGGAACCCAGTCCTTTTAGTGGACCTCCTCTTTTACCGTTGGGTGAGGTCATAAGAACGGACCTTTTAGGGTAAAAAGTCCTCGGACCATCCTATATCAGGTACCTCAGTGTTTTCTCAATTTGTACTGAATCACTGATTTGTTGTTCTAATTCACATTAATCGATTACTTATAATCGTAATGTTTAAAAAACAAATGATAGTAAAACTGAAGAAGTTGTTGTGTGTATGAATATATGTATCAAATGTTTATCTTTTTATATTTTTAGGGATATTATTTTAGTACTATTATATATTAATAATTGTTTAAGTGATATTATACTTTTAATAAAATTTTATGAAAAAGTTTTTACAAATGACATAAAATTTACCCTGATTCTTCTCACTTAAAATAAGATACATTTAATATGAAGATATTCAAACTGATTTTACATACATGTGTGTGTATGTGTGTGTGTGTCTCAGACCGATCATAAAAGTCATCAGTTTACGAACATAAAGACGAAATTTCATATAAAATTTTTACAACTCTTTATTTTACCATAAGCACACTTCCTATAAAGTTTCAGTTTAATATAGTAATATTTGACACTATGTCCTTAGTGAGTAGAACTATNTGTGTGTGTGTGTGTGTGTGTGTCTCAGACCGATCATAAAAGTCATCAGTTTACGAACATAAAGACGAAATTTCATATAAAATTTTTACAACTCTTTATTTTACCATAAGCACACTTCCTATAAAGTTTCAGTTTAATATAGTAATATTTGACACTATGTCCTTAGTGAGTAGAACTATTGAGTCTGTTAATTTTTCTTTTCGATAGAAAAATCACACCTTACATTTGGATGGTTTCTATCCTACAAAATTCTTTTACGACTGAAGGTCATCCTTTCTCTTTATTCTCGGAAACAGTATGGAAACCACACAGGTATGAAAGAAGACATTAAGTGCCTAAATCCTTGAGGTAGTAACATATAATCTATCCGACACGACAATAAGACGTCCTTATAAAATTCCAATATTACCGTATTCAGAAAGTGAGTATTTGTAAAAAGCGACTGTTGTAAAGATGGTCGATGGGTCGGATGTTATGTCTTGAAAGTAATTATGTGTATTCTTTAGTAGGTAAGGGGATTATCCGTCTAAAGGGTAGTTAGACTTAAGACACTGTACGTTCCGTCCTCTGTTCTTCAGGTAGGAGTTGAAGCGTTGAACACACTGTCCTCGGGACACGAGACACTACACACACACTCCCGTTATAAGAATAAAGAGGGTCAACAAAACCTGAGTACAAAGACTGCTTCGTTGGTCACATATTATTTCCTCAGGAATTTATAAACAAGTCCTTTACTTCATCCTTGTTGGTCGGTTCCTAAGGCAGACCCGAAAAAGGTAACTATAATATCTGTGTCGCGTCTTTACCGACAGTCCCAAACTAAAGGAGACGGATGAAACACGAAGTGGTGAACCAGTATCGAAGGACAAATTAGTCTTAAGGAGTAAGAGACGAAGATGATGGAGAAACAATCACCTCCTAAAAGGACGTTAGATAAAGAGACACAGTGAAGTGGAAAGGTTGATCTGTAAAGGGACGAATTTTTTACACCACATTAACTTACACACTATAACCTAAAGGAGACCATTCCGTTTTACGATCATTTAAGAGGTTTGTCAAACGGTTTAGACTCAGTTTTACTTCGATAATGAAACTATCACAGAAAAACAGTACAAAACCTTTGAACGAAGATAAACAAGTCACAGTAAGGTAAAGTTAACATAGTACTTCGTCACTGAAAAGAAATTTTTAAAAATAAAAATGAAATAAAATGAAATGTTATGACATAACCAAAACGGTATGTAATTGTACTTAGGTGGTGCCCACATGTACGTAAGGGTTTGTACTTGGGGGGGAGGGTGGAGGGAGGGGTATTGTAGAGAGACCCAGTAGGGACACGTGGTCGGGGTTCGTACGACATAGGACGTAACCTGTATCTGACCGCTAAGCAAAGAATGTACTATCATATGTCTTCGTCACTGAAATTTACTTCGGTCATTACAGTTATCATGTTTCAGAGTCGTTATATAATTATTAATTTTCGTCCTTTCCTGTTGGGTAGAGACATTTTTTCCAAAAACAAAAAGAGACTCTTTTTTTATTCTCAGAGAATGTCAACGAAGTAATAAACTAAAGTAGATTTTGGTAAAAAAAAATTTCCGTATTCCATCAGACATATCGTAAAAACCGATGATACAAATCCCTATAAGCCCCTTTATTCAACAAAAGAATGGACGTAAAAGGTATTAACTGGTATCGATGTCAACCGTAAGTATAAGAGGTGACCTCTTGAGACTGTCAATAAGATACTCGGACACAACTTACACCATTGTTCCGGTAACACACGGAAATCCCATGTTACACCTCCCGGAGACCCTTCTAAACTACTCCTTGTATTAAGAGGTTATCTACTTCAAATAGTAAGATTGATCCTGTTAGTCGATTCTAATTTACCCTACATTGAGATCACTTCTCTCCGGGAGAATGTTTCTCCTTTTTAGTACTTGATTGTTATCCCGGGCCTCTAATAGTATGATTCACTTCATTCAGTCTGTCTTTCTGTTTATAGTATACTATAGTAAATATACGTCGTAGAATTTTTTACTACGTTTCCTCGAAAAAATGTTTTGTCTGACTGTCTGATTCTCTTATTTAAATACCATGGCCCCATCCCCCCTTTCTACCCCTCCTCCCTATCTAATCCTCAAACCCTGACTGTACATGTGTGACGATATAAATTTTATCTATTGGTTGTTTCTGGACGACATATCGTGCCCCTTAAGACGAGTCATAAGACATTATTTGATTTACCCTTTTATTAAACTTTTTCTTATCTGTGTACACACATATATTGACTTAGTGAAATGACACGTGGACTTTGAGTGTGTTGTAACGATTAGTTGACACGAGGTTATATTTTATTTTTATTTTTCTTTCTTATCCGTCTGGATAAGGACACGGAAACCTGTAGAGATAAAGAAATTGAGAATCGACCTAAACTGAATAAACTGATGACCTACAACTTGTTCTTCCAATACCAGGGGTCAGATCGACCCTTATATCAGTCCGTTTATATCCGTTGACACTATACCAGATTCACAATAACAGTTCCATATACCTTCCAAGAGTAAATAACTGTGTTTTCATCTTCTTCCCTTCATAAAGGGTTGTATTGGGGTCTATAATAGAATTGAACTGTAGACTCTAAATTTTGGTCAATCAGACTATAACGAAAGACGAAAGACAATCTTCAAGTCAAGACCCAGTCTTCTACCCTTTCAACATAGAAGTACCAGTGAAGACCGTGCATACAAGTTGAAGGTTTCTTGCAAGTCAGAATAGACTTATAGTGGGGGATAATAACAATAAGAAAAAAACCGAGATACGATTAGTTTGTACCGTTAGTCGGGGAGATGACAGTAAAAGAAGGTCTTAGGTGGTGAGTACCGTAACACACACTCGTCCCAAATGACTTCGATACTTTGTAACTTACCAAAATGTAATGGTTCGACTGGACGGAGTCAGAGGGAGGTACAAAATAGATGAAAACTTAAGGATCGAAAGTAGACGGAAAAAAAAAAAAAAAAACGTCTCGTCAAATCGAGAGGACGGGAGGATCCGAGACCCTGATTGAAACATGAAGGTTTCTAGTAATAATATCAAACAGTTTGATTCTCGGTAGGAGGGGTTGGTTCTATTTACTGTCTCCGAAACGTCACAATGACAAAGGAAGGAGAAGAACCCGTCACACTTCACCCCTCCCCTTCTTAAACCAATAAAAAAGTAACTACCCAATATGAGATCCAAAAGGGTGACGGTTGGAACCTTTCGTCTTCGTCGACGTCCATCAAAACTAAAATGTATTATAAAATAATTAAGTTTTGTCCGAACAACGACTTCTTAAAGATTTTCAGAGATCCTGTCACAAACCTTGTAGTGTGCATAAGTTTATCGAATGTTCATTCAAAACTGAACCATTGAACTGAGACTTCCGACCACAATTACTGTCCACTTATGTCACTTTATAAACGTGTGTGTCTCTGTCGAGAGGTGTGTAAAGTTCATTTACAAATTTATCTGGACACGTGATGCCGTAGAGTCTACCATTTCTTAGACGGACGTCACGTCCTCTGTCCAAGTTAGGGACCCGGCCCTTCTAGGGGAACACTTCCCTTACCGTTGGGTGACAACATGCGAACGGACCTATTAGGGTACCTGTCTTCTCGGACCACCCGATGTCAGGTACCCAGGCGTACCTCAACCTGTACTGATACGCTGATTGTGAAAGTCATCACGATGTCAGATTGAGTCTTAACAACACCCTTAATTTAATCAACTGTATACATTTCCGGGTCGTGTAACAATTCACAACTCAATAAAGTGTAAAAATGAAGAGTTGTTTAACAATCCTTTACGTATCTACTTATACTTCACTTCACTTCAATTCACTTTCAGTGGGTCGGTACAGACTGAGAAAAACTGGGGTACTTGATATGTCAGGTACTTTAAGAGATCCGGTCTTATGACCTCACCCATCGGAAAGGGAAAAGGTCCCCTAGAAGGGTTTGGTCCCTAGCTTGGGTCCAGAGGACGTAACGTCCCCCTAAGAATTGGTCGACTCGGTGTTCCTTTCGGGCATCTACTCACATTGACCTATAATTAATAACAAACTAAATGAACAGTAGAGACCAACTTTTTGTCATAGAACAGTGACTTATCGTCTACAACGGACCTACAACCCTCTGACGTGTCTCCGTGATTCGGATAAATGGGCACAGGGAAACCGACCAAACAAGTAACGGACTACTTCAGGTCACACACACGAGTCAGTGAGTCAGTACAGAATGAGAAACACTGTGAAACCTGACATCGGACGGTCTGAGGAGACAGGTACCTTAAAAAGTCCGTTCGTACGACCTCACCCAACGGTAAAGGAGGAGGTCCCCTAGAAGGGTCAGGTCCCAAGTTTGGGTGCTGAGGACGTAGAGGACGTAAACGTCCGACTAAGAAATGGTGACTCGGTAGCCCTTTCGGACCACTTCAGGTCTATCGTCTGAATTAGAGGTATGTCCGTTCAATCAAGGTCCCGGAACTTGATCAAGAATTGGATCATTGGATCCATGTCTAGCTTGGGTCAGGATCGAGAATTGGATGATAAAACTTTCACTAATTAATTTTCCTTCTGGTTCACCTTGGGAAATGAAAAGGGTAGTTTGAGTAGTGTGATACCGTACTTGTTGGGTATTGAGTACCGTATAACTGTTATCTAGATATGACGTAACATTATCCTTTCGCGAAAAGAGAGATCAAGGGAAATTTCCCGATTCTATCGGTCATGACTCTTTTAACCGTCTCAAACCGTCGGTTTTCTAAAGTTATACATTAATCAAGTCACTACGGTAACCTGTATTACGATTTACATAGTTGTTAAACCGTAACGACATCTCAGACAACTGTATAGGGGATTCCAGAACCAATCCAACTAACTCTAAGACTCAATTGAATGAAGGTCAACGATCCTAACCCCCAACCCATACACTCGTTAATATTGAAAAACCTTTGAAACCTCAGACATATTACATAAAATACACTAAGTTTACTTACTAATTGATATTGTATGGAGTCTCCGTCTACGAAGTATGTCAACAACATTACAGGAAGGGTTTTGTGAGCACCTCCGTAAGTAGTCAACGAATGAGGATGAGGTCGAAGACCAACATCTCAGATCCATGTCCATGAGATTGGGTCAGAGAGACGAAAGGAGCAAAACGAAAAACCCGTTGAATATTTTCCATTTGGATTGTTTCCTTTATTAATACTTAATGATTGTAAATGACAATGTAATTTTTTTTATTAAATAAATAAACCTCCTTTTAACGAAATGTTGCAACATAACTAAAGACGGTATGTTGTTACACTTAGTTCCGTACTCACACACACATGCGTGTGTATGTAAGTAGTGCGGAAGGAGAACTCGAGGGGAGGGGAAGACGATAGGGCAGGGAGATCCAGTAGTGTCTCGCGGTCCGACCCGAGGGACACAATATGCCGACAAGGGGTCATCGAGAGACAGAATGTGTACCATGAGATATATACAGTTACGATGAAAGAGTTAAGTAGTGCGGGAGAGGAAGGGGACGACACAAGTGTTCAGACAAGAGATATAGATACAGAGGTAAGGAAGGGACGTTTATCCAGGTAGTCATGGTAAAAGGATCTAAGGTGTATACGCGGAACTATACAAAAAGAAAAAGACTGAATGAAGTGAGACATATTGTCCGACATCCAAGTAGGTGGAGTGATGTTTACTGAGTTCAAACAAGGAACAATACTAACTCTTTATAAGGTAACGTATACGTATGGTGTAGAAGAAATAGGTAAGTAGACAGTTACCCGTAGATAACGAAGGTACAGGACCGACAACATTTATCACGACGTTACTTGTAACCCCATTTACACAGAAAAACTTAACACCAAAAGAGTCCCATATACGGGTTATCACCCTAACACCCTAGTATACCACTTAAATAAGGATCGAAAAATTCCTGAGAGGTATTACAAGAGGTATTACCGACATAGTCAAATGTAAGGGTGGTTATCACGTCCTCCCAAGGGAAAAAAGGTATCGGAGAAGTCGTAAATAACAAACATCTAAAAAACTACTACCGGTAAGACTAATCACATTCCACTATAGAGTATCATCAAAACTAAAAGCGAAGAGATTATTACTCACTACAACTCGTAGAAAAAGTATACAAATACAGAATAAACCTCTTCACAGATTCATAAAACGGATAGAAAACTAACCCAACAAAAAGACTATAACTCGACATACTCGACGAATATATAAAACCTCTAATTAAAGAAACAGTCAACGAAACAAACGTCAATAAAAGAGGGTAAGACTCCCGATCTGACTGATAAAAGAACTACCATCGGTGACAGTTCGTGATTAGTAAAGTGGATATAAAGTGTCTTCCAGAACTTCAAACTCCTCTCCCTAAACGAGTTCGAAAGATGGAGAATATAAGGTGGGAATGACAACGAGGAAGGGTCTCTTCCTTTATGTTTAGACTGACACGCACAAGACTTTTGTAAATGACCGGACCACACACTCTAGGGACACCACTTTCGGGTGTATGTAACTCTTACCGAGAGGATAAGAAAGGTGTCAACCATTCTTACGGTTCCGGGCCCGGACCTGATCTCTTCAGAATCTACACAGGGACGACGGACTTCCCGAACCGTGCGTGTAGAGAAACGTCGACCGACCGACTTAGACTCTAAACCCAAACCCGTAGTCTCAGTCACGTCCGACAAAACTCGGAGACCGGACTCGGTGCAAGAAGTCGAGTCACATAGCCGTATGAGACGTAACTCCTAAGTCCCGGTTCTGGTTGGTTAATTCTTTCACGGAACGAAAGAAATGATAGCAGAGGACAAACATACAAAGGAAACCAACAGAGTGTCCTACCTCTCCACCAACCTGGACGTACCATAAGTCTGTAAGAACTTAGTAGACCGGGTCCCAAAGAGTCACACGAGATAAGTGCAAAACCCCGAGTAACAAGAAACAAGACCCCCCCGACAGGATACTTAACATCATAGGGACCGAAGATGGACAGTCATCACGTGTAAGGGGACCAGCACGGTTAGTTTTTACAGATGTCTGTAACAGCTTTCTTGGACTTTCCACTTTAACTGAAATAGATCGGTTTATGGAAAATTATCGTACTTGTGTGTAAATTGGGAGTTTATGAGTGTGACTTGGTTTGTAACATTACGTAAGTGATAATGGTCATTGTCGTAGAGTGAAATGGGTCTTTTAGAAGTGAAAAGTAACCCAAGAGTAGTCAGAATACGAAGATAAATACGAGAAAGGACGGGATAGGTCCGAAAGACGGAGAGTCCCGGTCCAGGAGTGTACACCGTCCTTTGTACTTTAATAAGAAACCACGACTGGAATACAAGGAGACCGGAAATTGAGAGTGTCGTTCAACATCTGAGTTCTGACACGGAGGGACACACGAGGCAAGTCGTAAGAGAGACTGTCTATGACGATTTACTATACAGGTAAGTCAACGCCGTTTTTATTTAAAAAACACAACTAGTGTTAAACTACCGGGTGGGTACTTTCCAAACACTTGATAGTACCGTGTGGTCAATTCCTGATCACGAAAATATTTGTTATAAGGACCCACTGGTAGAGGTCCATATTAGACTTCTAAGAACTTAGATAAAGATCGGGTCTAGAGACACGACTCCAGAGTCAAGTCAAGTCAAGTCAAGTGAAGTCAGTGAGTCAACACAGGCTGAGAAACGCTGGGGTACTTAACGTCGTGCGGTCCGGAGGAACAGGTAGTGGTTGAGGACCTCAAGTGAGTTTGAGTGTAGGTAGCTCAGCCACTACGGTAGATCGGTAGAGTAGGAGACAGCAGGGGAAGAGGAGGACGGGTGTTAGGGAGGGTCGCAGTCTCAGAAAAGGTTACTCAGTTGAGAAGCGTACTCCACCGGTTTCATAACCTCAAAGTCGAAATCGTAGGTAGGAAGGTTTCTTTAGGGTCCCGACTAGAGGAAGTCTTACCTGACCAACCTAGAGGAACGTCAGGTTCCCTGAGAGTTCTCAGAAGAGGTTGTGGTGTCAAGTTTTCGTAGTTAAGAAGTCGCGAGTCGAAAGAAGTGTCAGGTTGAGAGTGTAGGTATGTACTGTTCACCTTTTTGGTATCGGAACGACTCCAGATCTATTTGGGTTTACGTTTCTACCAAGTCTCTGGTTGAGGTACAAAAACTTTGGTTCAAGTTCTATAACACGTTGTTTAGATAAGTAAGGGATGAGAATCCCCTGTGTAAGTGTGTCAGTGTCTTCGATCGTTGGACATTCAGAAAGAATTGTAGAAGGAGAGAGGATGATGAGAGACGGGTAGGTAATGATTCAAAAGAGTCTACGAGAAGACGAAATGAAGATGAAGAAATTGAACTCATAGGTCTGTAACAGACCTATGAAAAGAGTGGTTAATACGATGTCTTCAGAGCGACCAGAGATACTGAGACGTGACCAAGGACCGATTGACCGGAAGTGTCATGACGGTCAGCCGAAAGATTTTATGTTTAGACTGAAAAAGTTCAGGGATGAACTGCAGGGAGTCATCAAGGGAAAGTTCCAGTTCAAGTCTGAGCCGTCAAATAGGGTATTTCGGGAAGTACTGGAACGGGAGTGAATAGAGAGATTCAAGGGGAGAACGGTAAAGGGGTACAAGAGGACTTCGTGTTTGTAATGAGTTGACGAAGGTCTGAGAGGGGTAACAAATAACGGAGACCTGGAGGAGTCACGAAGAGGTGACCGGACTCTACGGGACTGTAGAGGAAACAGAAAGATTGGTTGAGTTTTAATAAGAGGTTTACAGAGGGTCTCTTCAGAAAACCCGAGGTAGGAGAGATTACGGGGTAGATACGGGAATGGTATCTTGATACTCGAGGAGTTCCCATTCTTGATACGGAATAAGTATAAATATAAAAGTTTTGAATCGTGTCCTGACCACACACGAGTCATTGACAGACCACTCTCCCACTAACTCACATAGACACAGGAGATCGGAGTTGAAATGTGTTTCGAACTACGGTTGGTATTTCCGTTTTATGGGATTAATTTCTCACTTCTTCACTAGTCTCGAAAACCTCCTAGGTACTGACATTACGTTTCGACACAAAGTGGTGAAACTGTGAAGTCCTCTAGTCACCGGAGGGTGGGTGAGAATTGGTTTGTCACGACACATGGTAGTTCGGGAGAAAGAGGAAGTGTATTCATATACGAGGTGATAGTCCTTTTTCAGTTGAATTTTCCTACGACCAAGACAATCCTTTTAGTGTTTCGTTAACTTTCTTGAACGGTTTACTCTCTTCGACAGTCCAGAGGGTGTGGAGACACCGGTGGTCGAAACGGGACGACTTTCGTACTTAGTCCGGGTGTTCCGTGACGAGTCGAGGAGTTCCCTTTTGAGGGAGTAAGTCTCGGATAGGGATGGACCTATGTACCGGGTAAATGTGCGAAAGTGAAGGAAAGGAAAATACCCCTCTCCACCTCGTCTCCAGAGGAAGTCTTGTGTGTCACTTGGTCCATTGGTGGTCATCAAACCGAAAGGTAACCGTCCGTACTTCGGAATGTAAAGTAAATGAATGGTTAGGTGTCGAAGAGGAAGAAGTAAAGACGTACTATAAAAACAACGGAGGTCCTAAGGTTTCTCTGGTTCCTTCTCGTGTCAGTCACCACAAGGATCTTCAGAACGACAGTAAAAGACAGTGGAAATCAGGTACCGTGTCGTCCTTTGAAAGGGGATCTACCACCTCAGACTCAAAGTTCAGAGGGAGTTTGACACGACCGAGACTGCAAACTAAGGTAAATGGAGACGGTAAACGACAGACCCGTAAAAGTCTTACCCTGCGTAGGATACATTAACACACTAAGTCAGTGTTGTACGGTCGCACTGAGGAGTACGGAAACACGACTTAACAACTGACCAAACGTTTCAGTAGTTTTTAAGGACCTCTCTTTTTTCCCTACATGTCCATTGAGAAACCTCACTTGTAGTACACTATCCTTCAAGTCACCTGTCCTCTTGAGACATAACTATTTGTCTACAACTTAATTTAGATAAAGCACACAAAAGGGGAATACTAACAAAGAGATACTTTTCTTTTCTTTCATTTCATTTCAGTGAGTCAGTACAGGCTGAGACGCTGGGGTACCCGTCCGTTCTTATGACCTCACCCCACGGTAAAGGAAGAGGTCTTCTAGAAGGGCTGGGTCCAGAGGGTGTAACATCCGTCTACGAAATGGTAGACTCGGTGGTCCCTTCAGGAGATACTCAAAAAGATACTCACTCTCATTTACAAACACCAAGTGGGTAATTTGTCTTTACTGTTTTAGAATACAGAATTATTATTAATCCTAGATAATGAACACTATGAGAGATAGAATTCTTTTGTAAAGGATTTTTCATGAAGTTTCCGAACGAAGTTTCTTTCCCGTTTAAGTCTTAACGAAAATCGTTTCGACAAATGTATAGGAGAAGTGGAGAATCAAAGTCGGTGAGTCGTACCACGAAATGAAGTTTCTCCGAAACGACAGGTTATCCAATGTTACGTTAGTCTATTTGTATGACTGGTGAGAACGAAGTCTAGTTTACTTTTTACAACGTTCGTAACCAAAACGGGTTTAATAAGAAACAGCGAGAACTTTGACTTAGACTTCAACTTTTGTTTCCCTTTTACCGAGTAATGGTATTACTGATAGTCTTCCACTCGGATAAGAGAAAAACCTCCTCCCTTCTCTACCTACCCGTATACTTTTTTAAAGACATTCGCGGACGACAAAAAATTAGTCAATAATTTCTACAACAGTATTATTTATCATCAAATATGAACTTTTATTAATACCGAGACTAGACAGAGAAACTAATACTTAGGTCTAGTCTCAATGAATTCCTAAGTCTGATTTGACCTGGGAACGTTTAACCTAGTGAAGATACCAACTTGACCTCAATAAGTCCTAAGAACCCCCAAGTATCCTTTCTCTCTCGATCAAGAGGATATTATCTTAAAACACACTTTATAAGACCTGGTGGACAGGCATAAAAGGACTCCACGGACGTTCTTCTTGTTTTAACACCCAGAACTAGGTTTGGACTATTTATTTTTAGGAAGGTCAACCCAGTCCTTAGATGGAATTAATGATCCAAAAACCACTAGACGACATGAAATTTGAAACTCTTAATGACCGGACCCTAGTTCCGACGTGACATAGACCAATGGTTTAACCATTTGACTCTTCGAAAAAAGACTGATAAGGAGGTACCCATAGTATAATAAATTACACACAAAAATGACGTGAGTCTAATTTTACTAGAGTCGTTTGGGTTCGAAAAGTAGTTAAAAATTTTTTAAAGTATCGTACTTCAAATGAAAAGATCAATTTCACTTTATTTAAATTAAAATAAGTATAAATAGAACACTATGGAAAAGTATAATACTATTATCTACTTATGTGATCCGAATTCTAAGTAATTAAGTATCTTTTATATTCCTTGAACAAAAGTCAATACATTCGATTTCTTGAAAACAACTTATTCTATCTTTTATTAAGTACAAAAGAGGAGTAATGTGTGAATCGTGTGCGTACGTATGAATCAGTGAGTCAGCACAGACTAAGAAACGTTAGACTACCTGACGTCGGACGGTCCGAGGAGACAGGAACCGTAAAAATTTCGTTCTTATAACCTCACCCAACGGTAAAGGAGGACGTCACCTAGAAGGACTGGGTCCCTAGTTTGGACGTAGAGAACGTAATAGGACGTAATCGTCCGCCTAAGAAATGGTTGACAAGGTAGACCCGTTGGATGTGTGAATCGTGGCACGTACCGTTTATCTTTTACTAGACATTTACTATCGATTCTAATAAAAATGAAGTTGGACTCGGAAAGGACACTGACCCGAAATCCTATAGACATAATCCTACCAAAACTATTCGATTAAAATAAAGTTCCAGACCTTTTTGTCCATCCTAGAAAAGGACCTCTACAGTAAAAGTTATTCGAAAAAATAGAGGACAAAGACTGGACTAGTACGACCAACAGTCAGTTGTCGGAAGTAATACGTTAGTGATTCACAGTTTGTCATGTGGGGTCTGTGACTCTCCTAGGTCCCTAAAGTTGTAATGGGATTTCGGATTTAAGGTCACACAGGACCCAACAATGATTTTTGTCGTTTCATTACAGTACCTTCCTTTGTGTTACTTAAATTACCTATCTGTTTTGTTTGACCCGTCTTACCAAAAGTGTAATGGATGAAAACTTCGGTTTCATTACGTTATAATACTTCTATGGTACAGAGTCAGTATTACAAGTTAGAAATATCTTCTTTAGCATCTTTTGAGGGAAGTAACATTGAACCGGTTCATATCACTTGTTTCTACTCGAGAAGTGAACCGTGACCCGAAGAATAAAATACCAATCTTCAAACCTAATTAAGTAGGTCATTAAGATCTTTTGGACAGATAAATTTAACTTCACATCAACTAAATGTTACAATTAATGACGCTATGTCATTTTACTAACAATATGTGTGTATAAGAAAAAATTTATGAGAAAAGGTAATACTGAATAGTATCCTATAACTTACATTAAGAGACACGATATGTCATCCCAGACCCACAACTAGGCAAGATGCATATTTTCGAATGTAAACGATTGGGGTTCGAGGATCAGGTAAGGAGGCGACTGGGAGAGGGGTGGTGTTCAGACAAGAGACCCAGAGACTAAGACAAAGTTTCCAAGTAAACACAGTATAAAATCTAAGGTGTATATTCACTATAGTATGCTATAAACAGAAAGAGAAAGACTGAAGCATTTTATTAGAGATCAACGTTTTTCGAGTCAGAATTAGAGAGGTTTAAAACGGAGAAAGTGTAATAGAAATAGTATAGAAAGATCGTGTAAAAATATGATAAGAAAAAGATTTTTAAAAAAAAAGTAACTTCATACCAACTAAATGTTACAAAACAATCAAAGTCTACATGTTGTTTCACTGATTCTATGTTTTATAACTCATATCTCAAGAGACACGACATGCCATCCAGGAACAATTAATAGATAAAATATATATTATCACACATATACAATGAGTATTTAAGGATTGAATAGGGAAGGAGGTTGGAAAGGGGAAACCATT
Source organism: Capra ibex (assembly GCA_006410555.1). Lineage (NCBI taxonomy): Eukaryota > Metazoa > Chordata > Mammalia > Artiodactyla > Bovidae > Capra > Capra ibex. The sequence continues at coordinate 39,190,582 of SJYO01007492.1, read as the reverse complement.
GTTATTCAAACAAAAGATACAAACACTCAGACAAAGACAAAACATTTATGTAAAATACAAAGAAAGTATATAAGCTAGAGGACACATAGACGAAATTAGAGACTAAGAAATAAACCCAGTCAGAGGGTCTAGTTAGAGAAACCGTTCTAATTTAACAATGAATTAGAGAGAATGTTTATTGAATAAAAAAGACAAAGTCAGACAAAGAATTAGGTGAATAATCACGTAAAGATCTTCGAGACAACCTAAGAAAAAGTTTAAAAGAACCAGAAAAAATACCAAAAAATTTAAAAAACAGGTTCTGTTCGATAGAATTAAAAGAGAAAATAAAGACATTTTTTATAATTTATATACTAAAATGTAAAACACAGACTATTAAGGTCATAGACTTGAGAAACGTCGAGTCTGAAACGATGAACAATAAAGACACTGAGAGAGAGTTCTATGGAACAATGATACATACGAAAACTAAAAAGTAATACTCAAGTACAAGGAATTTCGAAATATACACTCTTACACTCCTACTCTATATCAACCCAAACAGGTCTGGTACCAGATACAACCGAAGTCGTGTCGCGTAAGTAGAACGTTCCTGAGGATCCTTAATCTGACGACCGAAACAAAGAAATCGGAGTTATTGAGAAACTTCGTACCGAAGGGACCACCGAGTCTACCATTTCTTAGACGGGTGTTACACCCTCTCCACCCAAGCTAGGGACCCACCTATTCTAGGGGACCTCTTCCCGTACCGTTGGGTAAGGTCGTGAGAACTGACCTCTTAAGGTACCTGTTTCCTCACACTGTCCGATATCAGGTGTCCCAGCGTTTCTCAGTCTGTGCTGACACGATGAAATTGGATATATGATGTTGTAACAATACAAATTCGGTTTGAAATTAAAACGAGTTTGACAATTTTTTTTGGATAATTATATGTCTCATTTTAGATCTTACACTGTTTCACTTTCTTTTTCAACTATACGAACAACGTAACAATAAAACTACTTTACCCGACTCTGTTCGTTTTACCGGGTCCATAAACATTATATTTCTTAACAACTACTTTTACACCAATTTTCTTTTCTATTCCTCTTATTAGTCTTCTCCTGGTCTGTTAGACGGACAGTCGATACACTGAAGCCCTTTGAACGAATTGTAGTGACTGCATCGAATAAAATTTTATTCACAAGAAAGGTGGTTTAGTGTCCCGAAAACACTCCTTATCTAATCTATCACATCCAGAAATTACCTATCTTTTAAAAATTTACATATCTTCGCGTTCAAAGATGTCATCGTACAGGTGCAGGAAGGAAGACAACCCTAGTCTCATGAGGGAAAGAGAGGGATTACTGACATCCCTGAAACTACATCATTCTATCTTGTATAGTAAAATCCCGTTTACCCGACCCAAAAGGAGGACGGAGACAGTGGGTTATTGACACACTGAAACTGTTCATGAATTGGAAATTCAGAAGGAAACACTTTGAACCTATTCCTATAGACGAAGTGTCACAAGACCATTTCCCAATCTCCTTTAGTATGTACATTTAAAGGGTTGTACGTAGTTTGGGAGTGATTTACCAACGATGAGAATAAAAGTGAACATTCAGAATGTGTAATCCTTTCTCTTTAGAAAGTTATATACGTAAAATCATCTTAAAGGAAGGTTGACGTACAAACCTTCAGAGGTAGTTAATTTTTTTTAAAAAAAATGTCAAATTTTTTGTATAAATAAATAAATAAATGTCTGACGAAACCCAGTATCGACACGGTTCTCCTTAGAAGTCAACGTCCTACATCCGAGATCAAGGGACTGGTCCCTTACTTGGACCCCGGTGACGAAACCCTCTTGTCTCAGAATTGGTGACCTGGTGGTCCCTTCAGGGAGGTAGTCAAGAAACAACACTCTAAAGAACGGGGATTAAGATCTCCGAGGTCTCCGGACAAAGTCGATTCCGACAACGATGGAAACTCTCCGACCGTTCTTCTTTTAATCGTAAAGGAAAACGTAAATCATTACTCAGAGAGAAGGAAACATTGTCCGTCTTCATACTCTATTGACTCGTGGATATTTACCTCAGAAGTAATCCACTGTCCAGCGGAAAAGATATTATTAATACGAATACTTAAAAATGTAACAAGAACTTTGGAGACGAACTGTTTAGGGAATCACAATCAGTTTTGTGAAACTTGTATTGAACTCCGTATAGGGGGAAACTATCATTTTTACTCGGTGAGATGTTGGATTTCGTTGTACTGTAAAAGATGCTCTATAGTTATAAAAAGGTAGACTGTAAATCATCTAGGATTCGTCGGTTTGTTTTGTTTTGTTTTGTTTTGTCAACGGAGATTCCAATAATAAATAGTAATAACAAAAATAGTAATATACAATAATTCTAGGTGGTTGTACTATAATTCTAACAAGTATACTTACGAGAAAAAAAGAGTATAATTAAGTCGTAAAAAGAACCTTCAGAAGAACAAGTGTTTACGGGTTCTTTTATGGGTCCGTTTCCTTCTTGGATCCGTCTCTTAACCTTCCTGAAGAGATTGTGTAAGGTTTCTGTTCCTCCCTCCGTACAAAGGACCGACTCAAGAAGGTAGATAGTGACGTGTGACGTTGACTTAACCATAAATATGTACTCACTACTCAGGTTTTATCGAACGTGAAGACATAAAGGGAGATAATACCACCCATCTCTACACGAATGTTCTCAAGGAAATCATGAACTCTCTTTTAAGATCAGTAAGATTTTAAATTTAAATATTTTCGAAAGAGAACAAAAAGGATTATAAAAGCTGGAGTCTAGGTAGGTGATCTGGAATATCTGGAATTGTCTGAGGTCCGATCGTTTAGGATTTGGACGTCACTGTTGGATGAAGTGAAAGTCACACTAGACCCTTTTTGTCTTGTGAGTCATAGAGTGACGTCTTCACTTTTACGTACTCAGTAAATTTTAGAGACTCTCAAGAGAGGTTGTAATGAATCTCCGTTAGTTACTAAGAGATAAGGAAATATAAAGTTCTGAACAGATTCTTTTCCCTTGAAAAGAACACGTCACGGTTCATATCTAAATGAGGATGACTATAAAACAGCTCTCATGACGAGATCCTTTAATTCAAAAGAAAATATTGAAACAAGGGGGTTCGGTGTATTCGGACTCCTTCCTGTTAGTTTCATACTTCCGTCTTCATCCGACCTAGTATTTTCGTCAGAAACTCAAATCGGTGAGATCAAGACCTGACTGCACCTCGGACTCATAAAGAGAGATTACCATTGACCTTCTTGGGAAATTACGTTTTATACTGTATGTTAATAACAAATAATTACCATTAGTATCGATTACAAACAACTTGTAAATAATAAACGGTCCACGAAAAGATTCACAAAATACAAATAAAACTAGTATATTAGGAGTGTCGTTAGGACTATCTAACCGAGATCATAATAACTAAAATGTTTACTTCTTTAAACGGAGGTAAGTCTCTCAATTATCCACCGTCTTGTCATTGAGTGTGAACCGGGTAGACTAAGGTAGGAGAGTCGAGGGGTGGGTGGGACGTCTACTCTCGTCGGAACCATAAAAGGATAGGCCAATAGAACCTACACCTAGATACGGGGTGTGACACGTCACATGTGTCATCCTAAGACCGTGGATGAAGACCAAGAGTCTGACGTCTTGACCCCTCCGAAGTGACTCCTCTCGTCGAAGTCAGACCGGACCCGGTGATAGACAAGACAGTCTAGGACGACTCCCTGAGAACTCACAGGGTGTGACAAGAACAAGGAAGAACAAGGTCGGAGTCTACCAATACAGGAGAAATAAGACTGAGTAAACGAGTCATTTGTATTAATGAGTCGGAAACGACCTCGCGGTTCCGGATCCGTCCCCGAAAGATGCCAACGACTGGAGAGGCCGTACACAGTGGGTGCTTGGGGTTCGCCGACACACCACGACCTCGGGAGACAGAACAATCGTAACACTCGTGAAACACGGCACAGTGACTGAGACAGATGGGAGTTGAGACGGGAAGGACTGGAATAAGAGGCCGGTCGACAAGGACACCAGAGGCACGATACCACTAGTCTGTCGTCTTCAACGGAAGGGGAGAAAAGATCCTTCTCCTTGAAGGACTACCCCCAAGACTCGACTTCGTCGAGAAGGACATAACTTTAGAATCCCCGTAAAAGTACTTGCTCACTCAGACACAGTGATGTGTTCTTCACGTCCACTACCCCGTCGTCAGTCAGTAAGTTCTATGTAAATAATCCGTGGATAAATACAAGGTTCGTGAGACGACTCGTGGCCCCAACGATACCGCTGGTTCTACCTTTAACAAAGACGAAAGTACCGAATGACAAAAACTTGTTTAGTGTGCGTACTTCTCCGTCAATATCAAGATGAACTATTTCAGAGACTATTCCGTTATTGTCTCGTAAAACTCTAGTGTGTCTTCCCCGTGGAAGAAGTCTGAACTTCCCGACCCCGTCTAATGGATCACCTTCACTGTAGATTCTAAATTTCTTCGACTCAGTCTTCAATCAGTCCACTTCTCTAACCATCAGTCTATCGCTCCTTCTTTTCTTACAAGTTCTTTCTTCATTATCATTTAAGTTTCCGGATGACCGTCTCGTCTTTCATACGTCTCGACCCCACTGGTGTTAATCGAGGCCTATCGGTTTCACGTCGAACTTCATCTTACACCATCTTATGTTTCAACCTAACCACTAGTCCTCACCCCTATACTTCCCATCGAAGGTAAGATAGAAAGAACAATACAGTACCATTGATGAACGAAAGACCCGTTTCCGATTATCTCAAAACTGTTCCCTTGCGTGACCAGTATCGTTTGTGGGAGAAGACTTTTGTGTTCTCTTCTGAGATGTGTACCTGTAGTGGTCTACCAGTCGTGACTTTAGTCTGACTAATATAAGAAACGTCGGTTTCTACCTCTTCGAGATATGTCAATCGTTTTTATTCGACTGACACCGAGTCTAGTACTTGAGGAATAACAGTTTAAGTCTGAATTTAACTTCTTTTATCCCTTTTGGTGATCTGGTAAGTCCATACTGGATTTAGTTTAGGGAATACTGATATGTCGCCTTCACTCTTTATCTAAATTCCCTGATCTAGACTATCTGTCCCACGGACTACTTGATACCTGTCTCCAAACACTGTAACATGTCCTCTGTCCCTAGTTCTGGTAGGGGTTCTTTTTCTTTACGTTTTTTCGTTTTGTCGACAGACTCCTCCACAATGTTTGTCGACACTTTTCTTCTCTTCGTTTTTCGTTTCCTCTTTTCCTTTCTATATTCGTAGACTTACGTCCCAAGGTTTCTTATCGTTCCTCTCTATGCTTTCGGAAGGAGTTGCTAGTTACGTTTTTTTATCTCCTACAATTTGTTATCTCATCCTTTCTGATCTCTAGAGAAGTTCTTTTAATCTCTATGGTTCCCTTGTAAAGAACGTTTCTACCCGAACTATTAGAGCCGAACTAATAGAAGTGCTGGGTCTATTAGTGGTACCACACTAGTGAGTCGATCTCGGTCTGTAGGACCTTACACTTCAGTTCACCCTGAATCCTTGGTAGTGATGTTTGTTTCGATCACCTCCACTACCTTAAGGTCAACTCGATAAAATTTAGGACTTTCTACTACGACACTTTCACGACATGAGTTATACGGTCATTTAAACCTTTTGAGTCGTCTCCGGTGTCCTGACCTTTTCCAGTCAAAAGTAAGGTTAGGGTTTCTTTCCGTTACGGTTTCTTACGAGTTTGATGGCGGGTTAAGGGAGTAGAGTGTACGATCATTCAACCTGTACTGACTTCACTGGATCGTCGTCGTGTACAATCATTTCATTTCGAGTCTTAAGAGGTTCGGTCCGAAGTCGTTATGTACTTAGTACTTGAAGGTCTACAAGTTCGACCAAAATCTTTTCCGTTTCTTGGTCTCTAGTTTAACGGTTGTAGGTGACCTAGTGACTTTTTCGTTCTCAAGGTCTTTTTGTAGATAAAGACGAAATAACTGATACGGTTTCGGAAACTGACACACATAGTGTTATTTGACACCTTTTAAGACTTTCTCTACCCTTATGGTCTGGTGGACTGGACGGAGAACTCTTTGGACATACGTCCAGTCCTTCGTTGTCAATCTTGACCTGTACCTTGTTGTCTGACCAAGGTTTATCCTATTCCTCATACAGTTCCGACATATAACAGTGGGACGAATAAATTGAAGATACGTCTCACGTAGTACTCTTTGCGACCAGACCTTCTTTGTGTTCGACCTTAGTTCTAACGGTCCTCTTTATAGTTATTGGAGTCTATACGTCTACTGTGGTGGGAAGACTGTCTTTCACTTCTCCTTGATTTTTCGGAGAGTTACTTTCACTTTCTTCTCTCACTTTTTCAACCGAATTTCAAGTTGTAAGTCCTTTGATTCCAGTATCGTAGACCAGGGTAGTGAAGTACCCTTTATCTACCCGTTTGTCACCTTTTGTCACAGTCTGAAATAATGACCCCCGAGGTTTTACTGACGTCTACCTAACGTCTGTACTTTAATTTTCTGCGAATGAGGAACCTTCCTTTCAATACTGGTTGGATCTATCGTATAAGTTCGTATAAACGGTTGTTTCCAGGCAGATCAGTTCCGATATCAAAAAGGTCACCAGTACATACCTACACTCTCAACCTGACACTTCTTTCGACTCGTGGCTTCTTAACTACGAAAACTTGACACCACAACCTCTTCTGAGAACTCTCAGGGAACCTGGAGTTCCTCTAGGGTGGTCAGGTAAGATTTCTAGTCAGGACCCACAAGTAACCTTCCTGACTACAACTTTGACTTCGAGGTTATGAAACCGGTGGAGTACTCTTCTCAAGTGAGTAACCTTTTCTGGGACTACGACCCTCCCTAACCCCCGTACTCCTCTTCCCATACTGTCTCCTACTCTACCGACCTACCGTAGTGGTTGAACTACCTGTACCCAAACCCATCTGAGGCCCTCAACCACTACCTGTTCCTCCGGACCGCACGATGCTAAGTACCCAAGTGTTTCTCAGCCTATACTGACTCACTGACTTGACTTGATTTGAACGAAAGTTGCCTGATTGGTCGTATCCATGAATCACCGTCCCTTACCCTGACTCCTTATTATAAATACCTCAGAACGACACACGGCTCCAACGACCTTCCAGAGTCTCTGGAGTCTAGGAGCTGGGGTCGGGTATAGTGGGTCCCTGGGGTTCGGTCGGTTCACGGAGGGAGGAGGCCCATCTTGAGGATCACCAAGATCTTTCTCGTCTCAGAAGAAAGACGACGATGGTCGTCCCGAGAGGCGAGGTCTTTGATCACGGGAACGAGTCCCAAGGAAGACGGCAGAGACGACGGTGACGTCGGTGTCGGTCTGGACTGTACCGGAGAGAACGACGCCCCCCTGGAGTGACGTAGTCACCCCACCTCAGGTCGGGAAGTGTACGTGGTCGTGAACAACTCCATCAATGGAGGTAAAAATGTTTCGTCCCCCCTTCGACCCCGAATGTCTGTAGTTTAATAAACAGTGTCGGTGTTTCGATATTTACCGTCCCGTCCTAAACCTGGACCAGACTAAAGTTTCGGTGATGTCAGCGTGTTGACACGGAGAAAGGACCAGTCGTAATCTCAAGAATAATCCTAGGAAATTTAGAGGAGAAGTCAAAAAGAACTTCTACTCAGGGGGTTTCTAACCCAGTCTCCGAAGACTCCTCTGAGAGAGTCTCACAGGGAAGACGTACAGTGAGGATGTCCCCTTCTTGACTTACGTTTCTGGAGTCTGGGAGTCCCATACACGTCGTTATCGTCGTTCGGGCTGATCCGAGACAGAGGTTCTAAATTCTGTCGAAGGGGATGGAGTAAAACTATTTCCTATACTGTTTTTAAAGATTAAAATCATAAAATTTTAAGGAGGATCCCCCACACCACTAAAAAAAATGTACATCCATCCACAAATCCGTCAAGGACTGGACAGACTCGTATAGTGTATACACACTAATCGTCCACTCCAAAGAAGAAACACTGGAGGGGTCTAAGAGTGACGTACAACAAAAACTAAATGAAAATAAAAACAGTGGAAAAGAATAATGGCAAAGATACTGTTAAAAGTACGATTTATTTTATTCAAAAGGACAGGGAGACGAGGAAGGACGGAGAAAAGAGTTTATGGTTCTTTCGGGTCCGTGTTGAGAATTTCCCGGATCGTTACCTCTACCCACATTAGCGGTGGCTCCCAGGTCGAAGTCTGTCCCTATGATTACTTAGTTAGTGACCGAAAATAATTCATAGAGAAGAGATTTTCGTATCGAGAGGGATGTCGGTCTACCGGGACCGAGACACGACGACTTCCAGTAGTTCTGGGACAGTGATTAACGAGAAGAAGGACCATCGTTCATCTTCTTCGTTAAAAGGTCAACAAAAATAACTAGTATCCCGACAAAGAGGTCTTATGATGAGAGATATTTTTCTCCCTATACTAATAAAGGTCAATTGTAACAGTTTTGTGAAAATATCTCCTTCCGTCAAATATGTCACCAACGACGACGACGTCGATTCACCGAAGTCAGTGTTAAACCTCAGTTGTCGGGACTCCCACTTAAGAACCGAGATAGGAAATGATTTATCCCGTTCAGTGAATTTAAGAAACTTGGAGTCAAAAAGAGAGACGTTTTACCTTTATTATAATGAAGTACCTCGACTATGTTCCTAATTCAATCATCTCTAATTAATTCTGTCTCATTTATCAATCGGAATATTCCATGACAAAAATAATAGTAACCAATCATAATAGTTCTTTCAGTAGATGGACAGAGAGAATTCCGGTTTGACTATATAAAATCAGATAAAGAACGTTAAGAGAAAAGAGGTATGTTCAGGAGTAAAAAGTTTCTATTCCGTACTAAAACCAAAGTACTTATTAAACTGAGAATGACAAGCGTTAATATACTATTTTAATTCCGATTTTCTTTAACGTAAGTTCTCCCTCCCCTGTATAAAAATGGAGATCGACTAAGTACTACTACATACCGTCTCTGGTTGCGTTATAACATTTCGTTAATAGGAGGTTAATTTTTTTCTAACGTCAACTGAAGACCAAAAGTAGATCGGAAGAAGTTATTCTACTAATAAAAGTAACGTCTTACTACTTCACCTCAAACAGGCTTGACCAATACCATTCCTATACCATTTTCAAGAAGTATAAGTCGCTCTACCTTTTATAGTGTCGTAATTCCTTCACCGTTGAAGTCACGTTGAATGAGACTTGAGGTTTTCTCTCATGCACGTACCTCTGTTAAGTCTGTAGTAGGGCTGTCTGTGGTAGTTCTTGTGTCAAGTGCAGGACCGGTTCAAGTTTCCGCATACACAGTAAGAAGAAGAATCTACGACGGATAGACCTACCTCTTAAGTGACATGATATCACACTCCTGACATGAACGAATAAAGTTCAAGGGATATGCAAAATCGAAATAAAAATGTAAATTCGGAAACTTTTTTTCTAGGGAAAGGATAAGATTTTAAGAATCGAAATGTCTTTTAAAGTGAAAAATTTTTTGAGTGGTGAAATAAACGAAAAGAAAAAAAAACAAGGGAGAAACAAGATAAAGGAACCAAAAGTTGAGTCATGTCGTAGAAAATCTTCCGTCTCTTAGGATAAACTGTTTAAATGTACAATAGTGCATAAATCCTAGAAACCGTTTAGTTCCGGGACTCTGTTGAAGTCTAATCTTAAAATGGGTAACAACGGTACGTAAATAAACTCAGGATAACAAAAAAAAAAAGAAATTCTTATCACACATAAATATCTTCTTTCATGGTAAAGAGAAGAACCATAATGATTTCTTCTTTTAAGTCATATTCTATATCAAACTTTAGATAAACAGGTTGAAAATTACGGAAGGATTAAAAGAGTTGAGATACTGGTGAATCACAGGGATAAACTACCATTGACATGAAAAGTTTTCCCAGAACCTTGATTATCTTAGACTAAAAAAAAAAATCGTGAAATGGAGTCTAAAGAGATTTTTCACACTCACTTTAACACGACCCACTGGTGGTCTAAAGACCCGTTAAGTCCTACTAAAAAATAAATGATTCTTCAAATTTTTCTGTTCTTTACATCTGATATTTCAAAGAAAAAGGTACTAAAACGTACTTTAGGTGTGGATATTACGTACTTTACTTATTTGATTAACTTTCTAATAAAGACGTTCCGGACGGAGGTGGGACTTGGAAAGAGAACGATTAGTCTTACCGGGTCGTTCGCGTCTGTCACTAGACCTTTTTCTGTAACGAAAGAAATTTTTATTTAACTTTTAGTCGAAGATCATGACACAAATTCTTCTACTAACCCATGGTGTTTAAGAATATAAAGGACATGATACACTCTCTATATCTTTTCACTTCCTTACCTGGACCTACAAATTTTTTTTTAATTTAAGTAAGTAACATGTATCGCTGGCATTAAAGAATAGGTTTGGCTCTATGAAAACTCTCACGTCATCCTACGAATATTTGGAGTCTATGTTTTGTTTTGATAAGACCTTTGGACATATCAGATGGAACGACGACGACGACGATTCAGCGAAGTCAGCACAGGCTGAGACACGCTGGGGTATCTGCCGTCGGGTGGTCCAAGGGGGCAGGGACCCTAAGATGGAATTAATATGAGTTTTGGTATTTATTAGACATCTGACTTGATCATGGTATTTTATCTCTAATTATACTTCTTAAACCCACCTTCATCCTTCGACGAAAAACCCCCATCTCTCAACCTCTACCAGATATCTTCCGTACAAACGTCCCTTTCGACTTCACTGGGGAGGAATTGTAAAAAGGACCCCTTTGACTTTCCAGACAAACGGTCGGAGTGTTTCTCTCGTCTCACAAAACCTCATAGGACGTTATGAAAACGACCGTACCCACTACTGCCTCGAGTAGAACTCCTCTTAGACTTATAAGTTAAGGAAAAACGAGTAGGTGACTACCTGTCTGTGTAGGAGAGGTCGTGTGTCAAAAGAAAATTTTTGTCCCATCAGAGTGGACCACCACCACTAGGTAATTGATGTGAATCCCCGGGTACACTTTTTAACCCTATTTTTCTATTTAAGTAGAGATTCTAAGAGAGATTCAGAAGTAAAGAGACTAAGATTTTTTGTCAACTAGTCCTTTCTCTCAGGGTACCTATAAATTTTTACTGAAAGTTAACCCCGTCCATAACGACGAGTAAGTGTAAACAAAGAGAAATATCTAGTTTTCGTATCTTTGAAAACGATACTTATAGACACTCGTAAAGGAAAGAAGAAAATTGGTACAGTAAGCTCAAGTTCAGATGTACCTTCTTCAGGGAACCTTCGCAAAACTTTTCCAACGGAGTGAATAAACACAAGACAAATTAATTTCTGTGACCGAAATACTGTATACGACTTTAAAATAACCTTTGTTAGAAAAAAAAGGATTAAAAGTCTTACCTCAATTCGTACAGGTACGTAAATAAGTATGAGGGTGACCTTGCGTGAAGACACTCCAACTTGTCAACTCCTTACCACTCTTTTACAAAAAGTACAAACTAAGACATTATCGTTAAAATCAAAAACAAAAAAAAAAAAAAGAAGATTTGTTGAGACAAATAGTCGTGGTTCTTGACATCTCTTAAAACTTGAGAAATTTTAGACTCTACCCTTACTTTCAACACTGGAACCCAATGTAATTTCTTGACAGACGAAAAATAGAATTTTCATATTTCTACTTTATTATGGGAAACGTTGTTTAGACCCCCAACTCACTCCAGTTAGTAAAAATAACGTACTAGAACTCCACTCTCCCTTTTTTCTGAGTCCGACTGTTTTCAGAGTTTAGAGACTTTAAAGACTGGTCACGAAAGATATGATATGGTTTGATACTAATATTATTGAAATATCCTTTATGGATCTTTTATTGTTAGTACGAAGGAATAAAACAGGATTATTATTTTGGTAACTATAATAATATTAATATTATTTTATTCGAAGTAAATTTTATCGTCACTGTTAATATATCAAGAAAGACAAATTATTATTTAGATTTGTAATTGACACCTTGTATTAATATTATATCTGGAATAACCATGACTACTGATTTGAATCGTTTCATACAGAAAGTAACTAAATAACTCCAACAGTCTTGTCTCAAGTTATTAACTAATTCTCAACCTGATCTACTTGAAATTCTTGGCACTTCGGTGGTACCATTTTCACAGGGATAGGATTATTTTCTATTTGAAATCACTAGTAATATTTAACTTTCACTCTTGAGACTTAAAAAAGAAAAGAGTAGAGAGAAAAGAAAGTAGAGGAGAGGAAGAGAAAGGGGGAACAAAGAAAGTAAAGTAAAGAAAATGAAATAGAAAGAAAGTAAAGATCGAAAGAAGTAATTCTTAAATTCCACCATAGACTATTTGTAGTATTTATAGAAAATTTTCTAATCATTTTATATTTACAAAGAATAAGACTCAAGATGGCCTATGACGGAAGGGAATCTTTCAGGATCAGTAAATTGTAAAATTAGTAAATTACAAAAGGGATAGACATAATTTAAGATCCGTGTCGGTCCCGGAAGAGTCACAAACTAATTATCAATATTTTAATAATAATATATTTCTTCTGACTTATTGATCAACTATTCAACTCTTTTATCACTCAAAAATTTAGGAGGTTTACACTTCTCCAACCAAACCCGGAATTAGATGACATGATCGTTCTGACCACATTGATCTTTTAAGGACCACCAGTTCACCAATCCTGTGGTGTGAAAGTGGTAACTCCCGGAACCAACCTAGAGACCAAGTCCTCGACTCTAGGACGTTCGACTCGTCGTACCGGTTTTCGTGTTTTGTTTTGTTTTGGTTTGGGACCACGTTACTCCTTCAAAAACGTACCATCAATTCAGATGTCAAGAACGTCTGGTTCTACAAAACGAAGGAAATAACGAAAGGATAAAATTAAAAAATTTACATTTGGTAAAAAATGTAACATCAAATTGAATGTCACAACACAGTCAAAGTCTACATGTCGTTTTACTAAGTCAATATGTGTGTGTATATGTATATACACATATATATAAGAAAAAGTCGAAGAAAAGGTAATCTCTACTAAATTTAGGTTCTATAACTTATATCAAGGAACACGATATGTAATCCAGGAACAAATAGATAAAATATACATCATTACACATATATAATTAGGGTTTAAGGGTCAAATAGAAGGAGGGTGTCGACGATAGGGAAAAACATTGGTATCCCAGGCAAAGATACAGACACTCAGATAAATACGAAACATTTATTTAAGTAAACATAGAAAGAAAATCTAAAGTGAACATTCACTATAGTATATAAACAGAAATAGACTAAATGAAGTGAGTTTTACTATTAGAGATCCAAATAGGTACAACGACGTTTACCGTACTAAAGTAAGAAGTAATACTGACTCATTATTTATAAGAAATAGGCAAGTAGACGGATACCTGTAAATCCAACGAAGATACAGAATAACGATAAAAACAACAACAACAACAAACCAGTGATTCAGTACAGATTGAGTAAACACTGGGGTACCTGATATCGGGTGGTCCGAGGAGACAGGTCCCCTAAACATCCAGAGGAAAAAGGAAGAGTCCCCTGGAAGGACTGGGTCTCTCACTTAGACTTAGAAGACGTGACCGTCCTCCTTAAAAAAAAAATTGGTGACTCGGTGGTCCCTTTGGGAAGGTACAGAACTGATAACATTTGTCACGACGATATTTACAACCTTACGGACATAGAAAAGTTTAATCTTAAAAGAAAACCTATATACGGGTCCTCACCCTATCGTCCTAGTATACTAATTAAGGAAAGAGAGGTGTCAGAGAGACCGTAAATAATAGTCATCTGAAAAGTTCATTACCGGTGAGACTAGACACTCTCACTATGTAGTAACATCAAAACATAAAAAGATTTTAGTCGTTACATACATATGCACATACGTGTCAGTATAGGTTGAGACACGTTGGGGTACTTAACATCGGACGGTCCGAGGAGACAGGTACCTTAAGAGGTTCGTTTTTATGACCTTACCCAACGGTAAGGGAAGAGGTCCCCTAGAAGCGTTGGGTCCCTAACTTTGGCCCACAGGACGAAACGTCCGTCTAAGAAATGACAGACTCGGTGGTCCCTTCGGGGTTTAATCGTTATAACACGTAGAAAAGTACACGGATAACCGACAGATATATAGAAAAAGACTCTTTAAAGAGAAATCCAGAAGACTGGTAAAAGACTAACGTAACAAACGACAAAATATAATTCGACATACTCAATAAAAGTATAAAACCTTTAATTAGGGAACTGTAGAGGGTCAGGTATCCAACAGATAAGTAAAACAAATACCCAAATAAACGATACGTTTTAAAATTTCAAATAAAACCAAGATAAACAAATAAAAAGATAAACATAATGAGATCCTCTACTTATTTTTTTTTAAAAAAGGACGTCAAATAAAGTTTGTCACAAGACGGTCACAAAAGGAGATCCTCAAAATATCATAGACCAGAATGTAAATCTAGAAATTACGTAAAACTCTAAAAAAAAAACATATACAATAATCTCTTACAAGATAGAAGTTAGAAAATGTATATCGACAGGACAAAAGGGTCGTGGTGAATAACTTCTCTGATAGAAAAGAGGTAACATTTAAGAACAGAGAAGAGTGTCAGAAATAAAATTTCAGATAAAACATACTATATTCATACCGGTGAGGTCGAAAGAGAAAATTTTAAAAATAAATAAATAACCGACACGACCCAGAAGTAGCGATACGTGTCCGAAAGAGATCAACACCACTCACCCCCGGTGAGAAGATCACACACTCAAGTAAATCACACACGTCACTCACTCAAGAGTAACACCATCAAAGAGAACAAATTCTCGTGTCCGAGACCCCTGTACACGAAGTCATCAACACCGTGTGACCGAGCTCTCGTGACCGAACCATCAACACGTACCCGAATCAAAAGGGTGATTCCGTACACCGTAGAAAGGTCTGGTCCCTAGCTTGGGTATAGGGGATACGACCGTCCTCCTAAGAATTGGCGACCTGGTGGTTCCTTAAGGGAGATCGAAAGAAAACTAAAGGTAAAAGTACTTTATGGAAAAGTTTAGGGGAGCGAAAGTCAGATACATATAGTAGATCTAGACTTCACTCAGAAAACATCCGTCGTGTATACCTTCGACAAAGAAATGAGTAAGTCGGTCAGATATAGAAAACGAACCTAGTAAATCAGGTAAATACAAATTCCGTTAATAACCATATATACAAGGGTAACCAAAGGGTCCACCGAGTCACCATTTCTTAAATGGACGGTTCGTCCTCTACGTCCAAACTAGAGACCCAGTCCTTCTAAGGGACCCCTTCCTTAACTGTTGGGTGAGGTCATAAGAACGGACCTTATAGGGTATCTGTCTCCTCGGACCACCCGATGTCAGGTACCCCAGCGTTTCCCAGTCTGTATTGAATCGCTGATTTGTTATCGTCGTCATCGAACAAGAATAACAGTAAAATAGTTAACAAAAGCTAAGCGAAAACATCCACAAAAAAGGGGAATGAAGAAAACAAGAGAAGAAAACACTAAACTACTGATAGAAATGATAATACAAACCTAAAGAAAAAGAAAAAGACACACTTATAGATAATATCTAAAAACAAAACACCAATGGTACTCCAAAAACGTGTCGTTAGATAGATAGATAGATATCTATCTATCTATGAAACGTAAACATAAGAGGAGGGGAGTACTAACAACAAAAACTATAATAAAAGATTAGATTTATAAAACACATAGGGAATTGAAGAATAACACCTATACTTAAATAAGGAAAACAGAAAATTAGAGGGATGATCGTAATTAATGAAAGCAGAAAATAAGAGGGATGATCTTAAGGATGAAAATAAGATACTTTTGACTTCACAAAAACTTGAACTCAAGGTGATGAATTACCCGAAGGGACCACCAAGGCTACTGTTTAGACTGACGTTACGTTCTCTGGACCAAAGTCAGGGACCCAACACTTCTAGGGGACCTCTTCCCTTACCGTTGGGTGAAGTCATAAGAACGAACCCTTTAGGGTACCTGTTTCCTTGAATCGTCCGTCAGTGTTTTCAGTCTGTGTTGAATCACTGATTTGGTGGTGGTGAATTATTGAAACACTGACAATCGTGTAATTTATGTGTTGAAGTCACAAAAAATTAAACATTCTACTCCTATTGTTACAGAGGGAGTCGTTAATAGGTCTATTAATTTCCTTTATTTACAATTAACTTTCGTAAATCATATCAGGGATTGTATATTCTTTGTGAGGAACTTTCTTTCTACAATAATAATAATAAGACTTACTAATATCTCTAGGTCCCTTCCAGAAACACATATATACACATGTAAACCCATTAAGACTGGTTCTAATACCATTTGACCGATCTCTTTATCCGGTATTCCTTTGTAAGCCTCTGAACAAAGTCTCTACTTCATTACTACATCCGACTGGAGTCCGTCATCTCCGTCTCTACCTCCCTGACGTCTTCGACCCCTCCCTGTAATACACTCCATAAAAACTCACGAATTATCCAGACACATCAACGTATCCCTACGTTCCAATCTCTTTTCCTCCCCAATTTCAATGGGATTTCAGTCCTCGGACCCCCACAACTGATTCTTATTATGTACATTACTCCTTCAAAGGTCTCCTTCGACCACTCAAACCTTTATTCCTTTTCTAAACCTCTGACTGTCAACCACTTCGGTACCCTTCTTCCTGATTAGGTCTTTTTGTATATTTCACTCTTCTCCTTTCTACTTTCCCGGCACCCCTTTTAAGGGGTCAAATTCTCAATTTTCAAATTTCTGACTCTCTCTTCTTACCAGTCTCTCTGTCCTCCTTTGAACCTCTGTTACCATAATACCTTCGTTTTCCTTTTCATGTAAAGTCCTTTACTCCCTATCAATGACCCCATTGTCTTACGTATTGTTCATTCGAATATACGTCACCGAAGGATGTGTTTCAAATGACGATACACATTTTCAGTTCAAGTGACACATACACACACACAACCCTCCCACGAGACGAGGTCCTTAAATAAGTCCTTGGGTCCAACTACGTTGATCTGTAAAATTAGGAAAGGAAAGACCCAGTGGAACTCTCACCCAGGGTATGGTCTGTTCACCGTCTTTTCTCGAACCTCTTCTTTTGCCTCCCCGTTTTGGTGAGTTCGTATCGTGGTCCGGACTTTCATCGTGTCTCGTGTAGTTTGCTTCTCTTGGGTTGATGTGTTGGTGTGGACTTCCGACCCTTTACGTCAGATCGGTTCCTGGGTCCTTCTTCTCTTCGACGGGTACCAGAGACGACGTCCTTCCAATTTTTCGAACCGAACTTTCCTCTGACTTCTCTACTAACACTCCAAACCGTCAATCCGTAACCACTGGAGGGAGACGTTCTTATAGATCGTCTCGGGATCTCCACCTTCACCTCACCGGTTTATATCCCGAGTCGACTAGTTTCTTTCTTCTGTCCGAAGTGTGGGACAAGAAAGGTCCTTAATGGTCCTCGATAGTAGTCGAACGTACGATCAGTGGACCGACGACGTCCCACCCTTTTGAATTGTTGTCTTAGTCCGGGTTTCGAAAAAGAAAGACGTCTTTTGAAGTCCCACAACACTAGTGACACCGCTACAAGGGTCTCGAGGTCGAACTGACAGATCTCGGGTCATTTGGGACGGGGGGCGGGTATCGTACACCCCGACCGTCCCTAGACTTCCCTCCTCCGTAGACGACGGAGCCACACACGTCACACACACACGTGTGTAGGGACTCACACGTATAGAAGGACACAACAGATAAACTTCTACTATAAGCATGAGACAGGGAGAAACCTAAAAACCATTGTTTCAAATTAAGAATTAAACGAATAAAAGGTTCTCGATTTTGGTGTCTATAATACTCCACTAAGTCACATGTTAGCAATAGTATTCTTTACGGGAATGTATCCGAATTGACTTCTTTTATTAATAATAGACTGTGTGAGGTCAAGTGTACGACTTCCGATGACAAAAAACAATAAATCAACGATTCAGTACAGACTTAGAAAACACTGGAATATCTGATACCGGAAGGTCCGAAGAGACAGGTACCCTAAAAGGTCCGTTCTTATGACCTTACCCAACGGTAAAGGAAGAGGTCCCTAGAAGGGTTGGGTCCCTAGCTTGCGTGTAAACGACGTTACGTCTTACTGTCCGTTACAGTTACTGTCCGTCTAATAAACGGTGACGTGGTCGTCCCTTTGGGTTTCCGATGACAATGTTTAGAGATTTATTGTGAAAGCCACCCCCCGACCGATCTCAACACTCTTAAGACGCGAGAACTTGTATATATGAATTAGTGTGTAAGTTGGATGTTGAAAGGGGTCGTCCTATACATTGACCCAAAGAGGATCACCTGACCTAAGTGAAAATAACTAACTTGTTTGTAAATCTCTTTCGGGTGACTTAGACTCCTTGGATAAAATCCGGGTCTCCTAACGACATTTTGAGGGTGATGAGATAGAAAAGGATGGCATAGAAAATTTCAATGTAGTACTTCACATGAAGGTCGATAAAGTCTCAGACGATCAAGGTACCCCCTTAGACCTTCTCTCTCTTTAAAAAAAGTGGTTTCCCTACTCCCACCCATGATACAAACACTGAAGGAGTCGAGACTCTCCTCTCGCTCCGGGATGTACACACCGCGTCCGACACCACATCCGTAATATACCTTGGAGTCAGAAGATTGAGAAAGTACTCAGAGACACTTGACGTTCGAATCTGTTTGGAACTTCAGTGATCGTACCAATTCAGTGATTGATCAACTTTATCCGTCTTGTGGGACGGTTGTGTGTGTGTGTGTGTCCGTGTGTGTGTGATAAACTTAATATTAAGTATTAAGAAATTCGTAGTTTAAAGAGGGTTAGACTGTGATTAATATTTTTACGTTGATTTCATATTGGTTTAGTTCCTTACTTTTTATTTCTTCTATAAAGTTTATTCTCTATAACAGAAGATCACCACTTTTTTTTTAGATAACTGTACCTCTGATCGTCCCCATCTTTCTACCAAAATTCCTTCACCCCTCTACTTTAACTTCAGACCTTCTCCTCTGAATTCTCCACAGTTCGTCCCGTCTACCTTCTCTTCTCTCTCCTTTTGTCCTCTGAGTTCTGCCTCTCCCGGTGACGGTTCTTCAAACGAACACAGTAGGACTACAGTCCTGATTCCGTGAGTAGTCAATAAAGTTTACTTTTAAAGAACCGCTCGTGTTATAGAAAATTTTTAACAGAGCTCCTAGTGAAACGACATGTTTTCGGGTCAATTGAAGGAAGGTACCCCACTGTAGTAGAGAGGAGGAGGTCTTTACGTGTGTCTCTCGAAAGTGGAAGGAAGGTACTCGATTTACCTGAGAGTCTCCGTTTACCATAAATTAACTAGAAGTGAACAAGATCGTGAAATATCCAAACTCCAAAAGATGATCTTAATAAATTATATCAAAATTTTATCGGGGGAAAATCGATAAACACAGGAAAAACCTCCACAATTTACACCTTCGTTAATAGGAAAAGTACTGTCCTAAAAAAAAAAGAACCGAGTCATTTCGAAACACGAAACACTGTGGACTACGCATCCATTCCTTAGCCCGAATAAAAGATAATTAAACGTCACTCAAAGAAAGGGAATCTCTGGACTTCCCCATCCTACATACGAAGAGACTCTCTATTTGGTGTTAGACAATTCACACATCCTCCTGTGATTTTCGACCTTTTCTAATACAAGATCGTTTCCTTTTACGCCTTTAGAAGGAAAACACAATAGGTATTTGTACCGTCTTTCCGTTTTTTCTCGACTAATTCACCAAAGTACCCTTCATTGGATCTTTTCCTGTCAGAAACCCCAACTTAATAAAGAACAGAAGATTTGACCTTAGAAAAAATCTCACACACTTCATAGTATAAAAATCAACTACCCGGGTACTTAAACTTTCCGAGTCCAAGGATGATCACAAGTCATTCGACCCCGTGGCGGTCGTCTTTTCTATTTTATTCGAGGGTCTAAAGTAGTTCCCACAGACTACACACGGTTCTCTTAAATAAAAAGCGCAAGTTTCTCTTATTCAAAACAACAACAACAAGTATCTTACTACTCGTATGGTCGCATCTATCAAACGCAAGACGGATTTGGTACCGTCATCACTTGGCAGAACCTCTTACATTCTACAAAATATGACGTACTTTGACTTCGGTTTTATATAATCTTTTATGTTGACGAAAGAGGTAAAAGTCTAAGATTACTCTTTCATCTAGTAAAGTTTCAATGGATCGTTTGACTGTGAGGGGTTTCTACTTGTTTATAGTGGGGTCCTGGTCTCCACCTATCCTTACCGTGCAGTCTTCCTCAAAAGTCTTGGGTTACTAGGAAACACTTTGTACCCGTGATAAATGTCCCCCAACTCCAGTCAATCCCGTTTTAGTGGAATCATTGAAGACGTCTCGTAAAGGTTACCCCGTCGGTAAAGTGACTCAGGAAATACACACGGCACAATCTGTAGATAGTGGGGATCCTTTATCAATACTAATAGTAGAAGACGTTTACTCTTTTAGTTCTATCCCTCTCCAATTCATTAAGATAGTCCCTTTATGACGAGTATTTGTCCCCTCCTCTTCGTACTTCTCGTGACCTTAACTTAAGTTTCCTAGTCTCAGGGTTCTGACACCTGAGTCGACATACCTTGTGTCTTAGACCTTTAGGAAAATGCTAACTCTGTCGACTCCCCAGGTTCAGACCAACCGAGTGTCTCTACGACCACTAGTTCCGGTAGATATATCCTTTTCACTTTTACCTATTTCAAACGGAAACCAAAGAGAACGGAAGGGAAATAGGTGGAAGCTCCCAAGGGTGGTGAACAAGATTGGGGTGAGGACTAACGTTTAACTTCAGAGTAAAGATCTCCTAAAAAAAAGGATCCCCCCTAATGATAATCTTCATTTAATACTATGGTCAAATATTTTATAATTCCTCAGTGAGGAAATTCCCCAGAACCATAAAGTTATCCTTTAAAAACTTACTATTTTATAAAAGTTTCATGGATCCCTAGTAAAGATTCTCAGTACGAAGTAAAGTTTGGTTACCCCTACCATAAAAAGTTGATCCCCGAGACAGACTTCGGGAGTCTCGTGTAACACCTTACCACCACCGTTGAAAAAACAGAGAACCTTTCAGAAGAAAATAATGTCTTTACCTTTCTCTCTTAACTTTCTTCCTCCTTCGTAAGACTCCTACCCTTTACTACGTTTCGCCCCCTTCTTTTCGTGCTTTAGAGTATTACCCCACCACTCAAGTTTGAGGTGGAGACGATCACAGATCGGTACACTGATCCTACGTACAACCGTCAGTCCTGGAAGAGTCAGTCACGACTACGGGAGGGGAAGATGGGGACGGTATGACAGACTCTCGACTCTCCTCCCGGGTGTAGTCCTTCCCTTTACGATCTCTGACTATCTCTTGACAGATCTTCTTTTTGTGTGATTCAATACTCCGATTCAACAATTCCACTTAGTTACCGTCACGTAAGTAAGTAAGTAAGTAAGTAAATTGCCTATAAATAACTAACGAAGACGTCAAGAGAACCCAGACTCTGATCGAGTGAACCTACTTGAGATGTGACGTAAAACTTTACGACTAAAACGTCTTAACACAGAAATATGTGAATCTTAGACTATTTCGGTTGGTTGAATTCCATAATTCAGGTCCATAAGAGAACTAGGAAGAAGTTTATTTCGAAGGTTACTCTTGAAGCCTTACAATTTGTTTATGGCAAAAGATAGAATGGTGTAATAAGATCTTATGAGACCGGTCTTACGAATAAATTCGTCGTGTATAAATTAGTCGTCTAGATGGTGATTGGCACCGGGGACGAGAGAGACCATCCATATGTGTACACCAACCCTTTTATATTTTTTATATTGGTAACAAATGGATGAACACTTTAAGGTGTCAAGGGTTCAATTGGAGTTGTTAACTTTAGTGTATCCTACTACATTTGGTAACCTAATAATTCTCGACAGATCCTAAAATTAACTGCTAGTACCTAATGTAAGAACAAGAAGTTGGTCCCGGTACACGTTGTATCACTATGCACTACTATATGGAGGTCGAAAACTGAATTCTAATATCCAGTTTTCCCCATCTATAATCAGTCCTGATTAAAGTTCTAGATTTTATCCAACTGGAATCAGTAGGACGAAACTGATACGATAACCGTCAAACGTGAGTTGACGAGGGACTCATATGGCCGGAGTGGTCGGACGTGTATGTTTTATTCCGGTACTACTACAATTAAGGACTTAAAGGGACCAGAACATCAAGAGAATAATAGTGTGACAACATGAAGAGGTCGGGTTGAGAGGGTGGAAGAGGGTCGACCCTCCCGACAGAGTGTCCCCGAGTCCCCCTTTAGACGTGGGTGACTCCTGTCAACGACGGAGTGTCGAGACAGGTCGTAGACGACACGGTCAATGGTGACGAGGAACCCTTCTTTCGACGAGAGGTGTCTGTGACACAGGACCCGAAGGGTCACACAGTCGACCACGGTACAGGAGAAGTCCGATGTGGTTTGACGACCTCGAAGTCACGCAAGGTGTCCCCTTTTCTTTCTGAGACGGGGAGTGATTGAGTCATGGGACGGACAGTGGACCCGGGACTCGATCCTGATGGAGCGTATTCGTTTGTTCCAAAAGTCTAAAAACGGAGAGAGGGGTGGTGGAAAGATTACGTGGAGTACTCCACTACAGTCCCTGACGGTCTCTCTGTATAGTAGAGGAGGTTATAAAAGTTGAGACGGGAGAGAGGGGGTCCAGGGGTGTTTGGTTGAAAAGGGGGAGAGTCAGGTCAGTTTTCGATTTTTGGAAATACCCACAGGTGCATACGGTAGATATTGAATACCTAGTCACCAGAGTAGAAGGATCAGAGGTAAATCCGAGTAAGCCCGGGTACGACGATGGGTAAGTATTTTAACAGACCAAAACGAGTCAAGTATTTGTGTCCCTTGACTCCCCAGACTACCCCAGACTCCCCAGACCTCGGTAAGCCGTCATGTCTCTTGGGTATACTCTTGGTGGGGGTTGACTTCCGTAGTGTCACGACCTGTCTCCCCGACGAAAACTCCTCAAATACTTGAGAGGTCGTACTGACGGACGACCCCCTCTACCTCGAGTTTTACACCTTCCATTAAACCGGATCTTCTGTGTGAACATACATCGACTCCTTTCCAAGGACACCCGAAGTTGTGTCCTACCTCCAAGTCAGAGACGGGAAGTCAAGAGAATCCCGTACTCTTCCGTCCCTCAACACCTTAAGTCTACCCCCTTTCCATGTGGTAGAAGTAGTGTACCAGACGTCTCCCCTGGTTCTCTGTCTTATGAACCCCTCCCTACAACGAGAGACATGTCTGTGCCACACGGTACAAAATGACTGGGCTCTTAGGAGTCCCGATCCGTCGTTCTTCCGTGACAAAGGAAATACTGAAGTAGGGGAGAATGGAAAACTGAATTTTGTCCTGGAGGTCAGTAAGTAAGACCTTAGTTTCTGGAGTTCCAGAACTTTTGTTGTGTCAGACCTAAACTTCCTAAGGAGTTCCTGGTCAAGTGGTGGGAGGGACTCCACTTCCTGGCCACGAAACGGTGGGTTCACATGACGTTCACCGCGATGGAGGTCCCGTCTCTGCACCTGAAACTCCGGTGGACCATACTTCTTCACGATCCCAGACCGTGGCCGAGTCGTCACAGGCGAGAGAAGAGGTCCCGGATCCTCAGAAGTTAGACTTTTTCTTTGAACCTCCGGCAAATCAAGTCGGAGGGGTGACATTCTTTAGGGAAGACTACCTATTGTCTTTCTTGTGACCAGAATGAGACTCAATCATTTGGGCGTGAACTTAGAATCTCCGAGAATCGATATTGTCGGAAGTCACCTGACGGACTAAAGAGACTACGAGAGAAAGGATTGACTGATTTAGTCATCATGTGTTTGTACTAACCCATAGTCTTGGTGAACCTCCCAAACAATGTGACATCGAGTGACTCGGGTAGGGGTCTCCAAGACTAAGACACCGGACCTTACCCCGGACTCTTGGACGTAAAAGATTGTTTGAGGGTCCACAACGGGTACGACGACCTGGTCTCCGGCGTGAAGGTCTTAGTGACCTAGTTTACTCCTATCACCGGAACAGTGAAGTATCATCTACGTCCCTCTCGATTTGGTCCGACTGGTTTGAGCAGGGTCAGACAGTTCCCGAAAGGTCTAAAATTGTGACTTCCAGGGTACAGGATCCTTTGGGGAACCAGGGTCAGTTTAACCGGTGGTATCCGGTTTGAGTTTTGCTCTACTGTCAATGTCTTCGTAAAAAATTTACTATTCAAGAAATTGTAATATTTCTATATTGAAAATAAAATTGTAGGAACTGTTCGTCGCTAATCCGGAGACTTAAGGGTCAAACGAAAACTGGTCCATAGAGTAAGGAAACAGCTTCAAGATTAACAATCTTTGAAGATGGGACACTACTCGATCTTAGACGGAGGTCATCGAAGGAGGGTGCCCGTCTCACAACGAGACGAGGAAAATAATATCCGGTCCAACCTTTGTGAACTTCTCTTGGAGTGGAGTCAGAAAAAAAAAAAAGGGAGCAAAAATTTACACAATGGGTACCCGTCGTCAGACTACATAAATACAACTTTACTCATACTTTAACTCTATCAATCCCATGATCAACCCGGAGGGTGACTCCTTTCCCTGACTCTCATCTAGTACATTAAAAATTCGAGTATAAGGAAGGTTTAACCCCTATTATTATTATCCTTGACGGAATCCATGTGACTCTTTTAAATTACTTCATTAGTGTATTTTGTGAATCGGATATCGGACCGTACCATTTTGGGGACTTTTTACGTTGTTAAGTTCGTTGGTCGGTTCGGTTCGTCTTGTTTCAAATCTTATACTCCTTCTGAAGTATTTAAGAAGTTCGTACCTCCCTTTAAATGGGACCTTACGGGTAACTCAGGACCACGGTCTAATACTTCTATCGGACCAATACGAGTTATACAGACAACTGACCACACACGTACACACACACACACACACACACACACACACACACACACAAACACATTCCTTTACTCTTCAATCCAAAAAAAAAGAAAAACCGCAATATTATATAAGGGTACGACACGATTCAGTGAGACAGCACAGA
The DNA here is from genome assembly GCA_006410555.1 of Capra ibex. NCBI lineage: Eukaryota > Metazoa > Chordata > Mammalia > Artiodactyla > Bovidae > Capra > Capra ibex. The sequence goes on along the minus strand of SJYO01007492.1, from coordinate 39,165,231 downwards.
CTGAAAAACGCGGGGACACCTGACATCAGGTAGGCCGAGGAGAGAGGTACACTACGAGATTCAGTCTTATGACCTCACCCAACGGTACGGGAGGAGATCTCCTAGCAGGGTTGGGTCCCTAACTTGGACGTAGAGAATCCAGAGAACGTAACCGACCACGCAAGAAATGGTGATCGCGGTGGACCCTTCAGGGATATTAGGAGAAATTTCGGTCGTTATTTTAACAAAACCCCCCCCAACGTCTCTCCAGACGTGTAGAATCAAAGTGTCACTTAAGGGTTTCTGGTGGGACGCCCTCGGGAGTCAAAAGGAAAGACACAAGATCCCTCCGACAGTCCTCGTAACAGGACCTCTTTAAACGACCTGGGAGACTGTTTCCGCTCATGAGCGGGAGTCAGGTCTTCTGGGAGATACTGTGGGTCCACGAGAGGGACTCGGTCGAAGGAGTCCATACAAAACAGTGAACGGTAAGACTTCTGACTCTCTTGAAAGACACAGAGGACAATCGAGACTCTTTCTCGACTCTCAATTTTATTCTTTCACCTTCTGTGTACTTTTTACTGTAGACAACAACGAGTTTTCGAACAATATCGTTCACTCTTTTCTCTTTTTTTCACCTTTTTAGACACGTTGGACTTTTGTATCCGGTGACGACATCAAGAAATCAAAAAAACTTCTAAGGTTCAGAGAAGTTAGACGATGTTAAACTCGTAATATAAATCCTGTGAGCTTACCGGACTTCCTTCCCATTAATAGGGTTCCCAGATACAAAGTCCTCTCGGTCTCTTACTTCCTATCTTCGTCTCTCTGACGTAGGAAAGTAGGTAAACTATAATAACTTACAATGATACAGAGATAGTCGTGTACTCTTTTAGTCCCTATTTAATCTGTGCGACGACGACGACGATTCAGTGAAGCCAACACAGGTTGAGACACGGTGGGGTATCTGTCGGTGGTCCGAGGGGGCAGGGACCCTAAGAGGTCCGTTCTTCTGACCTCACCCAACGGTAAAGGAAGAGGTTACGTACTTTCACTCTTCACTTTCACTTCAACGAGTCAGCACAGACTGAGGATCGCTGGGGTACCTGACGTCGGGTGGTCCAAGGAGGTAGGTACCCTAAAAGGTCCGCTCTCATGACCTCACCCCACGGTAACGGAAGAGGTTTTAATCTGTATCTCAGGGTATTTGAGATGGGAGATACCCCAGTAGTAAGTCACTTTCTTCTTTTATTCATTCAATTGTTAAGTTATTTGTTGTCTTATAATACCTTTAAGTCTTCTACCGTGGATTGAGTTCATATACCCTTCACGGACAGTCCGAGAGACCTTCCTCTCCATAAACTCAACTCGGAATTCCCTGTTCATCCCCAAAAGACCCAAGTATCAGTTCCCACTCCCTCCCCATCCATACCTGTTGTCCTCCGTCGTACCTTGTCCGTAAATAACGACTTTCAGACGGTGTACACTTCGACGTCCTCACTTTCGGCATGGTACACGGATCTCTACTCCACCCTTCGTCCAGACCTCCCGAAACACTAGAAACATCTCAGATATAAAATAGACCTTTTTTAGAATCCTCGGTGGCTTCCCAGATTCGTTCCACGGTGCGATGGTGGAAACATGAGATCTTTCTGACGAGACTTTCTACACACTATCTAATTTTCCTACTGCCCGGTATCTGTTCCTCTGGATAACCCTCCAACAACCTCCTTCGACCTTTCCTCCCGTACTTGGTACCGGTACTACCCTACTTCTCCTGTCACGATAGGAATCTAGACCCGTTCTCCCTGCGGGTGGTACCGGGTCTCCGGGGGAAGTCCGGTAGAAGATCGATACGAAGAGAGATGACCTTCTCCGTGAAGTTCCGTCACTTGTGAAGTCCTCGGGTACGAAGGGGAAGATCTGGTAAAAGACCCTACAAACGGCAGTCCGTTGAACTGTACGTTCGACCCTATAGGTGGGTGTACTCAGGTTCTCTCTCCTATCCCACCAGGTCCCCAACCCCCGACCGAGAAGGGTACGATGGTCCAGGACCGGACTACGACGTTCCTCAGTCTCCTAAATTTTAAACCAGGACCGGAAGGTCTATCAACACTTCCTGATAGACAATTCAATGTCTCTATCTTGTATAAAAACAGAGACATAAAATCGAACTAAGTATTGAAATTTAGAAATTTGTGGACCATACTCGTACACGATTCAGTGAAGTCAACACAGGTTGAGAAATGTTGGAATGCCTGGTATCGGGTGGTCCGAGGAGACAGGTACCCTAAGAGGTCCGTTCTTATGACCTCACACAACAGTAAAGGAGGAGGTTCCCTAGAAGGGCTGGATCCCTAACTTGGGTGCAGAGGACGTAGAGGGCGTAACCGTCCACCCAAGAAATGGTGATCGCGGTGGACGACGACGACGATTCAGTGAAGTCAGCACAGGCTGACACGCTGCCGGATCTGCTGTCGGGTGGTCCGAGGGCAGGGACCCTAAGAGGTCCGTTCTTGTGACCTCACCCAACGGTAAAGGAAGAGGTCACGTACTTTCACTTTTCCCTTTCACTTCAGTGACTCAGTACAGGTTGAGAGTCGCTGGGGTACCTGACGTCGGGTGGTCTGAGGAGATAGGTACTCTAAAAGGTCCGTTCTCATGACCTCACCCCACGGTAACGGAAGAGGCTGATCGCGGTGGATCCTTCACGTTTTGTAGACTACACCCCTGGAGGTCTACGAGAGTGAGGTCCCGGACGTTTACAACTCCTGTCCGGACCTCTCCTCCCATACCTGACTCGTCCTTGACTCCTCCAACTGCCCGGTCGTAGACCTCCGGTCGACCTACGACTTATAGAGGGTCCACAGACTGGGGTCCTCTAAAATGAAAAGACTCTTTACCTAAAGTATGTGTCTCCCTCCTTACTCAGGTAGTAAATCATTATCATGATCACTCTCTTGTCGTACCTCGTCATCTCCTTGTGGTCTCACACAGGACCTCTGTTTACACTTTAGACTCATTACTCGATAAACCTCCGACCCCCGCTCATCACTATCTCTGTCTAAGGGTCAAAAGGTTGCACTATGTATAATAACACCTAAGGTCTATCTTCTATACCTTTAGTCAGACGGCTTGTAAGTGATGAAATTGTATCTGTACAGGTTTTACCCTGACTAGTTGTTCCTTCTCCATTCTCTTGAAAATTTTATAAATTTCGTGTAAAGGGGACGGAACGGGTGAAAAATTGGGAGAAACATTTGAACCCCACCATGTTGACGGTGTTGAAAATTATCGACAACGACAACCCTATAAATATCAACGTTGACAAATCTCGGGTGAATTCTGAGACCGGAAAGTTATAGACTCCGACCCTACGGGATCTTCACCTACTTACGAATATCTCCTCCGAACTTTCAACGTCTCTCATTTTCTGTTTCTTTCTTGTCTCACACGGGTTTCTTCGTCGAGACTTTAGGTGAAGAGGTTTTCCACGGTGTCTTCCAGTGTCGAAGTAATAAAAAGGTAGTGTTCCACTACTCTTCTTTCCTTCTTCTAATAGAAAAATAAAAGAAGATAGTAGGGATTGAAAATCTATCAGTCAAACTTATCGTACGTTATTTGTGTGTGTTTTACTTTCTATAAACACAAAGATTAACGTTACTGTCGTCCGTTCTGCTCCTTCAAGTCAAAAGCTTTCCTTTGGTCCGGAATCTTTTTCGAGAATTGGTACTGAACGAAAATCGGTACCGTCTTCCAAGTCGGTTCAATCACACAGAGTGATCGGTCGGACTTCAGGGTTGTCTATCCGAACGAGTCAGGACCCTCTAGTTTGACAGGGAGGGGTGAACCTAGTGAGAGTCTAACCGTCCTGAAGAGACTAGGTAGAAGGGTACCCGAAGGTCACACGATTTTTTTTCGTGTGGTAAGACAACCGACGAAGATCACACAACCCCTTCACTCTATCCTTCCCTGGGAGATAATGGTACCGACGTGTCAGTCTCTTAGTAGAGGAAACTACCTTTTTCCAGTCACTTCCCACAGGTCGTCCAGGATGGAAGACCCGGACGACGGGGTCCTCGGAATAGTCAGTGTCGGCAGACCGGTCCATGGGACAAAGACAAGACAAACAATACGAGGTAGTGCGAGACATGACGCTGTCGACACTCCCTCCGACCCCTCATCGCGACCCACTCATTCCAGTACGACTCCACGGACCATACCGGCTTTATCCCGGGGCTCAACGTCTCCTCCTGTCAGTGACAGGTAAGTCGACCTTCCTCTCCGTCGTGACAAATGAAGTCTCCTACCTCCTCTACATCTAAGGGTCTTACGGTGACAATTAAACCTACATTTGTGAAAAGACTGTCGAATGAAAGATTTCCCTTCTTTTCCCTGTACAAGTCGTTTCTACTTTGGTTACCCGGGGTTTGTCTCTTTCCAAGTCCGAGTACCCACCTCGTCACGAATCGAGTCCTTGGGGTTGGATTCCTCCTCCCAGAGGGTTCAGAGGACTATGGGGTCCGGACGTCACTAGGATCGAGCTACCATAAGACCATCTGACTCCGGTGACACAGATAACGAGATTCTTCAGTCTGAGTTTTGAAGGGGACCTCTGGACGTCCGTCCTTCCGGACTCTAGGAGACCCAGTCCGAGACACATTTCCGTGGGTCGCCCCACTTGTTTGACAGGGAGACACAAACGTGGAACTCCTACCGACCAGTGAGAACCCGGGAATGAGTCGTTCACGGATGTTTCACTCCCGTTGTATACTCTTCGTCCCTCAGTCCTGTGTTTCTTTTGTCGCCTCTTCACTGATTACTGTCTCACGTCCTGTCTTCTTGACGTTTACGTGTCGACGGACCTCGGTCAATCGTAGCCCGATTCTCAGGACTCCTGGAGTTTACAAGGACTCCCGTACTGTCATAACATCGAAACCTGTTACTAACTACAAGTTTCACTCAGTAGTTCGCTTCCGGTTTAACACAAGTGATGTGAGATAAATTTTTCGTCCCTATACATTACATAGACTCTTTGTAAATATATGACTATTCATTTTTAAAAACTTTTTGAGAAATTAAAAGACCTTTTTAGTGGAGTAGAGAGAAGTCACAGAGACTTCAACGGGACACCAAAAAGATGTCCAGAACAATGGTAATCTGTTGGGTATACCGTCTTAATGACCATGTCAGTTCTCCTTCGACTGAAGTTCCGACACTGTGACACCGGTGGTCACCCTCAGGTACGAGGTGACTCCGTAAGGAATTCGGTGAACACTACGACCTTTAACACTACGTATCGGTACGTTTAAAAGTTCGATCATACAACTAAATATCACAAGTAAAAGGAGGATATACTTTCTTAAGAAGATATGGATCGAGTCGTTTCACAAAACCCTAATCATTAATTTTGTACAAAACACCTATGTCAAATGAAGTGTTTACGACTCATCACAATCTTATTAGTATTTAGTCATAAAATAAAATCACCAGAACCCGGAAGGATAGAATCTCCTCGAAATCTTATGTAAGTTATCCTTCTATTAGTACTTAGTTACCTCCACACTATTGTCAATTAGAACACTTGTTTAAATTCTTCGGTCGTAACGAAAGTAGGATGACTACGATTTTGAAGGCGGAACCGTTACGTCTTTTACATTACTATTTCATTATAAAACTTTTTATAGTGGTAACGTTCAAGTTAATCTGACTTATGAACTCAAGAATTTATACGAGATCGTATACATGATAACCCTCAAATAAAGATGAGATTTTCATGAAAACTTTAAAATTACATAACCAAAATACTAAAAATGTCGGGAATTTCTTACAAATCATGTGTAACTCCGTGACTTTTTTTCATATTTAACAAAAAGAAACTTATTACGTAGTGAAACCGTGTTTCTCAGTGTAAATTATTTACCATTCAGTAATGGGTCCACCAACTTATATGTATATCTTTCTTCTGATTTCTGATATACATACTTACATAGTCGTCACTACTAAAGACCTACCACCCCAATACTCCCTAAAAATATAAAACAGATTACTAAAAGACTTAGAAGGTCTATACTAGTAAATAATGAAAATATTAGTCTCTTTATTTATATTAACTAATAAATTTCTATATACGGATAAACTTACCACCAATAGAAATGTAGTCATTTGGTTGTGATTCACTTTCACTTCACTTTCACTTCAGTGACTCAGCACAGACTGAGAAACGTTGGGGCACCTGACATCGGGTGGTCCGAGGAGGCAGGTACCCTAAGAGGTCCGTTCTTATGACCTCACCCAACGGTGAACAACATGTATATGGTATTTTGAAGTATTTGACCTTAAAATCTTTGGGTACTGATTTTCAACAAATGTACTTGTAGGATCTATTGGAAGGAGGTAATTTTTTAACAGTAGGACGAATAAATTGAATATCCGTCTCATATAGTATACTTTACGTCCATATAATAGTGGGACGAATAAATTGAATGTATGTTTTATCATGTAGTATACTTTATGGTCCGACCTACTTCGTGTTCGACCTCATTTCTAACGGTCCTCTTTATAGTTATTTGAGTCTATACGTCTACTGTGGTGGGATTACCGTTTTTCACTTTTCCTTAATTTCTCGGAAACTACTTCCACTTTCTCACCTCACTTTTTCGACTGAATTTTGAGTTGTAAATCCTTTGATTCTAGTACCGTAGATGAGGATAGCGAAGTACCGTTTGTCTACGGCTTTGTTACCTTTGTCACTGTCTGAAATAAAAGAACCCGAGATTTTAGTGACACCTACCACTGACGTCGGTACTTTAATTTTCTATGAAAGAGGAATCTTCCTTTCGATACTGTTTTGATCTGTCGTATAATTTTTCGTCTCTGGAATGAACCGGTTGTTTCCAGGCAGATCAGTTTCGATACCAAAAAGGTCATCAGTAAACACCTACACTCTCGACCTGGTATTTCTTTCGACTCACGGCTTGTTAACTACGGAAGTCTGACACCACGATTTCTTCTGAGAACTCTCAGGGAACCTGTCGTTCCTCAAGTTTGTTCAGTCAGGATTTCCTTTAGTTGGGACTTATAAGTAACCTTTTTGACTACGACTTCGACTTCGATGTTATGAAACTAGTGGACTACACTTCTCGACTAAGTGACCTTTTCTGGACCTACGACTCTTTCTAACTTCCGTCCTCCTCTTCCCCTACTATCCCTTACTCTACCAACCTACTGTAGTGGTTGAGTTACCTGTTCTCAGACTCGTTAGAGGTCCTTTGCCACTTCCTGTTCCTTCGGACCACACGACGTCAGTTAGCCCAGTGTTTCTCCACCTGTATTGACTCGTTGACTTGTTGTTACTAATTTCTAGAGGTAAATAAATTTAAAAAACAGAGAGAAAAATATTTATGTATGGGTACTCATGAATCATAATAAACTGTTAAGACGTAAATCAAAATATTATGACAACGAATTCCACGGTACAAACTAACGTGTTAGAACAAATTTAGGACTGAGGCAGAGAATGATCGAGACACTGTTGAAAGGAGTAGACATTTTACCTCCACTTGTATATCTTGGATGGAGTATCCAAAAAAACTCCTAATTTACTTAATTACAGACATTTCTTGATACCATTATTCCCCCGAAGGCTCCACCATCTCACCATTTCTCAGGGGGACGGTTTCGTCCTCTGCGTTCTCTGTTCCCAAACTAAGGACTCCGCCCTTCTAGGGGACCTCCTCCTTTACCGTTGGGTGAGGTCATAAGAACGGACCTTTTAAAGTACCTGTCTCCTTGGACGACCCGATGTCAGATACTCTGGCGTCAACCTGTATAGACTCGTTGACTCGTACACCATCCAAAATGTGGACTGTACATTTAAAGACATACACAAACAATTTACTTTTGAAGACGGAAGAAAAGTAAACAAAAATCTGGATGTACTTTTCAATGGTAACCTGAAACACCCACTCTGCTCTCTACCCTCCAGACTCTCGTCGTTTGAGATCTCCCATGACGTCCGGTAAGAGTTCGACGACGACGAATTACGTCTTGTACTCTCTTCTGCCTACTTCATGGAACTATCTCTTTCAAAACACGACATAACTAATGAGAACAATGTTTTACACGAAACTGTAGTACATTGAACGTACCTGTTTGCCGATCATGTAAAATAAGGAGACGACTAAACTATTAAGACACGTTTCTCCTTAAATCTAAGATTGTACTAAAAAGGATTTTTTTTTTTCTTTTCTTTTTTTCGAATTAATCAGGGTAAAATGAGTTACCAGTATATTTAGAACCTTTATGATATAGACAAAGTCTCTTCTCGTCTTAAGAATCTTTAGCATCAAATGAAATATGTATATACGTAAATAATATTACTTAACTTTTTCTTGATAACCTCCAATATAGGGTCCATACACCGTCCTTTCAGACATCAGACACTTTTAAAGTTCCTTGTAAAAGGACAAAACACACCAGTTCGGTAAGTTCTACCGATAAGAGAACAAGAGACACGTCGAAGACGAGTTGGTGTACTGACGGAGTGAGTGCACTGATAGGTCAGGAGACTTAGTCTCCCGAATTAGTCGTTGACGGATACACGAACAGGGGACGGGGTCGACGACGAAAGGGACCATTGACTACTCGGTTGAACTACAGTTAGGGGGGATATTTCCCATCGGAGGAAGGGATTTATCACTTCTGACGTCGGTACAGGACGGACAACAAACGGTCTGTACCACCTTACAACGAGGTCCTAGGAAACAAAATATACATATTCTGTAGTTTGGTGACTACGGAGACCGCGACAGAGACCCGAGATAGAAACCAGAACTCGGACCCGTTGATGTTCCGAACGTCCGGACACCCACGTCGGGTTGTTAACCGTTCGGTCGGTTCTCCGGTTCCTTTGAGGGTACTCACGACACTATAGTCCTTTATTCCTGTCCTTCACTTTTCGACACACCCATTGGGACTCCACTGATCGTACACCCGGACACCGTCAACTGGTGGTACTCTGGACAGAAGGAGAAGGTAATATAACTACTATGAGGTATTTGAAGTCAGAGAAAGGTCAATTTTTCATCGGGACACGAGTACCGAATAGACTGACGTACCCCACCGACCACTTATGTCTGTTTTACGGTCCTGAATCTAATAGATAGTTTGTGAACCCACAATGGACCAGTCCATTTTATTCGTATGAGGGTTGGATGGTAGGAATTTTTTATTCGGTAACTGTGTCCAAAATTCCTATAATTGAGTCTCTGTCCAAACTCTTAACCTACACCGGTCAATGGAACTTCCCAAAGAAACCCCGGACACCGTTACTGTTTTATTATCTCGCGGGAACCTGAGGACCGGGGTCGAGACTTCCTCCGTCACACTACGTTGTCGTTACTAGACACCGGATGTCACGGAATGTTGTCCACCTTCTGTAACGTCGTCCGTGGACTCAGTAGTCCGGTGTTCTTCTTACTGACAAGTCTCAGATCTGTCGACACGTGTGTACTGTGTGTCCCGGGGGGAACCACGACTACCGCTCGTTCCTAGGGTGAAACGGTCGGTACTTCAAGTAAGCACCCGACCCGACTATTCTTCAGTATGTGACCACAAAGGTGGACGGAGTGGTGGGGTGGTGACGGTCTGATTACCCTTCTTACTTGCCCGATGAAGTTGTTATCAACTCCAACGGTTGTGTACCTATGTGGGTCCTTGTTGACAGGATCACGGACGCGACACAATTGGGTCTCCGTTGGTCGGGCATGGTAAACTCAAGTTGACGACTGGTGGTGTCCTGGTGACGGTCGATACCCAGTCCTGTTGTTTAGTGAAAATGGGACTGGTGTCCCAGATACGACTCCCCTTCAGGGGCCACGAAACCAAAACGACGTAGTACCCTTATCCTAATTTTTTCCTACATGTCCAAAGTAAACAGAAGATGGACCGGGGTGAATTCTGAGGATTCCTGATTAGACCCGGAGACGACCTCTGTTCGTGGTAACATAACCCAACCGGTTTCTCAAGTAAACCCAAAAAGACATTCTACGATACCTTTTTGGACTTCATAAAATCCGGTTGGGTTATAATTCGGACACCAGACAACAATCCGGTAGAGAGGACCTAAACCGGAACCGACACCCGTGACTCCCACCTCTCCACCCTCACCATACTGGATCACAAACAATTTGTAGAGTGTAAAGTAGGGATCGGACCGGTCTCCCTTAGACACGTGTCGCTACCGGTGTGAAATTTACTAAGACTAACGACCCAGCTGTCACTCTACGAGAACAACGACAGACCTGAACACATCTTTTGGCTGTATTTACGGACCGAATGAAAACTATGAGAAATCGACGAACACAGACATGACGTAAACACCATAGACCCAACGTCACATGAGATGTGTGGAGTGAAGTTCCTATAGAGTCTTCTCCCCACTTGGTTGTACCGTTCCCTGTAGGTCCCATGTCTACTCACCTCACGTACCAATCCGGTAAGTTCTACCGACAAAAGAACAAGAGACAAGTAGGGGACGAACTGGTCAAGGACGAAGTGAGTAGTAACAGGTTAGGAGACTTAGTATCCCGAATTAATCATTGACGGATGTGCGAACGGGGGACGGGGTCGACGACCAAAGGGACCATTGACTACTCTATCGGACTGTAGTTATGAGGGATATTTACTATCGGAGAACGACGGTTCATTATTTCTAACGGTCCAGGAAGGATGGACGGTAGACAGTCTGTATCACCCCACGCCGAGGTCCTGGAAACAAAACCTACACGAATAAGGGCTATTCACTTCAGCGAGTCAGCACAGGCTGAAACGTTGGGGTACCTGACATTGGGAGGTCCGAGGAGGTAGGTACCCTAAAAGGTCCGTTCTCATGACCTCACCCAACGGTAAAGTAAGAGGTCCCCTAGAAGGTCTGAGTCCCTAATTTGGGTCCACAGGACGGAACATCCGTCTACGGAATGACAGACTCGGTGGTCCGACACGTCACGTCCTCACCGACTCTCCTCTATGGGACGTAGGTTCCATTCCTTGTCGGTACTTCTCTATGGGTTCATTCTGCCATCCGTGACTCTCTCCCGTAGTCTCTCGTCTGTCTGACTTTGGTGTTAGTATCTGTTGATCGGTTAGGTACACACTAGTGTACCTGGTGTCGGAACGGATTGAGTCACTTTGATTCGGTGCGGTATACCCCGCTGGGTGCTGTCTGTCCAGTACCACCTCTCCAGACTGTCTTACACCAGGTGACCTCTTCCCTTACCGTTTGGTGAAGTTATAAGAACGAAACTCTTGGCGAACTTGTCATACTTTTCCGTTTTTCTATCCTGTGACTTTCTACTTGAGGGGTCCAGTCATCCACGGGTTATACGATGACTTCTATCACCTCTTTATTGAAGTCTTTGTTACTTCGATACCTCGGTGTCGTTTTTGTTGTGGGTCAACACCTACCCACTATCTTTGTTCCAGGTTACGACATTTCTCGTTATGACGTATCCTTGGACCTTACAATCCAGGTACTTAGTTCCGTTTAACCTTCACCAGTTTGTCCTCTACCGTTCTCACTCGTAACTGTAAGATCCTTAGTCGCTTGATTCTACCTGACCCTACCCACTTAAATTGAGTCTACTGGTAACATAGATGATGACACCCGTCCTTAGGAATCTTCTCTACCTCGTCGGTAGTAACAGTTGTTTTCTAAGGTTTTGTGTCATGAACCTACATTAGAGTTTTGCTGTGTTACTAGAGACAAGCAAAGGTTCCGTTCGGTAAGTCATAGTACCATTAGGTTCAAATACGGGGTTGTTCATTACGGTTTCTTCGACTTCAACTTGCCAAGATACTTCTGGATGTTCTGGAAAATCTTGATTATGGGTTGTTTATACAGGAAAAGTAATATCCGCTGACCTTACGTTTTCATCCTTTAGTTCTTTGTGGACCTCATTGTCCGTTTAAACCGGAACCTTACGCCTTACTTCGTCCCGTTTCTGATTACCTCAAAACGGTTCTTTTGCGGGACCAGTATCGTTTGCGGGAGAAGGTTGTTGTGTTCTCTTCTGAGATGTGTACCTGTAGTGGTCTACCAGTTGTGGCTTTAGTCTAACTAATATAAGAAACGTCGGTTTCTACCTCTTCGAGATATGTCAGTCGTTTTTGTTCTGACCCTCGACTGACACCGAGTCTAGTACTTGAGGAATAACGGTTTGAATCTGACTCTAACTTCTTTCACCCCCTCTGGTGATCTGGTAAATCCATACTGGATTTAGTTTAGGGAATACTGATATGTCGCCTTCACTCTTTATCTAAATTCCCTGATCTAGACTATTTGTCTCACGGACTACTTGAGACCTGCCTCCACACACTATAACATCTCCTCTGTCCCGAGTTCTGGTAGGGGTTCTTTTTGTTTACGTTTTTCTGTTTACCGACAGACTCCTCTGGAATATTTATCGACACTTTTTGTTTCCTCTTTTCCTTTCTATATTCGTAGACTTACGTCTCAAGGTTTCTTATCGTTCTTCTCTATTCTTTCGGAAGGAGTCTCTAGTCACGTTTCTTTATCTCCTTTTGTAATCTTACCCTTTCTGATCCCTAGATAAGTTCTTTTAATCTCTATGGTTCCCTTGTAAAGTACGTTTCTACCCGAGTTATTTCCTGTCTTTACCATACCTGTATTATCTTCGTCTTCTATAATTCTCCACCGTTCTTATGTGTCTTCTTGACATGTTTTTTCTAGAAGTGTTGGGTCTATTAGTGTTACTACACTAGTGAGGAGATCTCGGTCTGTAGGACCTTACACTTCAGTCCCTCTAGAATCCTTCGCAGTGATCCTTGTTTCGATCTCCTCCACTACCTTAAGGTCAACTCCAGAAAGTTTAAGTCTTTCTACTACCCCACTTTCACGACGTGAGTTGCACGGTCGTTTAAACCTTTTGAGTCGTCACCGGTGTCCTGACCTTTTCCAGTCAAAAGTAAGGTCAGGGTTTCTTTCCGTTACGGTTTCTTACGAGTTTGATGGCGTGTTAACGTGAATAGAGTGTGCGATCATTTCATTACAAGTTTTAATAGCTTCGGTCCGAAGTCGTTATGCAGTTGGTACTTGAAGGTCCACAAGTTCGACCCAAATCTTTTTCGTCTCCTTGGTCTGTAGTTTGACGGTTGTAGGGACCTAGTAGTTTTTTCGTTCTCTCAAGGTCTTTTTGTAGATAAAGACGAAATAACTGATCCGGTTTCGGAAACTGACACACCTAGTGTTATTTGACACCTTTTAAGACTTTCTCTACCCTGATGGTCTGGTGGACTGGACGGAGAACTCTTTGGACATACGTCCAGTACTTTGTTGTCAATCTTGACCTGTACCTTGTTGTCAGATCAAGGTTTGTCCTTTTCCTCATGTAGTTCCGACATATAACAGTGGGACGAATAAATTGAAGATACGTCTCATGTAGTACTCTTTGCAACCTGACCTTCTTCGTGTTCGACCTTAGTTCTAACGGTCCTCTTTATAGTTATTGGATTCTATACGTCTACTGTGGTGGGAATACCGTCTTTCACTTCTTGATTTCTCGGAGAACACTTTCGGTTTCTCCTCTCACTTTTTCAACCGAATTTGGAGTTATAAGTCTTTTGATTACCGTAGACCAGGATAGCGAAGTACCGTTTACCGACCCCTTTGTCACCAACTGAAATAAAAAGATCCGAGGTTTAAGTGACGTCTACCACTAACGTCGGTACTTTAATTTTCTACGAATAAGAAACCCTTCAATACTGGTTGGATCAGTCGTATAAGTTTTCGTCTCTGTAATGAAACGGTTGTTTCCAGGCAGATCAGTTCCGATACCAAAAAGGTCATCAGTACATACCTACACTCTAAACCTGATATTTCTTTCCACTCGTGGTTTCATAACTATGAAAACCTGACACCACAACGTCTTCTGTGAACTCTCAGGGAACCTGACGTTTCTCTAGGTTGGTCAGGTAAGATTTCCTCTAGTCAGGACCCACAAGTAACCTTCCTGACTACGACTTCGACTTTGAGGTTTGAAACCGGTGGACTACCCTTCTCGACTAAGTAAACTTTTCTGAGACTACGACCCTTTCTAACTCCCGTCCTCCTCTTTCCCTGCTGTCTCCTACTCTACCAACCTACCTACCGTAGTGGCTGAGTTACCTGTATCCAAACCCACTTGAGGCCTTCAACCACTACCTGTCCCCCCGGACCACACGACGTCAAGTACCCCAGCGTTTCTCAGCCTGTGATGTCTTGCTGACTTGACTTGACTTAAGGGTTATTCGACAATTACAGAGACAACGACACAGAACCGAGAAAGTCAGAGGTCCGACGTGTTGAGGTTCCCAACGCCCAGTGTCCCACGTCGGGTTCTCAACAAAAGAACACCAACCTTAACATTTGGTATACGACTTTTGGTCTGAAGGATAAAGTGGACGAGGAGAACCGTGGTCGTCTCCTCGTCCGGTCGGACCTGACATTTGTAAACCCTCCAGTAAACACAGTTTTGTGAAACACTAAAACAATATCTTCCAGTGTATCACTTTCACTTCAGTGAGTCAGTACAGGCTGAGAATCACTGGGGTACCTGACGTCGGATGGTCCGAGGAGACAGGTACCCTAAAAGGTTAGTTCCCATGACCTCACCCAACGGTAACGAAAGAGGTTTTCCTCCAGTATATCTGAGAAGGTTAAAAGAACCTTCGTCTCGAAGAGAGTGTCGTGAAAAGGGAAAATAGAGGGACAAAAATCGGGTTAGGAAGTTCATGATATGTCCTTATTTTGTCCACTAAGATCGGGTAAACGATGGACCCTCCGTCAGAAGTACCAGAAGCCCCCTCATCAACAGTGGACCCCGAACTCCAAAACCGTTGGTTCTAAGACCGATACTGAATAAGGTTTAGGAGATTTAGAGTAGACGATCCAAAAGTGTCTCTGTCCGAGACTTTTATAAGGTAAGGGAGGGAAATATGTCAGTCTGACTTCAAGTATGGTAAGAAATGAGAATCATTTGACTAAAAGAGGGTCAAAAGGAGGGGGATTATATTATCCTTATTAAGAACTCTATTGTTAAACAGCAACTTTGACTTATATGGAAAAAGTCAGCGGATGTTCTAAGTTGATATCTTTATACTTAAAGGGAGATTGGAGGATTGAGAGATAAGTCTTTCCTGAACCCCGACAGACTGAAACACAAAACATAGGACGAAATATTATGAAGACATTGAGACCGAAGGAGTAAGAGTACGTATTCCTTTGGTTTAGAATAAAGATTTCTGTATCTAAAGGTCAGAAGATTGGTCTTTGTGAAAAGTTTGTGACCTTTGAAGTAGAGAAATAATATCAGAAACAAGAACGAAGGAGATCTCCAACTCACGGAGAGTAAGAAAGTAAACGGGCTGAGAAAGAGTCTTTAGGAATCTCAAGAAACCTAGGATACCTCTGACATAACATTTATGTCACCGAGACCAGGTAGAAGATCCCTTTCGTAAGTAAGTGTAGATAGAGATGTCTACAAGTTGAAGACGATTCCTTTAACAAATATAAGATAGAAGTTTCACATTTCTAAGGTAATCTCTTAAATGATGTATTCCTTATATGAGTTGGTTTGTATTCTCTTTTCGTGTGACTAATGGAAATACACTCTTTCCTTTTCACAGAAATCTTACTTTCTTTCTAGTGTCTACATAAACAAATGACTCTGACGGTTTTGTTTCATTGTGTTTGAACCACCACACATATTGTTATCTTTAAATAAGGGAATAACAAGACGTCCGGTCTTCAGGTTTTAGGTCCACAACCGTCCTAACACGATCTCCCCTAACAGGAACGAGAAAGTCTCTGGGAACCGACACCGACACAAGGGAGGTTCGGGTCAGAGGTGACACACAGGGAGTACTCCTGAGAACAGAAACCTAAATCCCGGGTGTCTCTGTCGGGTTCCCTGAGAGTAATAGAGTTTTGGACCTTAATTACTGGTGATGTTTTTTGGAAAAAAGATGTATTCCAGTATGCACGTCCAAGACCGTTGATCCTACACCTGTATCCTAAACCCTCGGTTGTGAGTCCTTCGTTCCTCGAAGAATTTTCGTCAAGAAGACCATGTATACCTTAGAAATCGATGTGTCCGAGGATAAGAAAAGTCTAGACCCCCACGGTGTACGGAGAATGGTCAAACTAGTGTATCTACAAAAAAAAAAAATACCTTTTCTCGTACCTCAAACCTAAATTTACCACACTGTAAAATCTGATTCAAGGTGGTTAAAGATTCGACACACTGGAACCCCTTCAATGGGATTTGAAATTCGCATATTAAAGCTTTACCCTAATTATAGTTGAAGTCTCATTGACCCACAATCGACTTTATTGGGTTCCGTACGTACACAATCTTACGAAAACCAACGTTCTTTTACTTATGTCACAAAGTGGGTTTTGAAAGTGTTGTAACAAATAATTAGGACTTATATAGATACACTAGTTTGACCTTTCCCCGTACACCGTAGGGGTCTAGACTTTTCTAATCCTCGGACACATCGATTTCTAATTAGGAGATATGAAAATTAAATTTTTAATTTTCAATTTTTAATTTTTTAATGTCACAGAATTTACTTTCACAATCAACGAGTCAACACTGGTTGAGAAACGCTGGGGTACTTGACATCGGGTCCTCCGAGGAGACATATACCTAAAGAGATCCATTCTTATGACCTCTGTCCAACGGTAAAGGAAGAGGTCGCCTAGAAGGACTGGGTCTCTAGCTTGGACACAGAGACAGAGGACGTAACCATCCGTCTAAGAAATGGTGATCACGGCGGACCCTTCGGGGAAGTTACCTTTCCAATAGAATTCAAATCTCTCTTCAATAGGGTCCTAACTAAACCGTTGAGTCCAAGTTCGGTAGAAAACGAGATGACAGAAATCACACACCATTACAAAAGAGGTACCTGTGGTTCACCCACTATAAATCATTTTGGGGATAATTCCTACGACACTAAATAATGGGTTGATCTAGAGGGAACCCTGGTTCCGTGAGTCCACGGTCTTGACAACCGGAGACTACCGAATATTGACCGAGGACGACGGTCTTACGGGAACCGACTTCCTCCGACCAAGTGGGTTCAAATATGGGTGAGGGTCCCTCGTCGAGTATAGGTCACAACCAGTTACACTCTCTATGTTTTAGGCCTAGGAGAACGACTTGACCCTGTCGGGTAGTCCCCGTAAGATCGAGGTATCGAGGATTGTCCGTCTCCGGAAACGTTGACGTAGTATCAAGTTTAAGAGGGAGACAGGTTGGGACGAAGGGAGTGCCAGTGTCCGTAATAAGGTCTCTCGTGGGGAGTGAGTTAGAGGACGTACTTATAGAGTCAGAGTGATACACGAAGTACCCGTACAGACAGACACTATGGTCCTCATATCCTTCCCCAGAAATTTTACTCCCAAATCCTTGACCCGGTGGACAACCGGTCGACCGTTACTCGGGGACCTCACAATATCAGTGTGTTGACAATTTTGAAGATGGTCTCAACTTAATCCAACTCTATGATCTCCTTCCCTTAAATGATCATCCCCGTTATAGAGTCCACGAATTCTCTAAACCCCTTTTATTAATATTCCTATTATCTTAGACCTACCCACAACGACCTCTGACAATCGTATAATTCTTTCTGTTATTCCGTTTCACACTTTCGTTCTCCCTGAGGAACCGTCGTACATCTCTGTGTCGGTCTACCGTCTTTTTTAATCCTAACCCGAGTCCTGAATCTTTTCGTCTCGAGATTCTTTCTTTCTTTCAAAGGTTATGACTATCACGACGACGTGTGGTCGTAATCCCAAGACTAACTATGTAGACTTTAGAACTTGGGAATCTAGAGGACGTTAAGAGACCCGGACGTCGCCACTGCATAAGAAGGTGTAATTTTCGACCCTGACACGGGAAACGATCTTCTATCGTATCTCTAAAGACGGACCACTCCTTTGTGTACGGACGAACTCAAGATAGGGTGGGGGGGAGGACCGATGGTCTGGATATTTATCCTAGTTCAGTGTCGCATTTGGTCGGTCTCTGTACGACCCGGACGATACTCTCCTTTCTCTGATGTCCGGTTTTCACACCGTTTCTGATTTATGTATGTCCTCGGTCTCCTAACATGTACCCCGAACTATGACTTCCACGAATGCCCCATTTTCTCCTTTTCTTCACCAAAGATAAGTGTACTTTATCTGGTCACACACGTAAAGACCGAAACGGGATCCTAATTTACTTGAGAGAACGATAAACATAACACTGAACCTGGTAGACATGTAAAGAGTCTTGCTGTGTGATCAAGTAACATAGGTGCTATGGTACAATCAACCTGACCTTCTCATTCTTCACTGTAAACAAGAGACCTCTTACCATCTGTCTGGGTGGTGTCCGGATGGTATAACCACTACAAAAATCCTTGGGTCACCAGATCCCATTGTAGACAGGGTGGTGGATAAAAACATTTAAAATTAATCCTGTGTCAGTCCGGGTAAACGAATATATCCAGCACCAACGAAAGTACAATGTCACCGTCTCAACCCATCAATAGTGTCCAATAGACCGGGTGTTTCAGAATTTTATAAATGAGACCGGGTCGTCTATAAAGGATAGAAATCAGAACTCGTAAGGTCCTGTAGGGAAGTTTTTATTTCTTGTATAATGACGTGATATTTAAAAGATGGTGATTCTTCTTTTATCACGGAACATTAAAATCTCCGTAATATAAAGTGACTTTCACCTTCACAATCAGCTAGTCGACACAGACTGAGAAACTCTGGGGTATCTCACATCGGGTCGTCCGAGGAGACAGGTACCCTAAGAGGTCCGTTCTTATGACCTCACCCATCGGTAAGGGAAGAAGTCCCTTAGAAGGGTTGGGTTTCTACATCCTACCCAGAGGACGTAACGTCCGCCTACGAAATGGTGACTCGGTGGTCCTTTCGGGATATAATATGACCCTATAAGGTAACCCTTATAAGTAGGTTGGATAAATGACTCACTATTCCTTCAGAAGGACAAAACGTACTCCGAGTCTCGTCATTTTCCGAGACATCGTCCAAGTCCGACATGTTTATAAGGACGATGAACCCGGTTATACTTAGTCGTCTGAGACACTATACTCCTCAGTAATTAACACCTTCTGTACCCTGAACACCATTCAGGGTCATCCTTTTACTGTTCTATCTGACGATCTTAACATCTCTTTCAGATATGATAGACATCGTCTCTTAATGAGTGGTAAACTTTTTATCGAGGGTCACACAATGATTCAGAATAACTTCTACTTACAGACTGATTCTCTGTTGTTCCCTGTAACCACTTCGATCAACGAGTAATACTCGACCAAATATAGTTTGGACAGTTCATAATCCCAGTCCGTCGGGTCATCGTTAAACAACATTCTACCTCTAATACCTGGGTCCTAATCCGTGTTCAACCGGCTTTCTCGTGTTCTTTCCCTTTATCGTAGTTACAGGTACAGTATGCGGTGACGAAGAAGTCGTGGAGAGTACCGGCATTCTCGGTGGGAGAATACTGTCACCACTTCCCTTTGAGAGCATTACTTATTTCGAAATTCTTTACGTGGTTTCAAAGTAGATGAAACCCCTCCTCCTCCGCCCTTTTCACCGCCAGTCAAGTCAAGTCAAGTCAGCGAGTCAGTACAGGCTGAGAAATACTTGGGTACGTGACGTCGTGCGGTCCGGAGGGACAGGTAGTGGTTGAAGTTCTTAAGTGTGTTTGGATAGAGGTAACTCAGCCACTACGGTAGGTTGGCAGAGTAGGAGACAGCAGGGGAAAAGGAGGACGGGGGTTAGGGAGGGTCGTAGTGCCATAAAAGTTTACTCTATAGAGAAGCGTACTTCTCCGGTCTTTTAACCTCAAAGTCGAAGTTGTACCCAGGAAGGTTACTTGTGGGTCCTGACTAGAGGAAATCCTACCTGACCAACCTAAAGGGACGTCAGGTTTCCTGAGAGTTCTCAGAAGAGGTTGTAGTGTCAAGTTTTCGTAGTTAAGAAACCACGAGTCAAAAATAGTGTCAGGTTGAGAGTGTAGGTATGTACTGATGACCTTTTTGTTATCGAAACTGATCTACCTGGAAACAACTGTTTCATTACAGAGACGAAAACTTATACGACTGATCCAGTCAGTATTGAAAGGAAGGTTCCTCATTCGTAGAAAATTAACGTACCGACGTTAGTAGTAGACATCACTAAAACCTTGGATCTTTTTATTTTAGTTGGTGACAAAGACGTTGATAAACGGTACTTCACTACCCTGGCCTACGGTACTAGAAGCAAAAGACTTACAACTCGAAATTCGGTTCAAAAAGTCAGAGGTCAAAGTGAAAGTAGTTCTCCGAGAAATCAAGAAGAAGTGAACACCGGTACTTCCACCACAGTAGATATATAGACTCCAATAACTATAAAGAGGGTCGTTAGAAATAAGGTCGAACACGAAGGAGGTCGGGTCGCAAAGAGTACTACATGAGACGTATATTCAATTTATTCGTCCCACTGTTATATGTCGGAACTGTATGAGGAAAAGGCTAAACCTTGGTCAGACAACAAGGTACAGGTCAAGATTGACAACGTAGGAGTGGACGTATATCCAAAGAGTTCTCCGTCCAGTCCACCAGACCATAAGGGTAGAGAAAGTCTTAATAGGTGTCAAATAACACTAGGTGTGTCAGTTTCCGAAACCGGATCAGTTATTTCGTCTTTATCTACAAAAAAACCTTGAGAGAACGAAAAAGTTACTAGGTCGTCTACAACCGTTAAACTAGAGACCAAGGAGACGAAAAAGATTTTGGTCGAAGTTATAGACCTTAAAGTACCAAGTACATAACGACTTCGGACCGAACCTCTTAAAACTCGTAATGAAATGATCGTACACTCTACTCACGTTAACACGCCATCAAACTCGTAAGAAACCGTAACGGAAAGGAACCCTAACCTTACTTTTGACTGGAAAAGGTCAGGACACCGGTGACGACTTAAAAGGTTTAAACGACTGTATAACTCACGTCGTGAAAGTGTCGTAGTAGAAAATCCTAAACTTTCTGGGGTTGACCTTAAGGTAGTGGAGGTGATCGAAACAAGTATCACTACGAAGGATTCCGGGTGAACTGAAGTGTAAGGTCCTACAGACCGAGATCCACTCACTAGTGTGGTAGTACTAATAGACCCAGCACTTCTAGAAAAAACATATCAAGAAGACACATAAGAACGGTGGAGAAGAATTATAGAAGACGAAGACAATCCAGGGATAGTAAAGACAGGAAATAACTCGGGTAAAAAGTACTTTACAAGGGAAACATAGAGACTAAAAGAATTTCTCTAGAGATCAGAAAGGACAAGATAACAAAAGGAGATAAAAAAACGAAACTAACGACTCCTTCAGAAAGAGCAACGATAAGAAACCTTGAGACGTAAGTTTACTCATATAGAAAGGAAAAGAGGAAACGAAAAACGAAGAGAGGAAAAGTGTCGATAAACATTCCGGAGGAGTCCGTCGGTAAAACGTAAAAACGTAAAGAAAAGGTACCCCTACCAGAACTAGGGACAGAGGACGTGTTACAGTGTTTGGAGGAAGGTATCAAGTAGTCCGTGAGACAGATAGTCTAGATCAGGGAATTTAGATAAAGAGTGAAGGTGACATATCAGTATTCCCTAAACTAAATCCAGTACGGATTTACCAGATCACCAAAAGGGGTGAAAAAAGTTAGAGTCAGATTCATACCACAAGTATTCCACAAGTACTAGACTCGGTGTCAGTCGAGGGTCAGAACAAAAACGACTGACATATCTCGAAGAGGTAGAAACCGACGTTTCTTATATTAGTCAGACTAAAACCACAACTGGTAGACCACGACAGGTACACATTTCAGAAGAGAACACAACAACCTTCTCCCACAAACGACACTAGTCACTCAAGAGAACCGTTTTGAGATAATCGGAAACAGGACGAAGTAAGACATGAGGTTCCGGTTTAAACGGACAATGAGGTCCACAAAGAACTGAAGGATGAAAACGTAAGGTCAGCGGATATTACTTTTCCTGTAGAAAAAACCCACAATCAAGATTTTCCAGAACATCCAAAAGTATCTTGGCAAGTTGAAGTCGAAGAAGTCGAAATAAACAACCCCGTATTTGAACCTAATGACACTATAACTTACCGAACGGAACCTTAGTTTGTCTCTAGTAAGACAGTAAAAACTCTAATGTAGGTTCATAACGTAAAACCTGAGGAAACAACTGATATTACCGATGAGGTAAAGAAGATTCCCTAAGGACGGGTGTCATCATCTATATTACCAGTAGACTTAATTTAAGTGGGTAAGGTCAGGTAGAATCAAGAGACTTAAGATTTTACAGCTACAAGTGAAACGATAGAGGACGAACTGGTGAAGGTTAAACGGAACTAAGTACCTGGATTGTAAGGTCCAAGGATAAGTTATAACTAGAAATTGCGTAACCTGGAACGAAGATAGTGGTCAGAGTAGGTGTTGACTCACAACAAAAACGAAACCGAGGTAGGAAGTAAGAAAGACCTCAATAAAAAGATGACCATTGTATAACCCGTGGATGACTGGACCCCTCAAGTAGAAAGTCACAGGATACAAAAGGGAAAAGTATGACAAGTGAGGGTTTCTTTCCGTTACGGTTTTTACGAGTTTGAAGACGTGTTAACGGGAGTGGAGTGTGCGATCATTCCATTACGAGTTTTAAGAGGTTCGGTCCGAAGTCGTTATGTAGTTGGTACTTGAAGGTCTACAAGTTCGACCAAAATCTTTTCCGTCTCCTTGGTCTCTAGTTTAACGGTTGTAGGCGACCTAGTAGTTTTTTCGTTCTCTCAAGGTCTTTTTGTAGATAAAGACGAAATAACTGATACGGTTTCGGAAACTGACACACCTAGTGTTATTTGACACCTTTTAAGACTTTCTCTACCCTTATGGTCTGGTGGACTGGACGGAGAACTCTTTGGATATACGTCCAGTCCTTCGTTGTCAATCTTGACCTGTACCTTGTTGTCTGACCAAGGTTTAGCCTTTTCCTCATACAGTTCCGACATATAACAGTAGGACGAATAAATGGAGTATACGTCTCATGTAGTACTCTTTACGACCCGACCTTCTTCGTGTTCGACCTTAGTTCTAACGGCCCTCTTTATAGTTATTGGAGTCTACACGTCCACTGTGGTGAGAATACCGTCTTTCACTTCTCCTAGATTTTTCGGAGGACTACTTTCACTTTTTCCTCTCATTTTTTCGACCGAATTTCGAGTTGTAAGTCTTTTGCTTCTAGTACCGTAGACCAGGGTAGTGAAGTACCCTTTATCTACCCCTTTATCAACTTTGTCAGAGTCTGAAATAAAAAGATCCGAGGTTTTAGTGACGTCTACCATTAACGTCGGTACTTTAATTTTCTACGAATGAGGAACCTTGTTTCCAATACTGGTTGTATCTATCATATAAGTTTTCGTCTCTGTAATGCAACGGTTGTTTCCAGGTAGATCAGTTTCGATAACAAAAAGGTCATCAGTACATACCTACACTCTCAACCTGACACTTCTTTCGACTCACGGTTTCTTAACTACGAAAACTTGACACCACAACCTCTTTTGAGAACTCTTAGGGAATCTGACGTTCCTCTAGGTTGGTCAGGTAAGATTTCCTCTAGTTAGGATCCACAAGAAACCTTCCTTACTACGATTTCGACTTTGAGGTCATGAAACCGGTGGAGTACACTTCTCAACTGAGTAACCTTTTCTGAGACTACGACCCTCCCTAACCTCCGTCCTCCTCTTCCCCTACTGTCTACTACTCTACCGACCTACCGTAGTGACTGAACTACCGACTCAAACTCACTTGAGGCCCTCAACCACTACCTGTCCCTCCGGACCACACGATGTTAAGTACCCCAGCGTTTTTCAGTCTGTACTGACTCGCTGACTTGACTTGACTTGACAAGAGAGGTCCCCAGGTGACCTCTTCCCTTACCGTTTGGTAGAGTCATAAGAACGGAACTCTTGGGGTACTTGTCATACTTTTCCGTTTTTCTATCCTGTACTTTCACCGAAATCCATTATATTTGAGGACACGACGTACGAGTAAACACAGACTGAGAAACGCTGAAGTACCTAACATCGGGTGATCCGAGGAGATAGGTATCTTAAAAGGTCCGTTCTTACGAATTGTACCAACGGTAAAGGAGGAGATGCCCTAGAAGAGTTTGGTCCCTAACTTGGGCTCAGAGGACACAGAGGAACCTTCGGGGAGTCACCGTTTACCGACCTAACCTCCAACCTTCCGAACCCTCTTTTTTTCTCCGAATACTTACCTAGATACATATAATTAGTACAAAATTTAAAAGACATAAAATACAAAACTGTAGAACCCCCGGAATTTCTGGGTCTTTTTATAACGAGGAAGATGTCTTTCGATCATGGACTTCTATCTTTTTCCCGGTTTAAGAAAACTGAAAGGGATGACTATCTTATTTTTATTACATAAGACGACGACGACGACGATTCAGTGAAGTCAGCACAGACTGAGACACGCTGGGGTATCTACCGTCGGGTGGTCCGAGGGGGCAGGGACCCTAAGAGGTCCGTTCTTGTGACCTCACCCAACGGTAAAGGAGGAGGTCACGCACTTTCACTTTTCACTTTCACTTCAGTGAGTCAGCACAGGTTGGGAGTCGGTGGGGTACCTGACGTCGGATGGTCCGAGGAGGCAGGTACCCTAAAAGGTCCGTTCTCATGACCTAACCCCACGGTAACGGAAGAGGTATTACATAAGTATACCCTTTTTTGGGTTTTGTTTATTGAATGAACTATCGTACGAAGAGTATACGTTCAGTTAGTGGAGAAATAACTTGGAACTTTGTGGGTCGGGTATAAAGGGAACGATATATATAGTAAAGTTCCGGTCCTTGGTCTCTAGATGTCTGTCGAGGACACAGGGTTTCGGACGACCCTAATAAGTTTGGTCGGTTGGGATTGATGAATGACACGGGACGGAAAGGTCACAAAGTCAAGTTAAGTCATCGAGTCAACACAGGTTGATAAACACTGGGGTACCTGACGTGGTACGGCCCGAAGGGACAGGTAGGGATTGAGGACTTCGAACGAGTTTGAGTATAGGTATCTCTACCACTACGGTAGGTTGGTAGAGTAGGAGATAGCAGGGGAAGAGTAGGGCGGAAATCGGAAAGGGTCGTAGTCCGAGAAAAGTTTACTCAGTCGAGAAGGTTAGTCCACCGGTTTGATAACCTCAAAGTCGAAGTTGTAGTCAGGAAGGTTACTTGTACGTCCTGACTAGAGGAAATTCTATCTGACTAACCTAGAGGAACGTCAGGTTCCCTGAGAGTTCTCAGAAGAGGTTGTGGACTCAAGTTTTCGTAGTTAAAAAGGAGCGAGTCGAAAGAAATACTGAGTTGAGAGTGTAGGTATGTACTGATGACCTTTCTGGTACCGGAACTGATCTGTCTGGAAACAACCGTTTCATTACAGAGACGAAAAATTATACGAGAGATCCAACCAGTATCGAAAAGAAGGTTCCTCCTTTGTAGAAAATTAAAGTACCGACGTCAGTGGTAGACGTCACTAAAACCTCGGGGGGTTTTATTTCCGACTGGGACAAAGGTAATAAAGGGGTAGATAAACGGTACTTTACTACCCTGGCCTACGGTATTAGAATCAAAAGACTTACAACTCGAAATTCGGTTGAAAATGTGAGAGGAGAAAGTGAAAGTAGTTCTCCGAGAAACCAAGGAGAAACGAAAGACGGTATTCCCACCACAGTAGACGTATAGACTCAAATAACTATAAAGAGAGTCGTTAGAACTAAGGTCGAACACGAAGTAGGTCGGATCGTAAGGCGTACTACATGAGACGTATATTCAATTTATTCGTCCCACTGGTATATGTCGGAACTGTACGAGGAAAGGGTTAGATCTTGGTCAGGTAAAAAGGTAACTTCTTCTTTTACCGTTGGGTGAGGTAATAGGAACGGATCTCTCTCCTCGGACCATCCGACGGCAGATACTCCAGAGTGTCACCCTGTGCTGAATCGTCGTCGTCGTCGAGAACAAGGTAAAATTCAAGATTGACAACGAGGAACTGGACGTATGTCTAAAGAGTCCTCCGTCCATTCCACCAGACCATAAGGGTAGAGAAAGTCTTAAAAGGTGTCAAATAACACTAGGTGTGTCAAGTTCCGAAACCGAATTAGTTATTTCGTCTTCATCTACAAAGAGACCTTGAGAGAACGAAAAAGTTACTAGGTTGTCTACAACCGTTAAACTAGAGACCAAGGAGACGGAAAAGATTTTGGTCGAACGTGTAGACCTTCAAGAGTCCAGTGCATGATAACTTCGAATCGAACCTCTTAAAACTTGTAATGAAACGATCACACACTCTACGATGGCGTTAACACGCCATCAAACTTGTAAGAAACCGTAACGGAAAGAAACCCTAACCTTACTTTTGACTGGAAAAGGTCAGGACGCCGGTGACGACTCAAAAGGTCTAAACGACCGTATAAGTCACGTCGTGAAAGTGTCGTAGTAGAAAATCCTAAACTTTGTCGAATCGACCTTAAGGTAGTGGAGGTCACAAATGGTGTTGTTTTGGATCCGAAAAGAGTTGGAAGACGAAGACAGAAGACTGACTTTGAATACTACAAAGGTGACACCGGGACGTACCGTACGGGGGAAAAGAGTCCTTTACACCCATGATTTTAAGAAGAAAGTTACCGTAACTGGAGAGGTACAACAGTGAGTCAGTAGAAATATTAAATTTTGACCCTGTGTTCAGAGACACCCTTACCAGTAATTTATACTTATAAAAACATAACGTATATTATAGATGGTTTCCCATAGTTGGTACCTTCTCAGTGACCGGTTAGTTCATCTGTCTTACTGAACCGGTCAACTATAGTTGGTCGGAGACAGTAACCGTTAGGTCACGACCGTGTTACTCGAGTACTTATCGCATCAGTACCACCGTCCCCACCTCCGATACGTACTCAGGGTTTCGTAACCTAGGACGAGAGGTAATGACTAGTATTGACAACGATTGTTTATAGGTTGAAGGATGATCATCTCTGGTTATAATTCACTCTGTAATTACCGAGTTTACGAATTCTTCTGATTAGTCACCGAACCGTCGTTTGACTTATGTACCTGGGGAAAATGAGACTTTCCTCGTTACTAAGTAGAATTGATCTTGACTATACTCAAAGGAAAGGTACGGTTACCCCTGAGTCGGTCGTCGTGACAGGTTCTCGAATATGTTAGAGTTTATTGTAATGAGTCTGTAGTCCTGGTTTTATGGATGAAATTTCCTCTACACCGTCAGACATTTACTGGTATGCTAGGTGAACAGGATCGTGTATCAAATAGTAGGTCTTCGACGACCGGATTGTCTCCCTACCTCACCAAAAATTTCCGTGTTGACGCCGAGGTCCAACCTCTGTTATGTTACACTACTACCCCACCCATAGAAGGAGATCCTATATCATGTCAGGGATTTATGAACTAAGAAGAAGCCACGATACAGAGGGTTTTCATCTCGTACACCTAGACCATTTGTTTCCTTTTCACCTTTACCGGGGTGAATGGTAGTAAGGATCTCTGGGTGAACCCATCAAGTACGAAAGGGTAGGGGAGTTGGGATCCGAGACCAATAGATCGTCAAGATAAGTATCTCTCCTCTACGAAGGTGGTCCCCAAATTTCACTCTCATTAAATTTCACTTTTGATGTCCCAACATGTTATTCGTTTGAGTTGTTAAGAGTTCTTTTCGTCGACAAGGGTCGGGTGACGTATCGGCTCTCTCTTAGTATTAGTCTGACTTTGGCGTCCTGTAAGTACTTCTCCTTTACTGTAACACGTTGCACTGTTATGACACTCAAATTAACTTACCACCTCTCTCCGTCACTGTGTATATTCAGTTTATTAACCTAAGAATCTTTTAGTTTCTATAACTCACGACTTTATTTCAAGATCAATCTGCACAAATAAAATGTACCCTCCGTCAACTCCGTTCTCTCAAATACGCTGACCATGTTGTAGAACATCCATTCAGTTGTCGTCTAGGACTGCGAGTCAGGTCACAAGGGCGGCAGGGGGTGGCACCTGTGTATCGAGGTCAAGAGGCAAATTAACACACGTCTAAGTCGGTTATACTTGAATGAGACGTAAGATGGACGTGTGTTATGTTTTCCGACAACTTATTGGATGTCTGTCAGATCACCGACCCTCTTCAGTGGAATCATAATTTTTAAGTAATATTTTAGTCGGGTTTATCTGTTACTTTGTCTGACTACAGTTGGATTAACCGAGTTTAATTACTTGTGTCTAGATAAAAATTTGAAATAAATTTCTTAAAAAACGACAAACAATAACTGGGTGTGAACAGAAGTAATTTTTACTGTTTTCATAGTCTGCAGAGGGAAAGCAACCAGAGTGTTTTGACAAAGCATACAGTAACTGACAAGTAAAACCTAATCCTTGACCTACGTAATTATAAATCTTACGTGAATTACGGAGTCTGATTGAAAACATCCAGAAGCCCCTGGTTATTTTCGAATATGTGTAAAACGAGCCGTGTAAAGGGAATTGAGTCGTATTGTGAAAAAAGTACCTCGAATTTATTACGTTCAAAAGAGGAAAATACACGGGAATACTTCTATTTCGTAGACCTTGGTGGGTTATAGGTTCCTGGATTCTTCATTTAGTAAAATAGAAAGTTTTTATAAGTCAAGTCAAGTCAGTCAGTCAGTAAGTACAGACTGAGAAACGCTGGGGTACTTGACGTCGTGCGGTCCGGAGGGACAGGTAGTGGTAGAGGGTCTCAAGTGAGTTTGAGAGTAGGTGACTCAGTCACTACGGTAGGTCGGTAGAGTAGGAGTCTGCAGGGGAAGAAGAGGACGGGGGTTAGGGAGGGTCGTAGTCTCAGAAAAGGTTACTCAGTTGAGAAACGTACTCCACCGGTTTCATGACCTCAAAGTCGAAATCGTAGTAAGGAAGGTTTCTTGTGTGTCCTGACTAGAGGATATCCTACACGACCAACCTAGAGGAATGTCAGGTTCCTTGAGAGTTCTCAGAAGAGGTTGTGGTGTCCAGTTTTCGTAGTTAAGAAGCCACTAGTCGGAAGAAGTGTCAGGTTGAGAGTGTAGGTATGTACTGATGACCTTTTTGGTATCGGAACTGATCTGCCTGGAAACAACTGTTTCATTACAGAGACGAAAACTTATATGATAGATCCAACCAGTATTGAAAACAAGGTTCCTCATTCGTAGAAAATTAAAGTACCGACGTTAGTGGTAGACGTCACTAAAACCTCGGGGCTTTTTATTTCAGACTGAGACAAAGGGGTAGATAAAGGGTACTTCACTACCATGACCTACGATACTAGAATCAAAAGATTTACAACTCAAAATTCGGTTGAAAAAGTGAAAGGAGGAAGTGAAAGTCGTTATAATCCCACGTAGTTTACTCGTCATAAACCCAAATCGTATACAAACAAGGGTCCACCTCGATCACCACTTCTTGGGTATACGGTTACGTCCTTTACGTTCTGTACGCCCAAGTTAGAAGAATACAGTCCTTCCAGGGGACCTCATCCTTTACCGTTGGGTGAGGTCATAAGAACGGACCTTGTAAGGTACCTGTCTCCTCGGACCGTCCGATGTCACGTGTCCCAGTGTTTCTCAGTCTGTACTGGTTCATATGTACGTGAGTGTGTGGGTGTGTATGTGTGTGTAAAATTTTAAGACCCCGACCCGATTCGAACTTTCCCTCACTCTAGTATCATTATTTTGTTATGAAATTACGTGAACAGTACATTATGGTTACTAACATGTTACACGAAAGTAAGTTAGGAGGCAGTTAGAATACTCTAACCATAATACTTTCCTAACGATCGAAAGGGGGTAATAGGTAGGAGGACAGGAACAAGTCGACTTATGAACCGACGACCTTTCTTTCTGATCTCAAGGGTCGAAAGAAACGTAGAGTCAAGTCAAGTACGAGTCAGTACAGACTGAGAAACACTGGGATGCCTGACGTCGTGTGGTCCGAAGGGACATGTAGTGGTTGAGGGTCTCGAACCAGTTTGAGTACAGGTAGTTCAGATCTACGGATCTAAGGAACGTAGATCCATACCGGTTTACTGATTTAAAGTCAATTTCTCTACATTCACCTTTATACATTGAATATTGTCCATGGGAAGAGAGGAGAAGGCGGAGGAACCGATCTTATGTTTACACTATGACTTCGAATTCGTCGATGGAACCTGACATGTCCTTCGACACGTAACTCCTACCACGTCGTTTTAAGATCCTCTTCTGACCCTGGGTCACTAATACGTCACTGGTATGGTTGAGACTAAAATGAGACTCTGAAATGTATACACAATCAGTGATCAGTACAGACTGAGAAAAGTTGGGGTACCTGACATCGGATGGTCAGAGGAGACGGGTACCTTAAGAGGTCCGTTTTTTGACCTCGTCCAACGGTACGGGAAGAGGTCCCCTAGAAGGGTTGGGTCCCTAACTTGGATTCAGAGGGTATAACGTCCCCGATTGTGGTCCCTTTCGGGGTGTATATGACATCTCTTTAAGACAGAACAGATTCAGTAGTAATAAAACTAAAAGTTGACTCCGATTAAGATTGACTATGTGAACTTGACAGACAGGACTCTACCCACGACACCTAAAACTTCTGTACCTATTTTCTAACATTTCACGTATTAATTAGTAAAATATGACTAATGTATACCTTTTACCATTATAAAACCTACGGTACGACACGATTCAGTGAAGTCAGTACAGACTGAGACACTCTTGAAGACCTGACACCGGACGGTCCGAGGAGACAGGTACCCTAAGAGGTCCGTTCCTGTGTCCTCACCCAACGATACGGTAAGAGGTCCCCTGGAAGGATTGACTCCCTAGCTTGGACTCAGAAAATACAGAGAACGTAATCATCCACCCTAGAAATGGTGATCACGGGTTATAAAACCTATATAATTTAGTGACGTCTACCACTAACGTCGGTACTTTAATTTTCTACGAATGAGGAACCTTCCTTTCAATACTGGTTGAATCTATCGTATAAGTTTTCGTCTCTGTAATGAAACGGTTGTTTCCAGACAGATCGGTTCCGATACCAAAAAGGTCACCAGTACATACCTACACTCTCAACCTGACACTTCTTTCGACTCACGACTTCTTAACTACGTAAACTTGACACCACAACCTCTTCTGAGAACTCTCAGGGAACCTGACGTTCCTCTAGGTTGGTCAGGTAAGATTTCCTCTAGTCAGGACCCACAAGAAACTTTCCTTACTACGATTTCGACTTTGAGGTCATGAAACCGGTGGAGTACACTTCTCAACTGAGTAACCTTTTCTGAGACTACGACCCTCCCTAACCCCCGTCCTCCTCTTCCCCTACTCTACCGACCTACCGTAGTGGCTCAGCTACCTGCACTCAGACTCACTTGAGACCCTCTACCACTACCTGTCCCTCCGGACCGCACAACGTCAAGTACCCCAGCGTCTCAGCCTGTGCTGACTCGCTGACTTGACTTGACTTTATATAAGAAGACAAAGGAAGGTGAAAGTTTTTACACTGATGATCTTTTGAAATTTAATGTATACACCGAGTGTAAATATAAACCTATCATGACGAAACAGACAGAGACATAAACGTAACTTCTTTTCTACTCTGTGGACTCCGATTCTCCTCAGTAAGTTGAACGGGTTCAAGGGTCCGGTTCAGTCACCGTCCCGACCTAAGTTCGAGTCTTTGTCGACCTCGTCGGGGTCCCAAAGGTGGTGCTGTGGTGTCACGAAGAGTTGACCACAGTGACCAAGACCGTGTCCTCTGTCCCATGACAGAGTCTGTAAGTGAAAATTTCCGTCCTTGACGACCGACGAACTTCTCAAAATGACTCAAAAGGAGTTTTACATAAATATTAGACTATTTAAAGTATCAGATTAAAGTTTAAAAAAATAAAAGGTCGTATATTTTTGTCTCATTTTAAGTGACTTTTTTTACTGACTTTGTGTTAAATGACTGAGTAAGACGATAGAAATTAAGTCTTTCTTCTGTCAATTGAACTTTTGAACCGGTATTTATACGAGGTGTGCACTGTCTCGACCTCTGGGGGTACCGTCTAGTAGGGAACTGTAAAGACCTTCGAATGCCAGAGATTCGAGACACCGGGTTCCACGGGACGACCAACCACGGATCCACTACCACACACGACTTATACCGTGTACGTGGGAACAGAACCGACAGACGTCTAGACCGACGGGTCCGGTACCGGGTCGTTCAAGTCATAATAAATGTAGAAAAGAGTGACTGGAGAACGGGTGGAAATGATACTATTTTCACCATCCGGAAGGGCACATAAATAAGATACCTCCTCCCTGTATAAAAAATAAACCTCTA
This sequence comes from Capra ibex, assembly GCA_006410555.1. NCBI lineage: Eukaryota > Metazoa > Chordata > Mammalia > Artiodactyla > Bovidae > Capra > Capra ibex. The sequence goes on along the minus strand of SJYO01007492.1, from coordinate 39,132,734 downwards.
ACGGTCCGTAAGGGTCGAAAACACTAAAGAGGGATTTCTATTGGCATTACCCTTGTGGGTCGGGTTGATGTCATTTCTTTGTAGTTGGATCGATGGATGACACCCCTGGGTTTCTGACAGGAACGAAACGAGTCTCCCGGAGGTAATAAGACGGAGGCAAAATCTTGTCTGTGTTCATAAAAAAAACTCCAAGTGTTTCTGTGCCGTCGGTGTCAGTGGTTTACTCGGACCTACACTAGTAAAATTAGAGAAAGAGAGAAATATCTTGACGGTGATGACCGGTCCTTACTGTGTGTTTTATGAATTAACGGATGTCTCGATGTCGTACTTCGATTGTTCGACGAGTAATTACGTGGGTAACTCAAGAGAGAGGAAGGACATCTAAGACAAGGACCAAATCTTCGTCTTAATTGTTCAAAAAAAGGATTCTCCGTATAGTCAGGATATCGTCAGTCGAGAAACTTGTAAATTGAAGTAGAAGGTTTAGTAATGTCTTTTGTGAATTACCGAGGCGCGGGTCTGGACTGGGGACGTCTAGGGTAAACATTACTGGTAGTTTCTGTCTACTAGTGGTAGTCGTTCATAAAAAAAAGTAAGTCGAAGATTTATACTCACCAACACGTTGAGACCCAGTAATCTGAAAAAGTTTAATTTAAGGAAGTTTCTATATAAAGTGATTACGTCATCTTCTCGTCATACGGGGACTGCCATACACGATTCGAGTCTCCCTGTTTTAAGTACGAGTGTATCCCATAAACAGTTCCTGTTTTACTTCGCTGTCGACGGTTAACCAAAGAAAAAGTAACAGTAGGACAGGTGATTCGTAGTTTTATACTACGAATTTGGACGAAGTGTAAGGTTACATTATACGGCCGAACAAAAGAAAATTTGATTTAGATGTACGTCAAAGATCAAGGACTCAATTGAATGAGATTCGTCCAAGAGAGACACAAGAAACGAAATCTAGTCCAAGATTTTGTCAATTACATTTTCACACGTCGACGATCAACCTTCTATAATCCCTTAGTTTCTTGAACATTTTTTAACCTCAAAAGTCGGAGTGGATATTCTTGTATTTACACCAACATTTTTATATGTCTATGACGTTACCGGCTTCCTTTTGTGTAGCCGAATCTGAGATGACTTTTCGTTGGTCAAACACTGGAACAGAAATTTAGTTAAGTAATGTTAAAGGAAGTATCTCAGACTTAGGTTCCAAGTTTTCACCCCTCCCCTCCACCTCACCGTTAATGAAAAATTTTAGAGGGTCCTAAGACTATAGAACAGATAGGGAGACTAACTCTTATCAGTTTAAGTTGTAATTTGTCAAGAGTGTGTCTTACATGACTGTAGTTCCGTTTGAGTAAGGGTGAATATGAGCACTTCACGAAGGAATGTATCGTACACATAAACGACGATCAACGTCTGGATCTAGTGTAATTATCTTTAGGTCACACTAGACTTTTCTTTAGTCTGTAGAGATCAAAATGTCGACAGACCTCCGTTTCCGACAGATGGACGACTTAAAGTTCATGAAGGTCTGACAAAGATACCGGATAAAACCAGTCTGGCAAAAAAGGGAACTACCCCACCCCCTTCCTCCTCCCTACTTTCGTGGATTACTATAACGATTCCGTGAGTCCGGACGGACAGTATCCGAAAATAAGATTCATACCGTTTCCGTCTGATAGAAATTAAACGATTAAAACGGACTTTCGATAGTTGTCTCTGACTCTTTATTAAAATAAAAAAAGTCAAACGAAAAGTTAATTCTAAAGGAATAAGTAAATAAAGGAACTGTTCGTAAATATCTCATCAGTCCAGATTTCGAATCAACTCAATCCAATCCCCATCACTTGTTCCAAAGATTATCAATATTTTCCCCTGACACTATTTTTATAGGTCTCTGACTTCCTTCGCACTCAGGTTCAAGTTTAGATCTCTTTTATGTTATATATCTTTTATGTATCTCTTTTTGTAAGTGAAAGTCACAGTAAACAAGGGTCACTGAACGACTGTCACCATTTTCCCTCAACAGAGGATTATAAGGAAAGGGGAACAGATGTCTTATTACCCTGAAAATCGACCCGGGTGACCGAGATTCTTTTTCTCTATAAAGATCGGAACCAACATCGAATCTATACTGTCAAAACCTGTCTTTTTATACTCCTTTATTGTGATGAGTTAAAGAATCTTCACAAGAATTTCCTTCCTACATACAAGGAAAAAAGAAGAGGGGTGATCAACCTTAAGTCCACCACTACCACTGTCGACTTTGTCGGTAGAACCAGACATTTTACTAAGACCTTTACTTATAGACACACTATCTCGTTTTTCTCTTTGAATACAGGGATTGTTAGTACCTCCTGGAATGGTGAATCAGGGAGATAGACCTGTAACGATATTTCTCTTCGTTCGAAGACAAAACAAATGTACTTAATCTTCTTCCCACCCTAACTCCCTCTGTTATGAAAAATAGTAAGTGTCAGTTTAGAAAAGGTTTGATTATGTCTTCCTTAATCTATCCACGTGTCTTCTCCCGAACCTTTAGGAGTACGACAGGAAAACTTCATCTCTCTCAAATTCGTGGTAGTGATGACAAGAACACCTTTCGAGGAAGTCTCTCCAATTCAAGAAGGAAGATGGAAGGAAGGTAAACTAAACGACAGTGAAGAAAGGTTACGTCCAAAGGTCGTCCACATCAGGAGTAGAAACTTGTGATAGCGTGAAGTGTCATGGATTGATATAAAACGGAAAACCAGAATATACAAAACATCTGACACTTTTGAAGTCCTACCTCTTATAGAGAAAGAATTTGTGAAGAGGGTGAATACGTTTTGTTTCGTAATGTAAAGTGCCTTAAGGGATCTACAGGTCACCAATCCTGAGACTCGAAAGTAAAGGTTCCCGGGTCCAAATTCGGGACGAACCCCTTGTTACTAAAATATTCGGTTCGGTGTACCACGTCGGTACTTTTTTTGTTTTGGTTGTGTGGTATTTGAGGTATTAACGTAATTAAACCTTATATCAAAACTTAGGGTGAGTAAATCTGTAAGAGAAGAAATCTCTTTTGTAGAGGTATCCTCTAACTTAATATTCAAAGACTTTATTCCTGAGAAATTGAACTCCTCCCCTTTCTCTCTTAAAACGTCTCAGGTAGTTGAGACGTTACAAAACATACACCCTTATACTCAAAAGTAGACCTCCCTTCCAGGTTTCAAAAGTAACCTTAAAGTTTTATAAGCACTGTGGGGAAGGGGGTATCCGAATATCGATTTTTTCTTTTTTTTGTCTGTTTGTCACCGATTTTACTATGGGATTTACTATTATCTTAATCAACATCCTATGTCCATTCCTTATTCCGACTGAATCTGTTAAGTCAAATATTTCTTCTATTTAGATGTATATCTAGATGTGCAGTAGATATATATATTAATTAAAGAATTTCGTCCGAATTGAAAGAGAGGTGCCAAAGTTCCTCACTGGAACTTCGGGTTGGTTTCTCCGTGGTTTGACTTTTCTATTTTTTACTTGTGTGACTCTTATTTGAATTCGTTACGAAATAACACTGGTGTTTCGTGGTCAAGTTATACCGTAGTTGTGTGTCTCTGACTTGTTTACAGAGAAACTTGTCTCTACTTCGTTCGGGTGAAAAAGTTCAAGAATTTTTGTTCATGAGTTTAGTCTTTAGTTTGTTTCGTAGCCTCCTTAATTTTTTTATAATGTGGTAGTACTTCCTTATATATATATCTTTTTATAAGACATGACCATTGTTCCGAAAAACTAGATATTGAGATCCGTTTAAAGAAGTCTTTGTTTAATAATATTTATGTTTGGTATTACACCTTTTTTTCAGAAGAAGTCTTTGGTTCTTAGCTAAATTTTCGTCTAGATACGTCTTTTATGGTAATTGGGGGTACTTTCGATTGACTTCTATCTACCTATAGGGGTTTTGTGTTGTCTCAAAGAGAAAGGTCTCGATGTCAAGACGAAGATTTCCCCGGTACTACATGTAGGTAAAGGTTGTACCGTCGTATAGGGTCACTTTGGAATTATTCCAGTTCACCTCCTGGGAGATATTTTTTCCCACAACCGTTAAGGTAGGTTTATTGTGTTCGAGATTCCTCGTCTCCTGAAGTTCCCTCCACGTTAGGGAAAGAGAAAATAGGGGGAGGGGTTTAAAAGAACGAAATCTAGAAGGGACAATGTCAGTCAATGTAGACATTGACCTTCTACAAGTAAGGTAAGTCAAGACAAAAGTTCCTTAAACCCTTTCATTAGATACTTCTTTTGGGAGGAACACCCCTTCCCATAGATTAGAGTAGTTTCTGGTGAGATAAACTGATCCAGTTTTTCCATTTGGTAGGACAAGCGTACAGGAGTGAGGAGGACCGACTCAAGTCCAATCGACTACCTAACGGATCAGATAGGGTATCCTATTGTAAAGTAAACTAACTTTAAGAAATGTATATGTGTACATACATAAGACAAATGTTTCAAAGTAGTGTACTTTGGTTTAAGAAAGTAATACATAAAAAACTCCAGGTTCTGGGGTTAAACTGATGATCCTTCTCAACACGAAATTTACGAAACAGACTTCTCCAAAATGTACTATGAGCATCTAAAAGTCTCGTCCGGGGTCAAAATTGACTTCAGGACAGTTGTGTAGTAAAGAACAGTAGTCATCGTCCCTAAAAGGCAGTTAAAGGATATTACCTTCGTCTTCCATTTAGGTTGTACATTCAGGTTTTCAAGTTCGTATTACGTCTTTTTGTCTTTCTTCTTCAAAAACAGAGGTGTGATTTTTGTAATGATAAAAAAAAATTTGATCACGGGGTTTACATTAGAAGATAAAAATAGAAGGTAGAAGTGGTAAATAAAACCTCAATTTATATTAGATATCGACTAAAACAAAAGTTCTAGTGTAGTGTTTACAGTGTAGAATTTTTTGACTGTCGTTCGGACCTCATACATAGGACTTCCTAGTTTCTGCTTCGAAGACTTTCCTTCTTGCTGTGAAACATAAATATTTTATAATAACTTCAAATTCTTCTTAAAAACAGATAAATTAAGGGTTTTAGTGAGGTATTTAATCCTGTCCATCCTTAATAGTTGAATTAAAATATCCGTTTGGTTCCTATTTCCGTTTTTCAATCGAACGGGTCTACAATGTTTTCTTACCGTGTCTTAAACTTAAGGGTAGACGGATTTCGGTTTCGGGTACAAGAAGAGTATTGAGTGAAGACAAAGAGAACTGTGAATCTTCGTTTATACACAACAGAGCTACCTGGTTACCCCTGGTCTCAGTCCAAAAGACTTTGGAAAAGCTAGTCTTGTCACCCGTAACCTTTTTACTGAGTGAGAGACTCTTGAAGAAAGGACGGGAAATTTTCCTCTTGGTAGGATGAAGTTGAGCTTATAGTTGAGAGTACGATGGATGAGGCAGAATCACCTCGGAGTTCTTAGGTCTATTCCGTCGCTCCCCGTCCCGACACGGGTGGCCTTTAAGGGAAGGCCTAAGAGGAATGTCAGGTGCCCGGGGGAAGAGAGTTGGACGACTGACGATGGCACCTCTGATGTTTTGAAACTTTACTGTATTTTTGTTCGAAGAACACTTTCTCTACTCCTGGGGTTTATATCTTTCATCAAACTTTGGAAACCTTTTCTCCGTGACTCTTCTCACGACTTATGTTGGAATAGAAACAATAACACTCCGTTGCGATTCGATCAAGATTCTTCTGGACCCAAGTGCTCTACCTGGTCGACGCGTACGAGTCATTTGACGTGTGTCGCCGTGCACTGAAATGGGCGGGTGGGGAGGTGGCGGTTACCCGTCTGTGCCTCTGAGCGACACGTGGACGTCGATGCATTTCGACACTGAGGGAGGGTGTGACAGGGGTTCCCCCGGTAAGGAGGTTTCGGAGAGTACATATAGCGGTCCGACACTCCTTCTACACGAGCCTCACACACTCAAACCCTCTTTGTTGTGACTTCTTTGTGGGTGAAACACTGGAATCCGTCAGGAAAGGAGACGATAGAGGAGTCGACTATTATACCTTATAACTCAAAACTCTCCTAAAGTACTGTATGGTAAGAACGTTCACGAGGGACTCGATACTTAATGTATTAGTGAACAGTCATAAGGAGCTGTCTAGTTCCGGGAGTAAAATGTTAATAAATTCCTGTATCTTTGACTGAAAGGTTAGAATTAATAAAAGATAAATCCGTCGATCCTTAGGGTTTCTGACAGGTAGTCGTTTTGGATGTTCGGACTCTCAACCGTCTCCTTCGGACTGAGGACCTTTGCCGTCGTCGTCGAGACCCGTAACACTCCAGTGTCCTTAGACTTAGTGTCCAATGTCGTTTCGAGTACGAGATGGAGTACGGGACTCTATTCATCCCTAAGCGACCCCTACGAAGTGCGTTGTCGTTTCGGAAGGGACGAGAGGTAAAAAGGAAATAACGACAAACGGACATGAATTGAATGGTGTATAAAATTTGTCCGTGGTCCTTCTCTACTGTCACGAAAGTAAAGATATGTTCTTTTGAAGGAACTGATTGACTTTTACTTTAAAAAATATAGAAACAACCGTTTTTCAGGAAGATGTTGAGTCGTAAAGACAGTTTTCGGTTCATGCAGACACTTTTTACGACTTTAAACCTAAAATAAATTCTGTTTTACCTTTTAATACAAAGTACGAGGTTAAACTAAAAGGAAACAAACCATCGGTGTGACGTCAAGTGGAGCCTACTCCCAAACATTTTCTTTTGAGGTAGACCTTAAGGAGTAAATTTTTAAAAACTTTACTTGTCTTAAGTATACATATTGTTTTGAATTTGGTATTGATAACGTCGAGTTGACTTTCCCTCACCTCTACCGTATTACCTTTACCCTAGAAAGTCCAGTTTGTTTGACGTCTGACTTGAGACAGAGGTGTTGAATGACACACCGAGACCCATTCCCTGAATTGAAGGGACTCGGAGTCAAAGGTTTGAACATTTTACCTTTATTTGGGGACTTCCTAAACCCTCCAATTTTTTACTAAGTACATTCCGTGGATGGTGTCACAGACTGTATGTCCTACAAGAGTTACTATTTCACCTTTTCATATTCGAAACTATCTTTACCCTACACAAGGGTAAGGTTTGGGTAGAAGACGAAAGAAAGACCTTCACAAGAGGGACGGACTTTCTATGGGAAACGGTTACCCTACGTCCGTATAAGAACAAGTTCAAGTCTTTTAGGTGACCCTAATTTTTTCAAGTTTCTGATGTATTTTTACACAAAATATTTTTAGTGTTTGTATCCTTTCAAGGGATAAAATCTAATCTAATTCTTTCGATTAGTAAACAATATATTGAAGATACTATCGAACGTTCCGTTTCCTTCGGGTTTAAAACGGTCAGTCGTGTCATATGATCTTACCGTACTGTGACCTTTAGTCTTCTGTCCACAGATTACGTCTGAGGTAGTCATTGAAAGGTGGTCCTTTGCGAGGAGACCTCACGTCAACACATATTTACTTCCGTAACCTCACACTGGTCTAGGTCAATCTGTTTGTTTTTGTAGGGCACTTAAACAGAATTGGGTTTTGTTTTTATATTAAATGTGGAACCCTAAAACCAATACCAAGACACAATTCACCGTTAGTAAACAATCAAAGTCACTTTGAAAAATATAATGAAGACAAAAGTACAATCTTTTTGGTTTCCGGACGACCCGTTATTTTGAGTTTTACGAACGGATGAATTCAAGGACTTTATGGGTACGTACCTTCATTCTAAATCTCTACCGTCCACATTCAAAGGTTTCTCCCGTTCTTGGATCTAGATTTTTATTTACTCATCGTAGGCATCTACAATGTCGAGTCATCTATTCGGGTATAAAATCTCACTCTGTGACAGAATAACGAATAATACACCCCGGACCCCTTTCAATGAATTAGATAGATTCGGAGTAAAGGAATAAACATACTACCCCCTTTCGTCATGAAGTGACGACTTTTCTAATAACTCTATTGTGTACACTTCACCTTAAGGACTGAAGATGACTCGTAAACTATTTTACGACCGATAAAAAATTTCATATAAATTCGTTAGAAGTGGGTAAATGAAAAGTGAGATTGTTGTAATTAGATATACATCCACTGAGAAAGTTGATTCGGATTAACACTATATCAGGTAACCTTTACATACCTCTCTTCTACTCCCGCCTTCTCTTCCCGGTAGTTCTGTCTCCGTTACCGATTCTCGTTCCATCCCATCTTTATTTTTCAGTCCTTCTCTTCAGTCCCCCTAAACACTACCAGCCTGGGACATGTGGAGAGTCTTCGGTATAGACACCACCAGAGATGACAGGGTCTAACTCATGTCCCCCTTTGTCAAAGTCAAATCTCAGTCTTCTGAATCCGACATTCGGTCTTAGACACCGAAGGATCAAGGAGGAACACGTCGTGAACCGGGTAGTCAGGGAAGAAGACACTTTACTCTTTAAACCTGATTCGTCTGGGACGGGACGTTACGTCCTCTGGGATCAAGTTAAGGACCCAGTCCTTCTAGACGACCTCTTCCCTTTCCGATGAGTGAGGTCATAAGACCGGACCTCTTAAGGTACCTCATATCAGATACCCCCAGAGTTTTTCAGTCTGTGTTGACTCACTGAAAGTGAGTGAGTAAGCCTGGGACAGGTAAGGTCAAGTTGTGTAAGAGTCTAAGGTCAAGACAGACCCTAGTCGTGGTCTGTATGGTCGAAGTGTCGTCGGAGGGATACTTTCTTGGGTCGTCGTTGAGGAATGGGTACCACACCTCCTTAGACTACTTTGTCTACAAGAAAAGAGTAAAGTCAGAAAACCGAGTGTAAAAGATCTTGAAAGAAATATTGGTGAAAGAACGGTAAGTGATAGACCGACATTCACCACTGGTCAAACTTCAAAGGGTAAGGTAACGAATACTTCCCATGTTTACAGGATCTCCTTCCCCTTAAACCGGGTCTCGGGTCCCTATGTTTTCACCTTTTAGGACACAGGCCCTACTCCCAGTGTAGTTTCTTCCTCCTCGCCTTAGAGGACCGGGGAGGTTGTGACAGTCACCCTTTTGTCGGAGGACTCTTCTTCAGAACTAGAAGTTTCCACGAAACTTTCAGTGTCACACTGGAACGTTTCGCGTCAAGGAGGAAGTTTATTAGGAACAGGGACGGTAGACGAGACAAAAGGGAAAACTACGTCACGGAGGACCACAACAGTATCAACAGAGCAAAGAGTCGTAGACTGTTCTGACGTATCCGGAGACGATAAACAAACTTGAAGAGGAGTCGACGGAGGGCCAAAAGACTCAAGAACAGACCCACCTGGACTTCTCGATTGACCACTATCCGGAAGAATTATAGTCTCCTCCTTCGTAAGACTCCGTGGGGATCCTGAAACATCATTAAGTGGTACAAAGAAATTTCCTGAGAAGGAGTGGTTCTGTCTCAAATAATAGACTTCTTAAAGGTATATTGAAGTCTTTCCTTCTACCATTCGATGTCTTCAGATGTGATTCCGGAAAACTCAGAATAATGTACCAAGAACCCTGTTTTGGAGAAGAACTCCTCCTTAAGGAGAAACCCCGACTATAGGAGATGTGACAGGGGGACCGGTGGGACGACAGACGTCGAGTCGTACCCACCTCACTAATACTCGAGTTGTGATAGTCGGTTACCGATAGTCGACTACGACACGAACAGAACGTTAGGATAACCACCTTTTAAACCCCACCTGTCATATGTATAACCTCCCTGAAGTAGATCAATTTTTTGTGACTCGTCGAACAATTGTCTTTTACACACCGAGTTTTTCTTTAGATAGAGTAAGTAATTTCATTGTCAACCTTCGACAATGAAATTGTTTACTCCAGAACGTAAATATAATAGATACACGATACGACACGAATCAGTAAGTCAGTACAGGCGGATAAACACTGGTACACCTGACATCCAGTCCGTTCTTATAACCTCACCAAACGGTACGGGAAGAGGTCCCTTAGAAGGGTTGGGTCCCTACCTTGAGTCCAGAGGACGTAAGAAATGGTTGACTCGGTGGTCCCTTCGGGTTCTTATGACCTCACCCATCGGACAGGGAAGAGATCCACTAGAAGGGCCGGGTCCTCAGTTTGACCCCAGAGGACTTAACTTCCACCTAAGAAATGGTCGACTCGATGGTCCCTTCGGGACATAGTAAATATAGTTTGTGTTTTAGGTACAACCGAGTAAGACGTCCGATTACGGAAGTCATTACATTACCTATAGAGGAACACCTATAGACGAAGACCATGTTTCACCCACTATTTCCCCGAGATAATGTGTGTTTTTTTAGTACATGTGTAAAGACTACTTCCTTTCCTTTCTTTGAGTAGTTTACTCCTTTGATCCAATGTCTCTAAAGACGGGTCTATCCTTTCTTGTCTAACTTCCTTGTCTTAATCTTCACTTCGGAAGGTGCATGTCAGTCTATACCAAAGAAGAGAAGTCGACAAGAGAATTTCAATCGGAGAGACCTGAATTTCTATCTTGACTCATAGTCACAACGTTGTCGGTCACGAAATTTCGAGTTCACATCGTTCCGACGAGAAAAAGGGTCCCGTGTGTTGATGCGTAAAAGGTATGAAAGAACGTTAACCCACATCGGCACACTGGTGTAAGACCGGTCACTGTTCGCTTTCCTACTGGAGAGAAATCGTACTGGGTATCTTGGTAGATGTACACAAGGAAGAACGAGAAATAGGAATGTGGTTGACCTACAGTTAAGGGTCCACTAGAACTTTCACAGGTCGACTTCTACTGTCTCGAGGGTAGTCGGATCCTGGAACTTAATGTCACTTCGTCTTGTGGGGGGTCGGTTAGAGGAATCTGATAAGTATGTCATTCGATAATATAGGTAAAAGTACTGTAGACGAGAATCATGGGGTTGGTACAGCTAGTCAAGTGGATGAGGATGCAGTAGTCGGTCCTCTCGGGGTGGAGACATTGTGCCTTACAGGTTATAGGAGTAGAGAGAGAGTGAGCAGGGAGGGTAATTTGGGTGAAAAAGTAGACAAAGAGGAAGAGGTCCCATTACACAGTGGACGACTGAGGAGAAAACGTAGTTCAGACGTGGGTAACCCACCGGGACCGTTGGTAAGAAAAATGTACGACAGAGCTTAGTGGGAGATACCAACTCAGGAGGTAACACGGGTACGGTACTTGTGAGGTAGGTCCTTGTTAAGTCGTTGGTTAGGTCCAAGAGACTAAGGATATGGACCACTTCACCCCTACTCCCACCCCCACCCTTAGTTCTTTGGTACTTCTACTGGTGATTTGTACACGTCATACGGTCAGAACCGACCCAGTCCTCTTATATAGTTGTCAAGAAAATAAATAGGAACGAGTCGAGGGAAAGGGAAAGGAGAACCACCGATAAGAATTTAAGTGATGACAGAGGAGATCGAGGAAAAATTTGGAGATGGGTAGGATAGGTGAGATTCGTCTCCTCGAACGGAGAACCAATCGTTTGTTTGTTTGTTTGTTTGTTTGTTTGTCTTTGACAGTCCTTGAGGGACTTACAGGGGCTCCCTTTCCTTGTAGAGTCGACAAAGATATGTGTACGAAAGGAACGAGGGTCTCCTGCCCTTCCTGTCTCCTTCTACATGGTCAGAACTAGTCTTAATTAGGGAAGTAAAAGAAAAATTTTTATATTATCAACTTATAAAATAGTTGGTTGAACTTAGTACATATAATGGACTGTAATGTAAAATAACGTCATTTTATACTTTCTTTTCACTTTCACAATCAATGAGTCAACACAGGCTGAGAAACACTGGGGTACCTGACATCGGGTGGTCCGAGGAAACGGGTACCTTAAGAGGTCCGTTCTTTTGACCTCACCCAACGATAAGGGAAGAAGTCCCCTAGAACGGTTGGGTCTCTAGTTTGAACTCAAAGGACGTAACGTCTGTCTAATGGACAGACTCGGTGGTCCCTTTGGGTCATTTTATATATATTGTGTTTTCTCTGTTAAAATTGATAAAAATCCACATGTTAAGTCACCACCGTAATTAATATAAGTGTTACAATACGTTAATAACGGTGATTAAAAATTTGAGGAGGTAGTGGTTTCTCTTTGAGATACTTAGTTATTGGGGAAGGAGGGGATAATCGGGAACTATTAGAGATTGGACGAACACACAGATACTTAAACGGATAACTTCTATAGAGTATATTTACCTTAGTATGTTATAAACTGACCGGATAAAGTGACTCGTATTATAAAAGTTTCAAGTAATTAGAACTAGTCTTGAAGTGACAAAGAATACGTACTTAATGTAAGGAAACATACAAGGTATTCCCGCCACCAAATCAACGACTCAGTACAGACTAAGAAAACGATGGGGTACCTGACATCGGACAGTCCAAGGAGACGAGTACCCTAAAGGATCCGTTCTTATGACCCCGCTCACCCCCAATGGTAAAGGACAAGGTCCCCTTGAAGGGTTAGGTCCCTAGGTTGGGTGCAGAGGACGTGACGAAATAACGATTTTGGTGGTCCCTTCGGCACACAAGATCTGGTGCAAAATAAATAGGTAAGTAGACACGTACCTGTGAACCCAAGAAAGATGGAAAACCAATAACACTCATTACGACGTTACTTGTAAAGACATGTTAATAGATAAACTCAGGGAGAAAAGTCAAGAAAACACACCTTAACGACTCAGTATACCACTAAAGAAAAAAAAGTTCCGAAAGAACTATCGAGTCACCATTTCTTAGGTGGATGTTACGTCCTCTATACCCAAGTTAAGGACCCAGTCCTTCCAGGGTACCTTCTCCTTTACCGTTAGGTGACGTCATAAGAACGGACCTTTATTAGGGTACCTGTCTCCTCGGTCCGTCCGATGTCAAGTACTCCAGTGTTTCTCGACCTGTCCTGATCCATGCACCACTAATAAACGGAGTGGAAAACTTCTTGACGGTCTTGACAAAAGACATCGTCGACGTGATAAAATATAAGGGTGGTCACTACGTGCTCCCAAGTTTAAAGAGGTATAGGAACAGAGAGGTGGGAGAAACTAGAGTAGGGAAAGGATAGGAGTCCCTAAAACGAAGCAACTTGACAAGATTTAAAGTAGGATAAAAATTGATAGGTTAAGAAAACCGATGAAGGGACGTAGATTTATTCATAGGAGAGAATCTTTTCTCGGGAGTACAGATATGTTGGGAGGGTGACGACCAAGAGGGAGGTGAACGGAGGGTAAGTGAGGAGATGAACTTCCTTTCACAGGAGGTGGAGGGTCCGGAGGGGAGTCGAGGTCACTTTGGGATGAAAGTAGTCGACTGGACGACTCAGTCAGAGATCTAGGTGGGTAAATAAGTAGAATTTTGAGAATTTTGACTGGAGAGATTACCTATTCCTTCTACACCATGGATATGTGTTACCTTATAACGAGTCGGTGTGTTTTCTTACTTTATTACGGTAAACGGGGTTGTACCTACCTAGATCTCTAACGGGATCACTCACTTCATTCAGTCTGTCTCCTCTTTATAGTATACTGTAGGAAATATACACCTTAGATTTTTCTTTATTATATTTACCTAGTATGTTTTGTCTTTCTTTGAGTGTCTGAATCTCTACTTGAATACTAACGGGTCTCCCTTCCGATCCTCCTTCCCTATCAATCCCACAAGCCCTACCTACATATGTGACGATATGGTTGTTCTTGGATGACACATCGTATATCTTGAGACGAGTCACAATACATCGTCGAACCTACCCTCCCCTCAAACCCCTCTTACTCATGTACATATACATACCGACTCGGGGAAACGATAAGTGGACTTTGGTAGTGTTGTAAGTAACAATTAACCGAGATGGGGTTATTCTTTATTTTTCAATTTTTTTTCTTTTTCTTTTTATTGACTGGAGAGTATCTACAGGACCAATTACCCTACTAAAACGTTGATTGGTTAGATCTTTAGATCGTCAGTAGTCGGTTCGGAGAAGGGAGAGGGTTAAACTCGTCACTCGAGTTAGGACCACGATTCCGTCTCTTGACTTTGTCCTGTTTAGAAATGGGAGGTAACGGTTCCTAGGTTTTAAGAAAACTGGTAGAAGGGATCTGAAAGATTACAAAGAAGGAAAGGTAGGGGTCACCTTGTTAATGTCGAAAGGACACAAAACAGAGGAACGAAAGGTTGTAGCTGTTATCTGACTAGAAACTTTTTGTGTTTAAAGTAGTACCATAAGGGGTGAGTTATAGGAGGTCACCGAGGATCAGGGAGAGTCCGTTTGTCTGACAGACAATAGACCTGGGGATAAATAGAAAGTCAAAATAGGAGTCCCTAAGGGACGAGGTATAGAGAATGAAGTTCCATGATCCTCAAAAGTTCTATTTAATATAAAAAAGTACAGGGGTATGTAAACATAAATTAGGGAGAAGACGGGTCTTAGAAGACACGAAGGAAGTTTACTAAGAATATGGATGTTCCGAAAGTCCACCGGAATAATTTCATTTTATTATGAACATTATTACTGGTAATAAAATGAAATTATCAAAATATAAATAAAAGTATTCACAATCTTTTTCGATACTGATGATATCTTTGTTCACTTGTTCACTTATTCGATCTCTTCGTGGTACATGGACCGATAGAATATTGAAGAGTAAAGTTTGTTTACTAAATTTTTAGTAAACCCCAAAACCAAATATCTTTAGATAAGATAAAGTAAGTCAGTTTTGTAAGTCTTCAAAGAATAGTCAAAACGAAAGGTAAGAGAACCTACAAAAGAATGACGATTGTAATGGGTAAACAAAAAAATTGAGAAAGAAGAGTTTTAAAAACACCCGAATTTCCTGTATAGTCGTCTTAAACTCAACGGTGAAGGGGACAAGTAATACGATGTTTTATCAGATTCGTAAAGTCTTCGGAAGTTGACAATTATAGTACACAGTTTCGTGGAACTTATGAAGATCATGAACCATAATATTATACGATTGTTCCATTATTTTCAATAAAGGTTAAACACCCTAAATTGACCAGATCAAGTCTCGACCTAAATGGTACTTCGATTACTTCGAATTTAAAACAGAATCGTTTAAACATAGTATTAAAACATGAAAATAATGTTTTCTCCCGAAAATATTAACATATTAGAATTGGGGAAAGAGGGGGGTGGAGGTGTTTGGACCTACACAGAACCCAGACTAATCTTCACAGACAGATCTTAGTGATGTCCACTTCAGGTAGACTGGTGTCGAATCCTGTGTCTCATCCCGAGTCTCAACGAGACTGACCGGACAGGTGAAATGACGAGGTAGACTTCTCCAATCACAATGAACCGTTAAACATCGTTATTTAATAAAATAAATATCAATCACTCGGTCACCGGAGTCTTTGTAATAGTTTTCAATCATTATTCGGTAGACTTTTATTACTAGTCAGAACCGTAAAGTCTACTTGTCGAAATTGTTAGTCAACCTGTAAAGTGTCATTTTATGACAAGGTCAGTGTACCAAACCCCTTACACTCTTCTATTACCTCTTTTTAATCAGTGGTACTCAACGTATAATAAAACAGTACTATGAACCTTTTTTTTACTAGAATCACTATGTATAATAAGATCTTTGTCTAAGTGACTACAGTGAGTGAACACTCAGACTCCCAGATTTGCTATACTCAAGACACTGTCACTGACTTACCGTCGAGAGGTAAGGGTAGAAGAGGTGTACGTAAGACTCACACGCTCAGTCTATCTCTTCTTTACTTCACTGATGGGATGTTGTCCGTCCATCCCAGGTCAACCTCACTACTTGAACGACACTACCTGAATTGACCGTTGACTTTCGTGGTAGTCTTCGAAGAGTCAATCGGAAGTCTAAAATTGTTTATTTGAAATAGGATTTTACAAGATACATTCCTTCCACCTCCACGGAGACTTACTCAATCAGTTCTTCAAGAAAGAATTTTTGCTTTGGGAATCCTTTCATTTTAAGGATGCAATGGAAATTGAGAACTTTTCGTCCACTGAGTGTAGAGACCTGTTCACGGTTAAAAAATAGTAGATCAACACTGGACACAACACGTAACTTTCGAATGAAGTACTCCCGGCCAACTTTCCATTGTGAACTGAGAAATTCGTCCTTGAACTCGTTATAAGTAGAACAAATTGAGTTGTAAGTAGTATCTTTAGACTCAGGGTCTTTCCGGTTGGGACGTCCCAGAAGATTACTAGTACTCAACTAGTCCTCCTTTCTTTGGTCCTCAGTACTGAGAGTGAGTATAGGAAGTGTGGTGTCGGATTCTCCAGACTTACGACCTTCTGTGAACCCTTTTCTCGGTGGTGTGGTGGTACAACCACCCTTCCTCTCTGTCACAACCGTTATCGACATTAGTGACGGAACAGATCCTTCCCTAGGGTCACGGAGGAGGAGAATACCCGGTCACTCAGGAGACACCTCGTTACAATTACTCCGGTCACCCGGCTGTCTCTCGGTACAGTAACCAGTACTGTCTTGTCGGTCTCGTCCTTTTCTGGGATTTGTACGTGTGACAACTGTCACCTAGGAACCACGCCCCCACACCTCCCCTGACCCGTCCACGGATCCGGAAGGGAGAACTATTAAGAAAACCAGACATGAACACCGAGTGTGTCTTCGAGTTTTCTTAAACTAGTCTCCTTTTGGACTACCACTATTGACGTGGTCACCCTTTGAATTCCCTCTATTAATAATCCACAGTCACACGAACGTATCTCTTTTCCTCCAATGTGTTTCTAGGGAGCCGATTAGGTCGACGGGGAGGTATGGTGTCCTTGTACCCTGTAGGGACGTGAAACCTGTTTAGTTACCGG
Source organism: Capra ibex (assembly GCA_006410555.1). NCBI lineage: Eukaryota > Metazoa > Chordata > Mammalia > Artiodactyla > Bovidae > Capra > Capra ibex. Next base: position 39,115,875 of record SJYO01007492.1, on the reverse strand, counting down.
ACTGGAGAAGGTTTCCTTGTGCGATGGTCTTTAGGTGGAGACTCAGACCAACCATGTTGTTGTCCTATAGGTCATTATATAACACTCTGGTATGGTTCTTCTACCTGTAAGAGGACTTTCAGTCGTGTACAGCACCACCTGTACAAACGATAGTCCTAGGCACAGAATCAGTCGAATCCGACGACGTTGTTCTGTGGTTCCTAGTCCACCGGATTTTTGTCTCTAAATAATGAGTGTCAGACCTCCGCCCTTCAGGTTCTAGTGTCACGGTTGTACACCGAGAACCACTCCCGGGAGAAGGGTCGAACGTCTACCGACGGGAACACGATATAGGAGTGTATATTGTGTCTCTCTTTCTCCTTCGAGGGAAAGGTCCCGTAAATGGGGTGGTGCTCCCAAGGTCGGAGTTTTGGAGTAGATTTAGATAGAGGACTTCCGGGATGAAGGTTTGTGGTAGTGTAGCGCTCATTCCCAAAATTTTACTTAAACTCCCCCTGTTTGTAAGGTAGGCATTGTCGGTTCTTTGATTCGAGAGTGTAGTTGATTCTGCACGACGTAAACCGTTGACATGATGGCAAAGACTTGGACGGTAAAGGATTCCACCAAATCTCCTACGAGTGAAAGGACCGGACGAAAATAGTGTACCTTCTCGTCTCGGATGGGATACTTCTAAATTCGGACACCGGTAAGAAAAAGAGAGAGTCGACGACACTAGATCTTCACGGATTTTCCCAGGACACAAACCCGACCCCCATCGGACATCAGAAGGGTAGCCCCTACTTACACCACTCACTGACGACTGACGAACCCCAAGTAAAGGTCCTTCTAGTGACCTCCACTTTGTGACTTCCGGAGACTTCGTACTACTACCTTCTCCTATTGTATCGTCTCCTAGGACTAGGAGTCAGGAGTACTTTTCGTGTCGTCGACGAATAGAACAGTCGGACTCAGACCGGTCACCAACGAAGGAACGTTTCAAATGGAGGAAATTACTCTTCTCCTTTCTATACTCCAAGTTTCATCCTCCTTCTAAGTTTAATGAAGGTCCCTTATTAAGTTCCGTCTAAGAAAAGGAAAGGTTAATGGAAAAGTATTCTTACTTCATTGAACTCGTAGATCTGGTACGAACGTTTTAAGGTGAGGGAGTCCTTAGGTAAAGAGTCCGAGGTCTCAACTTATTTGTTCTGCCACAAGGAAAGGAGGGAACTTCCTGAAGACTTACTCTACGAAACCCCTTGACACAGGGGAAAACTGAGCGTACAGTGACCACGATCTGACTATAGTAGGGACCCTCTTTCCCGGACGAGGACCCGACTCGAGTCTCGACGGGGCAAGGTAAAGTCTCAGGCTTTCCGGGTTTCTTATGGGAGGTGGGGGTCAGACCCGGTAGACGAAGTCTCCTCAGACTCGTTTTCGAGGAAGACTTTTTACGAAAACCCGTCGACCCTTAGACCGGTTCTCTGGAAAATCGATTCAAGAAAAAAAAACAATTGGAAAGTATTATAATAAATTTAAATTAAAATCTTCACTCAATAAGTTGACGTTACTGTGTTTACCTGTAATATTGTAATCTGGTTTTATTTTATCCAAAGTCGACTAGTCGGAAGGTGAGAGGTTGACGTCAATAAATGGGGGTGTTAAAATAATATTTTTTAAAGTTTGTATTTCAACATTCTTATAATATCCCTCGCGGACACAAGGGTGGTGGATCTAAGATGTTCCTTATATAAGGTACGAATGACATAGTATACAGATAGGTAGATGAGTAGGGAGACACGTTGACACTTAGACATAAGGCTACGTAAAGTTTCATTCAACGTATTAGTCATATGAAGAGGGGATTTATGAAGTCAAACATATGGTAATTAATAAAAAATATCCAGAAAATGGAAACTCCTTTGTAAATGACCGACACATTATGTGTTTGGACTGAGTAAACGTATGCAAACACGTATTCGTCGCTGGTTACATATATGGGTATTGGGTTTCGAAATAGTCCTACGTTTTACGATGGTAGGGAGTCTTACAAGGGAGTGCGAGGAAGGATCCGTAAGGGGAAAGGATGGATGGGTCTCCGTTCGTGACAGACTAAAAAAAAGATAGTAATCACATAAAAGGACAAAAGTAGGAAATAGATTTGTCTTGACGATACCAGACTTGCACAAGAGGGGGTTTAAACATGTAACTTTGGTTGGGGCGTTACCTAGAACTCCCGTAATCATTACTATAATTCTCCACCCGGGAAACCCTCCGTTAATAATTATCTACTACTCTTGTCTCGGGGGTACACATAGACTCGGAAATATTTTCGCTCGGGTCTCTCGAACGAGTAGGGAAGGAGACGCACTCCTGTGTCGTTTTACTACCAACGGATCCTTCGCCCGGGAGTGGTCTGTGGGTCAGACGATTACGACAGTAGAATCTGAGGGATGGACGTTTTATACTCTTCATTCATAACAAATATCCAATGTGTCAAGTACCACAAAAACAATATCGTTGGGTGTACCTTATTCTGTTTTTGGTAAGTCTTGTTCGAGAAAATACGTCTCGAAGAGAGTAAGTCGTATTACAAAATTCTGAGTAGGTTTGACAACACACATAGTCATGTCAAGTAAAAAGAAATAAGGTGACAAACTGATCTGGTGTCAAACATATAAGTGAGATAACTACCTGTGAACCCGAAGGTCAAAACCTGATAATCGTTATTTCGATGAATTTGTCACAACACGTTTAGAAACCACCTGTATACGAAAGTAAAGGGAACCCATTTGTGAGACCTTACTTCGACGATCTAGTACCCCATCTATATACTCAAAAAAAAAAAAAAATGTGAGGGTGATTGTTACATCCTCTCACACCAACGAGATATAGGAGTGCTTGTAAACGATAGTCAAAAAGATTAAAATCGACAGGACCACCCACACTTCACTAAATTCGACAATAAGACCGTTTAAAAGGTTTAATTGTTTTTTGTGTATACGTCCCTATTTCAACTTCTCTTTTTGACTGACTTCCTTTAGATCTCTAATCTAAATAAATACTATAATCTCTTCATGTGAAAAGATATATGCTATAATCCATAGATAACCTTATGTTCTATATATAGAGTAATCTTTTGTACTATAATCTATTGACGTGAATAGGTTTGGATCGAACTCTCTGATTCTTTACCGATTCCCCTACACGTTCTTCGTCGCTTTACGTAACGAGTCAAATATTAAGAGAGTTAATGTAATGTTTTAATCTTTTCCCTTGAATTACGAATCTTCTGACGTCTGAAGTAACTGTCCCTTTACCCTTGAGACGCAAAGGGACGTCTCGACCAGACCCCACCTAGTGTACATGGGACTAAACGAAGGAGTACCAGTTTCGGGAAACTCTTGGTAGGGATGTCACGACCGGGTCGGACCTTTTACCTTAATCCTTAGTGGGTTAACCCTCCCTAGGGGACGAGAAGAGAGGTAGAGAGGTCATGGTTGTGACCTAGACTCACTCCCTTAAGTGTAAACCCCCCGTAGTTTCAACCCGGTCGTGGATGGGATCCGTGACACGGAAATAGTGACGAGAAATAAAGAGTGTTATGGTGGGATGGTTCGATCCGTGCCTCTCGGAGTGTAATGTCTACACTTTTGTACTGAGTCTCTCAGTATCGTTGAACGGACCCTAGTGTGTCTTAATGTTCTTGGTCCTAACTTCAGGTTTGGGGCACGAGAAAGGTAAGCTGAAACGAGTCGTGGGTCGTTCGGTTAACTTCCTCCGAATTAATTGTCGAGTCCACCGCGTCTCCGGTCGTCGTCTGTCCTCGCACAGAGAGACGGTCTAAGCGCGGACGAAAAGGAGAAAAAAGATACAAGACGAAAGATCATACAAACACAACTTCTATCCCGACCCGTCAGAAAGTCTTCTACGTCTACATCTACTCTGAACCGGGAGGAGAGGCATCGACACGGGTACAGAGACAGAGTCGCGAACCCAAAAGGAGAACGTCCTTCCTTAGTAATCGAACAGTGAAGTCATGAAGGGAAGGGGTGGGAGGGTCAAAGGGGCCGACCCCACTGGACCTCGGAGTGACTAGAGAATGGTGAGAGATACGGAAAGGAAGAGTTAGGGAAGACGAACAACACCCCTTCCCTCCGTTAGTACAAGTAACACATAAAGAGATCTGACTCAATGGACAAGGACTTTACGTGATCGAACGAGGAGTTTAGGACGGTAAGCCTTCATTAACTGCTGTAGGTAGTGCCGGGTCAGACGTCCCAGGCCACCGGAGGGCAAGAGGTACCTTGACGTTTTATTTTATGGTTAGTCCTACCGATAGTCCCGTCTCGCACGAGTGCTGGCACACACCGGTCCAGGGGTGAGCCAGAGGACCCCCGTCCGGACCCAGTCGAGTGACGTTGGCCCCCGGGTCTGGGGTGTCATGTACGAAGTCCTCGTCTTAGTAAGAACACAAAGAACCCAAGTCTTCTAGTAACGAGAGTGACCGGGTCAGTGACGAAAGAGATATTTGGAAATTATATTCCATAAGGGAGTACATGACAAAAAATTAAATCTCTATAAACCTCACCGGGTCACTGAAGACCGTCGGGTGTTACACTATAAGTGTGAGGACTTGATTCTTATGGTCTGGAAAATGTTATTCCGGGGTTGTGTAGTGGTGAAAGGGGTGGGGGTAAGGGTAGGTCCCGATTTCGGTAAGGGGTTGTCGGTACGGGAAGTACACGACAAGGTCGGTGACTTCCGGGGGAGTCGACAGAGACTTTTATAGGATAGGAAGGATGACCTAGTTTACGTTGTCAGGGACACTCCGTAAAAGACGAGGTGGACCTTCACATAATCAATATTGGCGGAGACTCAAGGTCTGGAGGTAAGATTGAGGATAGTCTCGTGAGAGGTGTAACATAATATGAGACGAATAATCTGTCAGAGATCTGAAAGATGATTTCACCCTCTACACCCGACTTCTACATGTAAACCCAGACCTGGTCAAGAGTGAAATAGGAAGGAACGCAGTTGGTTCAACAATCCTTAAGTGAGTTACAAGTCCATTGATCTGTGACTAGTTCGTAAACAAACTCTCCCATAGACCCATAGGAGGGACCTAAATCTCTCCTCTCCTCCTTTCCACCTTATCTCTTTCTCACCTCGACGTCAAGGACACAGAGACGAATAAAGGCACAAAGTTCTCATGAACAAACCTAAAGCGATACGACACAGGTGCCACTAAGAAGATCCCACATGTAGGATAGTGTAACAAGGGACGAAGGTTTGAAAGTTTCCGAAGGGTAACGGGAAACCTATTTAAGGTTTATCGAAGTGGACCGAGTCCTCCAGGAAGTCCTGGTTCGGGGGAGGATTGGGAGGTTGACCTTTATGTAAACCACTCATTTTGTCTTATCAGGAATGAAACGCTCGTGTGTCGTGTCCTCCTCATCTGTGACTGAGTGTTAGTGTGTTGATTTACGTATCGGTACGTCGCATCGGTTCCTACCCATGGGACATGATACCGTCACCCTCCCGGCTGCTCTTCGAAAGAACACCTTCGAAGAAAAGTCCATTCCAGATCTCTCGTCGGTCTTTCGATTGGTATATTCCTTCAGTCCATTTCTACTAAAGTCCGAGAGACTGTCCTTACGTATGTCTCTCGGTACGACCAGCACCTACGGTGTAACTCCTAAGCCTTAAAAACAGATCCTCGTTACCCTAAACAATTCCCCAGACTCCATTACCCGGACTGGACTAGACTGAGTGTAAAGATCTTTTTTCTCATAACCTCTCCTCGGTCTCCTCTTCTATCCTGGTTCGTTCTCGAGTACCACTGACGCTGATACCATCTTTTCCTCTCTTTGTACACCTAAATTTTTCGTAAATTGGTTGTCTTAGTCGTTCTCGATCACCACCTGATCACGCACGTATCTAAGTTCCCTAATCTAGACTATCTGTCTCTCGGAGTCCTTGATACCTGTCTCCAAGTACTGTGACATGTCTTTCGTCACTAGTTTTGGTAAGGGTTCTTTTTCTTTACGTTTCTCCGTTTTACCAACAGACTCCTCCAGAATGTTTATCGACTCTTTTCCTCTTCGTTTTTCGTTCCCTCTTTCCCTTTCTATATGTGTTACTCACGTCTCAAGGTCCCTTTCCGTTCCTCTCTATTCTTCCGGAAGAAGTCGATTGTTACGTTTCTTTATCCCCTTTTGTTGACTTACCCTTTCTGATCTCTAAAGAAGTTCTTTTAATCTTTGTCGTTCCCTTGTAAAGTACGTTTCTAACCGCGTTATTTCCTGTCTATGCCATACCTGGATTGTCTTCGTCTACTATAGTTCTTCTCCACCGTTCTTATGTGTCTTCTTGATGTGTTTTTTCTTAAAAATTACTGGGTCTATTGGTGTTACCACACTAATGAGTGGATCTCGGTCTGTAGGACATCACGTTTCAGTTCACCTGGAATCCTTCGTAGTGATCCTTGTTTCGATCTTCTCCACTACCTTAAGGTCGACACGATAAAGTTTAGGACTTTCTACTCGACAATTCCATGATGTGAGTTTTAGGGTCGTTTAAACCTTTTGAGTCGTCACCGGTGTCCTGACCTTTTCCAGTCAAATGTAAGGTTATGGTTTCTTTCCGTTCCGTTTCTTACAAGTTTGATGATGTGTTAACATGAGTAAAGTGTACGATCGTTCCTGTACGAGTTTTAGGAGGTTCCATCCGAAGTTGTCATGTACTTGGCTCTTTAAAGGTCTACAGGTTCGACCTAAATCTTTTCCGTCTCCTTGGTCTCTAGTTTAACGGTTGTAGGTAACCTAATATCTTTTTAGTTCTCTTAAGGTCTTTTGTAGATGAAGACGAAGTATCTTGAAGGTCTACAAGTTCGACCTAAATCTTTTCCGTCTCCTTGGTCTCTATTTTAACGGTTGTAGGCAACCTAGTATCTTTTTCGTTCTCTCGAGATCTTTTGTAGATGAAAAGGAAGTGACTGATGCAATTTAGGAGACTGACACACATAGTGTTGTTTGACCTTTTGGGATTTTCTCTACCCTTATGGTCTGATGGAATGGACAGAGGACACTTTGGACATACGTCCAGTTCTTCGTTATCGATCTTGACCTATACCTTGTTAGTTGACCAAAGTTTAACCCTCTCCTCATGTAGTTCCGACATATAACAGTGGGACGAATAAATTGAATATACGTCTCATGTAGTACATTTTACGACCCGACCTACTTCGTGTTCGACCTTAGTTCTAACGACCCTCTTTGTAGTTATTGGAGTCTATACATCTACTATATTGGGAATACCGTTTTTCGTTTCTCCTTGATTTCTTGGAGATCTACTTCCATTTTCTCCTCTCACTTTTTCGACCGAATTTTAAGTCGTAAGTTCTTTGATTCTGGTACCGTAGACCAGGACAATGAAGTACCGTTTTCTACCCGTTTGCTACCTTTGTCACTGTTTGAAATAAAAGAACCCGAGGTTTTAATGACGTCTACCACTGATGTCGGTACTTTAATTTTCTACGAGCGAGGAACCTTCTTTTTAATACTGTTTGGATCTGTTGCACAATTTTTCGTCTGTATAATGAAAGAGATGTTTCCAGACAGATCAGTTTCGATACCCAAAAGGTCATCAGTTTATACCTACACTCACAACCTGGTATTTCTTCCGACTCTCGACTTCTTGACTATGGAAGTTTGACACCACAACCTCTTCGGAGAACTCTCAAGGAACCTGTCGTTCCTCTAGTTTAGTCAGGTAGGATATCCTCTAGTCAGGACCCACAAGTAACCTTCCTGACTACAACTTCGAGTTCGTAGGTTATGAAACTGGTGGACTAGACTTTTCGACTGAGTGACCTTTTCTGGGACAACGACCCTTTCTCTCTTCCGTCCTCCTCTTCCCCTACTGTCTCCTGTTCTACCAACCTACGTGGTAGCTGAGTTACCTGTACTCAGCTCGTCTGAGGCTCTCTACCACTTCCTGTCCCTTCGGACCGTAAGACGTCAGGTACTCGGGCGTTTCTCAGTCTGTGTTACTCGTTCACTTGTTGTTGTTTCACACACGTACGAGTCAACGAAGTCAGTACAGGTTGAGAAACGTCGGCATACTTATCATCGGGAGGTCCGAGGACACAGGTACCCTAAGAGGTCCTCTCTTATGACCTCACTCGACGGTACGGGAGGAGGTCCCCTAGACGGGTCGGATTCCTACCTTGGGTTCAGACAATACAGGGGACGTAACCGTCCGTCCAAGAAATGGTGCCCGTGGTGGACTCTTCGGGTCACCACCTGATCTGTACTCTTGATTCCTCTACTTTCACAGGACATTGACCTACCTATCACCATTGAAGTGAATCTGGTGTGGGGGTCCAAATCGACCTGTGTGACTCACACCCCATGGTAGATGTAGGTTCGACTCTAAATTACGCCTTATACCCAGACCTCGAGTTTCGTCTGCTCACCCGATCTCCATGGGTCACCCCCCGGTCTTCACAAGTCTACCGTAAACTTTGGAACCCTCCCCTGTTCCTCTCTTGACCCAGGTTCTTGATTCGAACCTTTGTAAGTTGTAAGTCACGTTCAACTTTTCTAAGTATAATGAAAGTTACCTTTATTTTAACGGGTCTCAGACACGTAAAGACTTTCAGAAACTTATAGATCTTCAGTTCCCAACTCGACATGGAGACGGAGTGGGAGTCTTATTACAGAACGAGTATCATCCTTGAATTTTATAAACTAATTTTTTTAGATCTATGTACCACATTACTAGAATAAACGTTTCGTCTTTATCTCTGTGTATATTTTGTTTCCATACCTGTGGTTCCGACATTCACCCCGCACCCTACTAAACCCTCTAGTTCTGACTGTACATATGTGATGACTATGATACATATTTCATCTAGTGATTACTCTTGGATGACACATCGAGTAGTTTACAATGAATCACGAGACATCACTAGATTTACCCTTCCCTTAGGTTTTTTCCCCTATGTACATGTACATACCGACCAAGTAAAACGACATGTCATCTTTAATAGTGTAACATTTCGTTGGTATGAGGTCATTTTTCATTAATTTTTTTTTTTTTTTTGAAGAGAGGATTTCTTTTCCTCAGTGATTAGTTACCGACGACGATGACGACGATTCAGTGAAATCAACACCGGTTGAGACACGGTAGGGTATCTGTCGTCGGGTGGTCCGAGGGACCAGGGACCCTAAGAGGTCCGTTCTTGTGACCTCACCCAACGCTAAAGGAAGAGGTTACGTACTTTCTCTTTTCACTTTCACTTCAGCGAGTTAACACAGACCGAGAATCGCTGGGGTACCTGACGTCGGAAGGTCCGAGGAGGCAGGTACCCTAAAAGGTCCGTTCTCATGACCTCAGCCCACGGTAACAGAAGAGACATTAGTTACCGTGCACACTAGTTAATGAATAATTGTGTTGTGAATTAAATTTTTCTCAGTTACGAATGATTAATCTCGATGCCAGGGAAAACCCGTATCTCTAACATTTAGACAGTCATGACGGGAACACATGTGTGTGAGTGCATGAACGAGTGAGTGTGTACGGGGTACAGGGAGTGAAGTGGGACTAAGGGGTAGGGGTGGGGGTGCGAAAGGATGGTAAATCCGTTTTGTGTACCCCTTTTGGATAAAAAGTAGGATTGTAAGAATTGTACAATCCCACAATTGAACATAAAAGTTTAATTTCGGTTTACCCGAATTTTTTTTTATGGTACGACCCTAAAAGGTAGTAGGATAGTCGTATTCGTCAGTACTCGACTGTAACTCCTGAGAAAAGATCTATGGTAAATGGAAGGGAGAGAACGAATTCAATCCGAACTTTTTTACAAACCTTTCCTCAAGTAACAAGATTTTGTAAAAAATCCAAAAGATTAGTCGAGTGAAGATCGTCACTCGTGTCACTGAGTAGGCTATGTGAAAATTCACGGGGTCTTTTGTAGACTTAAGTGATAGGGACACCAACCGAAGTTAATCGACGGAAAGAAGTAATTCTTCTCGATAGTTTAACGCTATTGTGTTATAGTCAAGTCAAGACAGTGACTCAGTACAGGGTAAGAAACGCTGGGGTACCTGATGTCGTACTGTCCGAAGGGACAGGTAGTGGTTGAGGGCCTCGGATGAGTTTGAATACAGGTAGTGAAACCACTACGGTAGGTTGGTAGAGTAAGAGGCCGCAGAGGAAGGGGAGGGCGGAAGTTAGAAAGGGTCGTAGAAAAGGTTACTCAGTCAAGAAGCGTAGTCCACCGGTTTCATGACCTCAAAGTCGAAGTCGTAGTCAGGAAGGTTTCTTATAAGTTCTGACTAAAGGAAATTCTGACTGACCACCTAGAGGGACGTCAGGTTCCCTAAGAGTTCTCAGAAGAGGTTGTGGTGTCAAGTTTTCGTAGTTAGGAAGCCTCGAGTCGAAAGAAATATCAGGTTGAGAGTATAGGTATGTACGGATCACTTTTTGGTGTCGAAACTGATCTACCTGAAAACAGGCAATTCATTACAGAGACGAAAAATTATACGACAGATCCATCCAGTATCAAAAAGAAGGTTCCTCATTTATAGAAAATTGAAGTACCGACGTTAGTGGTAGATGTCACTAAAACCTCGGGTTCTTTTGTCAGACAATGACAAAGGTAACAAAGGGGTAGATAAACCGTACTTTACAACCCTGGTCTACGGTACTAGAACCAAAAGACTTACAACTCAAAATTCGGTTGAAAAAGTGACAGGAGAAAGTGAAAGTAGTTCTCCGGGAAATCAAGAAGAAGCGAAAGACGGTCTTCCCACCACAGTAGACGTATAGACTCCAATAACTATAAAGAGGGTCGTTAGAACTAAGGTCGAACACGAAGTAGGTCGGACCTTAAAGTTTACTACATGAGATGTATATTCAATTTATTCGTCCCACTGTTATATGTCGGAACTACATGAGGAAAGGGCTGAACCTTGGTCAGACAACAAGGTATAGGTCAAGATCGATAACGAAGAACTGGACATTTGTCTAAGGAGTCCTTCGTCCAGTCCACCAGACTATAAGGGTAAAGAATTTCTTAATAGGTGTCAAAAAAACACTGGGTGTGTAGTTTCAGAAACCGTATCTGTTATTTTCGTCTTCATCTACCAAAAGACCTTGAGAAAACGAAAACACTACTAGGTTATCTACAACGGTTAAACTAGAGACCAAGGAGACGGAAAAGATTCAGATCGAACTTATAGACGTTCAAGTGTCAAGTGACTGACAACTTCGGACCGAACCTCTAAAAAACTTGTAATGAAAGGATCACACACTCTACTCAAGTTAACACGCCATCAAACTCGTAAGAAACCGTAACGGAAAAAAACCCTGACCTTACTTTTGGCTGGAAAAGGTCAGGACACCGATGACGACTCAAAAGGTCTAAACGACCGTATAACTCACGTCGTGAAAGTGTCGTAGTAGAAAGTCCTAAACTTTCTCGAGTTGACCTTAAGGTAGTGAAGGTGATCGAAACAAGTATCACTACGAAGGATTCAGGGTGAACTCAAGCGTAAGGTCCTACAACCGAGATCCACTCACTAGTGTGGTAACACTAATAGACCCGGTACTTCTAGAAAAAACATATCAAGAAGACACATAAGAACGGTGGAGAAGAATTATAGCAGACGAAGACAATCCAGGTATGGTAAAAACAGTAAATCACACGAGTGGAAACGTACTTTACAAGGGAACCATAGAGATTAAAAGAACTTCTCTAGAGATCAGAAAGGACAAGATAACAAAAGGAGATAAAGAAACGTAACTAGTGACTCCTTCCGAAAGAATAGAGAGGAACGATAAGAAACCTTGAGACGTAAGTTTACCCATATAGAAAGGAAAAGAGGAAACGGAAATGGAAGAGAAGAAAAGAGTCGATAAACATTCTGGAGGAGTCTGTTGGTAAGACGGAAAAACGTAAAGAAAAAGAACTCCTACCAGAACTAGTGACGGAGGACATGTTACAGTACTTGGAGGCAGGTATCAAGAAGTCTAGATTACGGAACTTAGATAAGCAGTAAAGGTGACATAGTAACATTCCCTAAACTAAATCCAGTATAGACTTACCAGATCACCAAAAGGGATGAAAGAAGTTAAATTCAGACTTAAACCGTTATTCCTCAAGTACTAGACTCGGTGTCAGTCGAGGGCCAGAATAAAAACGACTGACATATCTCGAAGATGTAGATATGTATGTTTATAATACACATATATATATATGTGTATGTATGTTTCACACGATGTAACATTAAAATCCTACCCTCGGAAAAGACTAAGAATAAGACGACCCTATACTGTAATAGTAAAGGAGTCGAGACTTTATAAGAACTCATGATCGTAGCGTCGTCTCTTGTTTCCGAAACGTTTTCACGACCGTCGCATGGTACTTCTCGTTCTCATTACTCCTTTCAGGGGATGAATCCCTCTCCCCTAGGTGTGTCTTCTTAGACCCCCTTCTCTTTAGTTTACTACGTAAATTACAGACTAGGTGGATTCAATGTCGACTAATCGAGTTTTCTGTTTCATTGTATTTTTAGTGTCACAATCTGGTGTGTGTAGGACTTTCCTTCTTGACAGAGGTAGAGACGTAGAGAAGTCGTGGGTCGTGACCGACCTGACCTCACATGTTAACTAGGTGTCGTTTCTAGACAATGTAATTACCTGATTGTTGGTCTCCCATGAATGTCAGATGTTATGCGAAAAGTGAATAACGGATAACAGTCAGAAGATCGAGGAACTTTTGACCGATGACACTGGACTGAAAATCCTTTGATTCCGAGTCTTTTCAATTCTTGAGTGGGGTTTAGTGTATCATGTATTTTGGTCCTAACTTAAGGTATGTACAAACAGAGGTATATCTAATAAAAGGTCGGGTATGAATGACTATGTTATTTACAAGTGATTTTCGGATGACAGGAGAGTCACGACACGAATCTCTGTCCAATGCTCCTATCCGTACGTATGGGAAGTTCCTCGGCCGTGAGACCATTCCCCTTCGTCTGTACATTTGTCACATGAGATTCACAATCTTGACCCCCTTACTTGACCACGAAGACTCCTACGTACGTGGCCTCCCGAACCTATTACGACGAACTGATCCTATGAACTTTTAAAAATTACGTTAAGACTTTCCGTAGTGAACGAAGTTTGTGTGTGAGTCAAGGAGGGACTCTCCCCTTGACACACGTCTTCGTCTTTGTACGTCCGTGCGTAACAGTGAAGATCCAACAAATACAACTTATTCTATTTACTGAAACGACCTGGACAGGTCACCAAAGTCGTTGTCATAATTCTTCTTTGGAACTCCATCAGGTTCCGGTGTAGTACCACCCCCAAGTCCTCTGGTCTCACGGTTCCGGTCTATTTTACTACTCTTGTAAAGTCTCCTACCTAAATTCGCAGTGGAAAGGGGTGACCCTTTCGGTATACAAAGGAGTTCCTGACAATAAACACCGGTTTGACTCTACCAAACAAGGGAAAATTTACCCGGTAAGAGAAGTGTAGAAAAGAGTATTGTTTGTACAGGTACAGTCTGAGGTCCTCCTTAAATTTACCACGACAAACTTTGTGGAGGGTCTGCCACCGAGGGAAACACCGACGATTAAAAAGTGATTACTTTACTCTACCGTCTATGTTTTCAAGGTAATAGTAAAACATAAACAATAATAACAGTGTCGTTTTATAAAGGATCTTATATTATATTTATATTTCTACTATTCAAGTGTTTATATAAAGGTCCACACCTCTGAAACTTTTTTTATATATACGTAAAAACGGAATAATATTTTTTCTGATCGTTTTCGTCTTAAACAGAGGTCAGTGCAGTGAATAAGTTTAGTTACAAGGGTAAATTGTGACAGTGGAAAGTTAGGGACACGTATACTAACCCTTGTAGTACATACCTATTTTTAATATAGTACGTACTTATGAAGTGTGACCCTTGACTAATAGGGAATTAATTTGTTAGTGGAGTGAAAATCTCTCTCGATTTCTCTGTGTTGGCACTCCTGTCTTTGCGTTATTTATTGTTTAAACCGTCTATGTACGTCTAATACTGGAATACCACTTACAAAAGTACAACCGTGTACTATTAAACTTCACGATCGTCGTTTTCACAGGTAAAGGGAAATTAAAATAATCACCTTTGTCCAATTTTTATAAACTTTGAGAAACAACCTTAAATCACAGATATATAAAATGTCATCAATACGAACATATCTAAGACTTCCAACTATTCTGGTCTTCCTTTGAGACCTATTTATGTCGGGTATACCCTAAAATTTTGGGGTAATATGAATAATTAACGTAAAGTTGAAATTTCAAGTCTCGTTTTCAATGAAAGATGATCAATTATATAATGCCACTGTAAATAAATAGTGCGATGAGGAAAATATTTCGATTAAGAGTTACAATGAACACAAAGGTGAGTCTTTGTGTGAACTTGAAACATGATAAAACTAGAAATATTGAATGAAAAGTTTAATTTAATTGGATGAGAAACCAGTATAGAATTTTGTCGGAAACCGATTTTCGTTATATTAAAACTAGTATTATTTAGTTGTAACTAGAGAACCGGATACCTGTATCGATTCCTACTTCGTTGGTTTACTCGAAATTAAAATAGAGATAAAAAAAAAGGAGGGAAAGGGAAGTAGGATCGTTCATCCCTAGACCGAATTTCTATCGGTCTTTTTCTCTTTCCTACTAAGTTTCAAAGGACTGTCCTGTAAAAAGTAAAAAATTATAGGTCGATGCATTCTCAACTGACGTAAAGTGACGGTGTATGGGTTCATTGTTTTCATGACTTTCTCGTTTATCGAGAAGACATATAAGGTTTAAGAAATCGAACCGTGAGTCCCTAAATTAAGTTTGTATTAAAAGATCCGAAGAAAGGGCAAAGTTCAAACATGACTTTAGGTTGGTCAGTTGTAGGACCTGGAAAGGTATAGGTGTCGAAACCAATACGATGAGTTTCGGGACAAACAAGTCCAAAATTCCCAATCTTCAGATGAATAAATTTTATCTATGACCAATTTACAGAGGAAGGATTATTTGGGTTAGTTAGAAAGTAAGGGTAGTTAATGAAAAGTGGACGAGTGCTGCTCAGACCGTGAATTATTCCGAACCCTTGAACGTCAGATCACTTTTCCTTTTAGAGTCCAGTCGACGTACTACTTCTTACCAAAATTGGACAAGGGACGGAATAATGTTTCTCGTCAATTCCTTCTTCTCCTTACCGAGCTACCTCCCTCCTCCCGTCACACTCAGTCCGACACAATCCACACACCTCAGGTCTTAGGTCTCGTTGTGGTCCTAGTCCAGGGTCTTTCTCTCTCCAGTCAGAAGGACGTAGTAAAGAAAGGACTCTCTGTAGAAGGGAGTCCGAGTGCGTAAAGGAGACTTTAGTGTACCGTGAGACAGGAACCGTAAGGAGACGATCCTTACTGAGGGTTTGTGGGGCGAGGTACAAAGAATTTTGTTTAGACGGAAAAGGGGGTGGACAAGAGTTGAAGGATCGTGTTTATTTCTGGAGACTGGACCATCTTTATTTCTGTAAGGAGAGTTCTCCTGAGGAACGTAAAAACATAAAATAAACGATAGTCTATGTTAAGTGTGGGTGTAAGTGTGATGTGTATTTGTATCCTTACAAAGTATGGCGTCATTTAATATAATTTCTGTTGACATATGTCTGTCGGACGTCTTGAGGGGAAGGGACGAGACTCGGTCCGTGTCACCAGTGATAAGGTTTCCTGACTTACACCGAAATTATGAAATTGTTTGAGCCAAAAGGAAGTATCCTTATAGTCATCGTGTGGTCTTAGATACATCTTTCGTCGTTGGGAAGCTCGACGATTACATATCTTCTATATATTACGTACAAACACTTAAGACGACTGAAACTATCCTTGAGGAACAATAGTGTGAATTATATACTACTATACTAATCGACTGAGATATCAAAACGAGTAGAATGAGAAAACTTTACATATAAAGGAATTCCATCGATAAATGTTACCTGTTTACCATATTGACTTGTCTGAGTTAGGAATTGGATTCAACAGTAAATTAAATTCCCTTATTGGTTTGTATTGGTTTGAAAATAGTATTCTGTTATACAATTCTGACTTAACACAGGGGGCTGGGGGTTTTAAGGATACGACTTCAGGATTGGAAGTCACACGATTCTCAGCCTGTGCTGACTCGCTGAAGTGAAAGTGAAAGTAAAAGTACGTAACCTCTTCCTTTACCGTTGGGTGAGGTCATAAGAACGGACCTCTTAGGGTCCCTGTCCCCTCGGACCACCCGACGACAGACACCCCAGCGTGTCTCAGTCTGTGCTGACTTCACTGAATCGTCGTCGTCGTCGTCGGGGGGATTTAAGGATACGACTTCAGGATTGGGAGTCACACCCAATCCCGAAAAGCCTTTGTCCCGTTAATTCCAATTTACACCAGTACTCCCACCCCAGGATTAGGTTGTCCTAACCACCGGAAGAGTCTAGACGTGCGTACGTCACTCCTTCCAGGTGGACTCCTGTATGACTCTTTCCGTGGTGGATGTTCGGTCCTTCTAGCGAAAGAAGTCCTGACTTAGTCGGTCGTAGGACTTGAACCCGAAGGGTCGGAGGTCTTGACACTCCTCATGCAAAGACTACAAATTCGATAGGTCAGATACCATAAAACAATCCCATAGCTCATCTGACTATTAGTATGTAGTCTTACTCGTCGGTCGGTATTTTATAATTCGTTAATTAAAATCGTAGTAATTCTTTTTATTTTGATGGTTAATGTTCATAGTGATAGTTGATGGTGTATAAGAGACTAAGTTCTTAGGTATGTATATCGTGAGACTGAATAGGATGGTTTATATAGGTGTCTTCCCAATGCTGTAGTCTAAGACTAATCTTTCCAGTACAACGTACAGACTTAATCACCGAGTGAAAGGGGGAGAGGAGAGGTGACGGGGGGAGAAAGAGAAAAGAAGAAGGAAGAAAAAGGGAGGAAGGGAGAAAGGGTGGGAGGGAAAGAAGGAAAGGAAGATTGATAGACAATTCTTCATAAACCATAAATCGGTGAATGTACGGAACCCTCGAAATAAAATAAGAGGGAACACAAATCATCTCACCTTAGAATGTAACACTAGTGAGGGACAAGGTCTGACGACAAGGGACCTTTCTTGTCGCACGGTCCTTGGGAGTGAGTCACACAAGTCCATCTGAGTTCGTCATACCAACACCCCAGACCCTTTCCACCTACTTTGACTTGTAGGTCCTTGATGGATCCCTCGACCGACGTTAGAGGAGGAACGAAAGTTTCTTGTGTGTAGATTCCTGACAACTAATAAATGAACTGTTGTGTTTTCCTGTCCTTATGCTCGTTTACTTGTTGTCGACTTCGGTCACTAGTCTACGTGTTAATGAAGATTGTCGAAGGAGAAGGAGGAAGGGATTCCTTGAACCGTCCTGAAGGTCCGTTTATTTATTTATAGGACACTTCAATAAATAAATTGGGATCTACACTGACTAAGGGAATCTTAATCTACGGACTGACTACACGCCCAACGATATGTGTATTTGTAACGACCTAAAAAAAAATACTCCATTCATTACCATCGATAACAATAAAAACAATATACTTTCCAGAGAAATTATTAAGATGTTACTTCAGTCTCAAAACTTTAAACCGTACAATCAGTGAGTCAACACAGGTTGAGAAACGTTGGTGTACCTGACATCGGGTGGACTTAAGGAGACAGGCACCTTAAGAAGTCCGTTCTTATGACCTCACCCGACGGTACGGGAAGAGGTGCCCTAGAAAGGTTGGGTCCCTAGCTTGGGTCCAGAGTACATAACGTCTGTCTAAGACATGGTAGACTCGGTGGTCCCTTCGGGATGGATTTTTAAGATCGTTGTGGTTATCCTTAAGATCATTATGGTTTTTATTAAAGATTGAAATAGGATTATAGAATGAAGATAGTAAGTGAAGGATTAGAAGATTAAGTGTAATTCTTACTGTTGAAGAAATTTAAATTATTAATCGAATTATAAATTATCAATTGTCAGGAGTCTCTCCCGATAAAGTTTTCAATCATAATTACGTGTATACCGGTTAATTAATTACTGTTTACTCGGTTCTTATATGTTTCCCCTTTTCTATCAGAGAAGTTATTTACCACTACCTTTTTGTTCCCTTGCTACACGTTTTCTTACTTTGACCTTGTGATGGAATATGGTGTATCTTTTTAATTAAGTTTTACCTAGTTTCTAAACTTACATTCCGGACTTTGGTATTTCGGACATCCTCTTTCGTATTCGCCATTCGAGAAACTGTAGTCAGAACCGCTACTAAAAAAGAAAAACCTAGACTGAGGTTTTTGTCACCATTGTTTTCGTTTTTATTTGTTCACCCTGATTTAATCTGATTTTTAGAAGACGTCTCGTTTGTCTTGGTTGTTTCACTTTTCCGTTGGATGCCTTGTCTTCTTTTATAAACGTTTAGGTTTCATGTATTTCTTATGTATATTGAGGTGTCGTTTTTATTTATAATTATTTGTTAGTTTAAATTTTTAGTCTCCTAAACTTATCTGTAAAAAAGTTTTCTTCTATACGTCTACCGGTTGTCCATATACTTTTCTACAAGATGTGTTAATTAGTAGTCCCTTCACGTTTGGTTTTGTTATTCCTTTATAGAATACGGGAAATCTTACCGATAATAACTTTTTTTTGTTCTCTATTGTTTACAACCGTTTCTACACCTGTTCCCTTGGGAATACGTAACAACCATCTTAACATCATACCTTTTATCATCCCCCAAGGACTTTTTTTAATTTTTGTCTTGATGGTATGTCAAGTCGTTAAAACGAAGACCCATAGATTGATTTTCTTTCTTTTTGTGACTTAGTTATTCTATATCGAGGGGGTGTAATTAATGTAGTGATAAATGTTATCGGTTCTGTACTTTCGTTAGACTCACAGGTAGTGACCTTTTATTTTACACCACATATATATATATATTATCTTATCATAAGTCGGTATTTTTCCTTCACAACAGTAAAAACTGTTATATTTGACTTACACTCCCGTAAAATTTACGGGAGACGTTCATTTTATTCAGTCTGTTTCTTTTTATGTATTAGAGTGATTATACACCTTAGATTTTTATTTTATAAAATTTTTACATTTAGGTTTTGGTATCTATTTCTCTTGTCTAACCACCGACGGTCTCCACCCCCCTCCCCAACGTTTCGTGATTTACCAACTTTCACCAGTTTTACGTGTTTGAAGGTCAATATTTTATTCATTAAGTACCCCTACATTGTAAGTCGTACCACTGATATTGATTATTATGACGTGACATATAAACTTTCAACAATTTCTATCATCTAGAATTTTTAAGAATAGTCTTCTTTTTTAGATTGAGACATATACTAAGTACAATTGATGTCAATAGCACCACTTGTAAACTTAATAGTACCACTTATTACTTAATAATACACCATATAGACTTTGATTATCCAATATACTTTTGATATAGAGTTACAAGTTTTCAATCATAAAGTTATAATTTCACTCAAATTTTGAAAGGTTGTAAGTAATGATTCTTTTCATAATTAACATGATGATTAATATTTTCTTTACAATCAAGGTTTTAAATCAGAAACGAAGTATTACTTTGTTGGTTGACTTGTGTTTCCGTCTTCTTCTACCCCTCTATGTACTCGTTCTTTTCCGTACTAAAATTATTTTTATCGAAGAGAGTTTCCAACGATTTGAAACAACGACACTCGTAAGATAACGTTATCTCGAAGAGGTGACACCCCACTCGCCAACCACCACCACCCCTCTATTTGGTGAACTTTTCAACGATTGAATGATTTTCGTAGATAACACACACCCTTATAATCAAGGAGGAGGGAGGATCCTCTTTTCCTTTTTTCCCTTTTTTCTGATTGACTACTTTTTACCTCATTATTCTGATTTACTTACCCCTTTTTATAAGTGTGACATATGAACATTCAACATATCTATACGTGTATATACACTTTGTGGCTCTTAAAAAATATTAAATAACTTTTAAGATGTACTAATTTGTATCTAGTTATCTCACAGTACATGGTTTCAAAACTAATTAAGTTTTAGACACTAAGACTTTAGGTATTTTTTCTCTTGTAATACTAGGGTAAACAAATTATTTTCAAATACAGAGGAAGTATATGTAACCCGAAGGAACCACCGAGTCTGTCATTTCTTAGACGGACGTTACGTTCTCTGGACTCAAGCTAGGGACCCAGTCCTCCTAAGGGACCTCTTCGCTTACCGATGGGTGAGGTCATAAGAACCTCACCATAGGACCTCTCGGGAGTACCTGTCTCCTCGAACCGTCCGACGTCAGGTGCCCCAGTGTTTCGCAGCCTATTCTGCCTCACTGATTCGTGTCGTGTCGTGTGTATATATACCTATGTCTCTCGAGATATGTCTTTGACAGATCTTCTTGTATGAGGTTTGATAATTCTACCGAGGGAGAATCAATAAATCAATAAAATTTTGAATGATCTTTATAGTTATTGGAGTCTGTACGTCTTCTGTGGTGGGAATACCGTCTTTCACTTCTCCTTGATTTTTCGGAGAACTACTTTCACTTTCTCCTCTCGCTTTTTCAACCGAATTTCGAGTTGTAAGTCTTTTGCTTCTAGTACCGTCGGCCAGGGTAGTAAAGTACCCTTTATCTACCCCTTTGTCATCCTTGTCACAGTCTGAAATAAAAACCCCCGAGGTTTTAGTGACGTCTACCACTAACGTCGGTACTTTAATTTTCTACGAATGAGGAACCTTGTTTTCAATACTCGTTGGATCTATCGTATAAGTTTTCGTCTCTGTAATGGAACGGTTGATTCCAGGTAGATCAGTTCCGATACCAAAAAGGTCATCAGTACATACCTACACTCTCAACCTGACACCTCTTTCGACTCACGGTTTCTTAACTACGAAAACTTCACACCACAACCTCTTCTGAGAACTCTCAGGGAACCTGACGTTCCTCTAGGTTCGTCAGGTAAGACTTCCTCTAGTTGGGACCCTAAAGAAACCTTCCTTACTACGATTTCGACTTCGAGGTCATGAAACCGGTGGAGTACGCTTCTCAACTGAGTAACCTTTTCTGAAACTACGACCCTCCCTAACCCCCGTCCTCTTCTTCCCCTTTTGTCTCCTACTCTACCGACCTACCGTAGTGGCTCAGTTACCTACACTCAAACTCACTTGAGACCCTCTACCACTTTCTGTCCCTCCGGACCACACGACGCTAAGTACCCCAGTGTTTCTCAGTCTGTGCTGACTCGCTGACTTGACTTGACTTGACTTAGTGGTACTTAGGTTGTACGTTTTATTTTCGATATTAGAAAAAAATTTTTTTGATATTAGAACTGTTACGAATATAGGTAGGGTGGGGACGTAGGGACTGGACTCCCTTAGTAGGAGGGTTGGAGTATAAGTAAATTCGAAAGAGGAGTACGTACACACGTTCTCGAACAAAACCGAAATTGGACACGTTATAACATCGAAGATTTGTGTCCACCGACAACTCGTAATTTTTAGGTTGATTCTTTAACCCAAAAAGTAAAATTGATCAAATTCAATTTTTTGAGTTTAATTACATTTAATACAAAGACTAGTTGTGTTGAAGTAACAAAGTCACACTATTGTAAAGGGAAATTGGTGACGTAACGGATCTATGATGAAACTTCAAGTTAGTCTACGTCGAGAGAAAGAGATCAAACTGTGTATTTGTGTACCGTTAGATCAACCGTAGATATGTAACTAAGTCCTATTTACTAGAAAAGATACGTGGGTACACTATCTACACATTACACAAACTACGTCTATCGTGTCCAATATTCTGAGAGAAACATACAACATTAACTATTAATTATTAGAATATTAAAGTTAGTATTATTTTATAAAATCAATTTTTATTCATACCTATGTAAAATTTTACATTTTTCCTCCGTATGGTGACTACGTCTTAGTTTTCCTCTACGTCTTTGGTCGTGGTCTCAGTCTTGTCATTTCTTTTTTCCTCGGACTGAGTTTCATACAACCTTTAAAGTACTACTCGTCGTTAACATTAAATAACCTCGTCTCGTTTTCCCTTTTTCGACAAACTTTTACCTATTATAATTCTCTGTAAAAATCGTTTCTGCACCGCTTAAACCATTGAACGAAGAGTTGTCAGTTTTTCTTGATTATTGTAATCAATGGACATTAGTTTTAAGTTGCAGGTTGTTTTGTAAAACTTCACTAAAATTTGTCTTAGACTCGAGTATTTAAACAGGTCGATATTTGTTGAACCTAAGATCGTGTCTTTTTCTTATGTCAAAAAAGTTATCGATACAACAATATAAGTCAAAATTCCTATAATACTATTCTATGATTTTTCCGTCAAGTAGTTTTCACTCTGTAAAAAGTTAGTTCGGTAGTTTGTTAACGGGTTTCTTACATTCTAGAAAAATTGTCATAGATTCTAGTTTCCGTTACCGTGGGGTGAGGTCATGAGAACGGACCTTTTAGGGTACCTGCCTCCTCGGACCATCCGACGTCAGGTACCCTAGCGCTTCTCAGCCTGTGCTGACTCGCTGAAGTGAAAGTGAAAAGTGAAAGGACGTAACCTCTTCCTTTACCGTTGGGTGAGGTCACAATAACGGACTTCTTAGGGTCCCTGTCTCCTCGGACCACCCGACGGTAGATACCCCATCGTGTCTCAGCCTGTGTTGACTTCACTGAATCGTCGTCATCGTCGTTCTAGCTAACCAAGTTTAAACCTTTTTGTGTTGATGAAAAGAAATCGAAATCTACTCATCACGTTGTAGTTTTCACTTTTCACAATCAGTAAGTCAGTACAGACTGAGAAACACTGGGGTGGCTGACGTTGTACGGTCGGAGGAGACAGGTATCTGAAGAGATCCGTTCTTATGACCTCACCCATCGGTAAGTGAAGAGGTCCCCTAAAAGGACTGGGTCCCTAGTTTGGGCCCAAAGGAAGCAACGTCCGTCTGAGATGGTATACTCAGTGTTCCCTTCGGGTATTGTAGTTTCTGTGGCGGTTCAAGTATGAACCTCAGACGGAATAGAGTCTTCTGAAGGTTTAAATTCTTCTTTACAATGGTTAAACACCGGACTTTTTGACTTAAAGATAAATTTATAAAAATTTACGAAATATAAACAACTTCTTATTGGTCGATCTAAACTTTTTTAATTTAGGATAGGACCATCTGCCATGAAGTCGGTGTGATTCAAATTTTTTTAGACCAAAATTATATGAAAATTTTGTCCTCTGTATAAAGTAACGAAGTAAGATGACATACTATGTGCACAAGTCAAAAAACTTCGTCTGAGGACTTTTCACAGTTCTTACGGTAACAATTTAGTAAGGTATTTATAAACATTTACGGTGTCTAGTTACGGTTTGTTACCTTGAGAATTTTCTTTGTCTCGTGTAAATTTCTAGACACAAGAAACGGTTATGAACAATTCAGTATCTTCTTCATATTTTCTGAATAACATAACAATTCAGGTTAAGTTCTAAAGTAATTTTGTTTTTTACGAAAGGGTTATAAGTTATTAATTTCTGTTTTTTACCGTCTCTTTAAATATAAAAGAGTAACTATATAGTCTGATGTACATTTACTCTAATTAAACTTCGAGGACTATTTGTTTTTTTTCCTTTACGACTAAACATTGGATCCATTTCTCCGTGTTTTAAAACACAACTTTAACTTTGAAAAGTCTCATGGTATTTTTATTAAAGTGTGTAAAAAGATTGTATTCAGTTAAAATTCTCTTTAAACTTCCTACTAAATAACCTATTTAAATATACAGAACATTTAAATATATTATGTGAAAACTTAAATTACGATTGTTATACTAAAAAAACTCATAGTCGTTTAAATAAATTGGATCTGTCAAAACTTTGACTATACGATAACGAAGGTTCAGTTTAGTTTAGATGTTTTCTTCTTGGTCCTTGAAGGGACCACCAGGTCACCGATTCTGAGGGACGGGGATTACGTCCCCCGGGTCCAAGCTAGGGAGCAGTCCCTTGATCCAGGGTGTACGGTGTTGATTCTGGACCACGTCGGTTGATTTAATTGTTTTTCATTTATATATTTTTTTCTTCTTGGTCAACACAGTTACGTGCACTTACATAATTTCCTTTTATTAAAAACCATGAACTAAGTAAATATTTTTGAAAATTCTTCATAAACCCATACACTAAGATGAAAAAGTTAGTGTTTAAAATACTTTAGATTATCTCTAGTTTATAAATATTATTTTAAAAACGTAGGTTTGACTCTGTATGATATTCACATTTTATATGTCACCCGACTATATTACATTGTGTTTTTATATTTGATAGAGTAATTATTACACGATATAACTAATGTAAATTTTTACTATTATAGGACCCATAAAAATCAGTTTATATTCGATATAATTTTAATTAAAGTAGACAATTTTATATTGGTGGTCTTTTACAATTTAATGGAGATACCGAGTTTACAGTAAAGATCATATATAGACCGTGATCGTATATAGGTGTCTCTCCCGTTACCGTGGGGTGAGGTCATGAAAACGGACCTTTTAGGGTACCTGCCTCCTCAGACCATCCGACGGCAGGTACCCCAGTGATTCTCAGTCTATGATGACTCACTGAAGTGAAAGTGAAAAGTGAAAGGACGTAACCTCTTCCTTTACCGTTGGGTGAGGTCACAAGAACGGACCTCCTAGGGACCCGAAGGCAGATACCCCAGCGTGTCTCAGTCTGTGCTGACTTCACTGAATCGTCGTCGTCGTATATAGGTCTTTGCCTTAACAACTCAATATTCTATAAAATACCAAGTTGTGACCTTTTGTTACGGTTTAACAAAAGGTTTCGGTGACCTGTAATCGTAGTTGTAATGGTCTCTTGTACAATTTTGTGCTCGAGGGTCCGGGAACCCTACATGGCTTGTCTTTGAGACTTCCACACCGGGTCTACGGACATAAAATTGTACGGGAGATTCACTATGTTTAAGTGAGACTCTTTGTGACGGATCGCACTGAATCGTGTCTGAATATAGAATATGAACCTTCTTTATACGGTAAAACTTTTCCCTTCAGGACAGAAACAATTCAATACCAGTATCATAACTTACAAAGGTAGTAAATGTTTAGAACCCATGAATCCGAAGATATCGGGGGACCCTCACTCTCGACACGGAGACCACTTTCTCTGACTCTCGATGGAAACTGTCGGATCAGTGGGGTCACGTCTTCTTTCCCGAGTCCGAAGTTTCGGTCTGACATGTGGATTTATGGTTGTAGTCCTGAATGTTCGTCACTTGAGAATCTTCCAGAAAATGGAGGACCTCGAAACCAAAAGAGGTGATATTTTGTCCTTAATATCGTGTATGGAGTTTTATACCAACAATCCTAATTGTTCGGAGTGTGTTTCACGATCTGTGTCTCTTTCCTGAGGTATTTATTATCGGAACATTTTGATTTCGAGACTCGTCATCGTGTACCGGTCACTTATTCCAGTAATAGGATCCGAAGAAACCTTTACTAGGAAACCCTTCATGTAACAGATTATTTCGTTGATATAAAAGGTACGGACCTTTTGTTTTACCTTCGTTGACACTGGGGTCAAAGTCGTCTAGAGTCTTTCTCGGAATTCTGAGACATAAAATCCCTCAGTCATAATATTAGATTGAGATAGAACCGGTTGCCCAATCGGTTATCGGTGAACAATATATTTGACTCTGACGATAAAGACTAGTTCCACCTCATTACCCCGGGTCTTGATGGGAAGCCGGATTTTGTTGATTTTTTTATCTGTTCTACATATTTTGACCGTGAGTCCATAACCTGTGTCCGTTATTTCTTATCACCAGGGACTTCCTACCCTTTGTTCGTACCATCGGGATCGGTGAATGACGGACTTCTCTCTAAAATCCGACACGGGCCCACGTCTCAAGGTCTCTCCTCTCTCGATGTCTCTCTCTTGAGACCTCTACACATGTCCAAAGGGAAGTTCACGAGTCGCCTCATGACTAATAGTGTATGTGTGTTCCTTTATTCGACCCCTTTCTTGGTACTTTTTCTTAATCTCTGTTTTTAGGAATCGCTAGTGTGTCTCAACCCTTGTCACGAACAAAGATAGAAGGTCTCTCCTTATAGCGTAGTGAGTCCTCATAACCAATCTCATCTTTACACCCAGAATGCAGTTATTTTACCCCTTCTTTTTCCCATTTATGTCGAGATCAGGACTGATTGTTATGAACAATTATTTTATTCCGAATTTTCCTAGTTAACGAACAAAGGTTGATTAAATTCGTGTAGGGTCCTACTTCTAGACCTTATAAATGTCCTTATGTTTTAATAGGTTGTAAGTTGTTCCGGTTTAAGTTTTGTGGATTGAAAGTTATCTCTTAATGGTTCGTACGTTTCTTCCTCTTTTTATACTGGGTGTCACTTTTCTTTTTGGTTAGTTGACTTTGACTGACTCTTGACTGTCTTAATCATCTGTTCCTGTAACTTTGTTAAAATACTGATATAAAGTATACAAGTCTTCATCTCCCTTCCTATACATTTCACTTCTGTACTTTCTAAAATTTTCTGGTTCGACTTGAAGATCTCTACTTTTGAACAAACTTTATTTTTTACGTAACCCACCCTAATTGTTCTCTAATGTGTAAGGTCTTCTTTTCTAATCACTTGAACTTCCTTTTCGTTATCTTTGATAGGTTTTTACTTTGTGTCTTTCTTCTGACCTTTTTTCAATTGTCCCATAGTCACTTAACACCCCGTTATAGTTCACTAGTGTATTTGGATCTCGATATTGACCTCAGGGGTTTCCTCTTCACCTCTCCCTGGTTTCTTTTAAATTTTTTATTGTCAACTTTTAAAAGGGGTCGTTAGGGTGACGACCCGTGTGTGACTCCTTTGGTCTTAACTTTCTCTGTGCGTATGGGGTTACAAGTAGCGTCGTGACAAATGTTATCGGTCCTGTACCTTCGTTGGATCTACAACTAGCCGTCTACTTACCTATTCTTTCGACACCATGTATATGTGCTACTTTATAATGAGTCGATAATTTTTCTTACGTAAACTTAGTCAAGATTACTCCACCTACTTTGACCTCGGATAATATGTCTTGCTTCATTCAGTCTTTCTTTTTGTGGTTATGTCATATAATTGTGTATATATAACTACCCCAGCGTTTCTCAACCTGTGCTGACTCACTGACTTGACTTGACTTGACTACCTTAAATCTTTCTACCATTGCTACTGGAATATACATTCTGTCGTTTTCTCTGTGTCTACATTTCTTGTCTGACAACCTGACACACCCTCTTTCATTCTCACCCTACTAAACTCTCTTATCGTAACTTTGTACATATAATAGTATACACTTTATCTGACGGTCTGGTCCAAGTTACGTACTCTGTCCCACGAGTCCCGACCAGGTGACCCTACTGGGACTCTTTACCCTACCCCTCCCTCCACCCTCCCTCCCAGTCCTACCCCTTGTGTACATGTGGGTACCGACTAAGTACACTTACATATCGTTTTAGTGGTGTTATAACATTTCATTAATCGGAGGTTAATTTTATTTTTCTTTTTTTAATTTAATTTTTTTTCTTTAAAGGTTTGAACTACTTTTGATTTGGGTATCTAAGGGGGAGGGTTTTTTGTTTGAAATTTGTGTTCTTTCTACTTATTTTGATGTGACTCAGAGTATTAGTTTAACGAGTGTTTAGTTACTGTGTCTCTTTTTAAAATTTCGTCCGACTTTTCTTTCTGTTCTTTTTTTCATTTTTACAAAAAGAACAGAATTCTAACCCTTGTTTTAATCCTACAGATTAGAGTGATGACGATAAGTTGAAAAATGACCTCCAGAATAAGTCACGTTATTTCATTCTTTTTCTTTCCATAGGTATCACCCTTTCTTTTTCATTTTGACAGAAATAAGTGTTCTGTATCGACAGATACAATTTATAGATTATCTTAGATACTTTTTCGGTAATCTTCATTATTCACTCAAATCGTTCCAACATCCTATGTTCTAGTTATATTTTTTTTGGATGGTATAAAGAAATATGATCGGTATTTGTTAATCTTTAAATTTAAATTTTTCGTAATAGTTATTGCCCCGAAGTCTTCATTATTCACTCAAATCGTTCCAACATCCTATGTTCTAGTTATATTTTTTTTGGATGGTATAAAGAAATATGATCGGTATTTGTTAATCTTTAAATTTAAATTTTTCGTAATAGTTATTGCCCCGAAGNTTCTTTTTCATTTTGACAGAAATAAGTGTTCTGTATCGACAGATACAATTTATAGACTATCTTAGATACTTTTTCGGTAATCTTCATTATTCATTCAAATCGTTCCAACATCCTATGTTCTAGTTATATTTTTTTTGGATGGTATAAAGAAATATGATCGGTATTTGTTAATCTTTAAATTTAAATTTTTCGTAATAGTTATTGCCCCGAAGAGACCACTGAGTCACAATTTCTTAGGAGACGATTACGTCCTCTACGTTCAAGTTAGGGACCCAGCCCTTCTAGAGTATCTCTTCCTTTACCGTTGGAGGAGGTCATAAGAACTAACCCTTTAGGGTACCTGTCTCTTCGGACCACCCGGTGTCAGGTACCCTAGTGTCTTCTCATTCTGTACTGAATTGTTGATTTGTTGTTTTTGGTGATTATTATCATATTTTTATACTTTATACCTCCCTATATAGACTGTTTTATACGTTCTGGACTTGTGACTTTTGGTACTCTGTGACGACTCTCTTTAATTCCTCCTGGACTCATTGCCCAGTTTTACGATACAATTACTTAACCTTCTGTGTTATAACAATTCTACAGTTAAGAGGGATTTAACTAGATATTAAGTTACGTTACGGTCAGTTTACTGGTCGTCCGTAAGAAAAAACCATCTTTAAATGTTCGACTAAATATACCTTTTCGTTTCCTGGATTCTCACGGTTTTGTTCAAGGTTTTTCTAGTTTCAACTTACCTATTATGATGGACTAAAGTTCTAAATAGTATTTCCATATCAATAAGTTTGTCACAACGTAACCGTATTTATATATGTTTTATAGGGGCCTTATTTTGTCTCAGGTCTTGATCTAGATGTCTATATGCTAGTCAATAAAAAAGTTTCAACGTCTTTATCAAGTTGTTTACCACGACCTTGTTGACCTAGAGGTTTCCGTTTTTTTGGTTGGTGGCTTTGGTGATAGTTGTCATTCTGAAATTAGGAATAAGGTGTAATATATGTTTTTAATTGAGTTTTTAATATCAGGGTTTAGATTCTTTTGTATTCTCTTTTAGAAACACTGGAACTCGCTCCGTTTACAAAGAATCTACTCACTGTGATTTTCGTGATAGGTATTTTATTTTTTAAATATTTGACCTGAAGTAGTTTTAAATTTTGAAGACGTGAAACTTTCCGTGACATCTCTCTTACTTTTTTGTTGAATGTATGTCGTTCTTTTATAAAAGTTTAGTACATATATTGTTTCCTGAACATAGGACTTACACATTTTTAAGATGTATTATTATATAATTTTTTGGTCGGATTACTTTTCTACCTGTTTTCTAGACTTGTTATGAATTCTCCTAGATATCTATTGTGTTCGTGTATTTTTTTTTTAGAGTTGTAGGAGTCAGTAATGTCTTTACTTTTAATTTTGGTATGGATTATTGGTTCCTCTCTTGACATTTTGTGACTATTTCCTTTAACTTTTATTAAGTTTCATTACCTTTCTATATGGTACGAGAACCTAACCTTCTTAATTACAACAATTTTACCAGTATGATGTGTTTCGTTAGAAGTCTAATTTTTCGTTTTGTTTCGGGTGGGTTACTTTACTTCTTCTGTCTAGTGTGGTTCAAGGACTCCTATGTCTTGTTAACCTCGCGAGTGTGTGACGACCACCCTTACGTTTTACCGTGTTGAACAAGCCTTTGGTCAAACCGTTAAAGAATGTTTCAAATCGTACGTGGATGGTGTACCGGAAGGGACCGTCGAGTCGGCCATTACCCAGTCAGATGGTGCGCCCTATGGGTCCAAACTAGGGACCCAGCCCTTCTAGGGCGACCTCTTCCTCTGTCGTTAGGTGAGGTCATGATAACGGACCTTTTAGGATACCTGTCTCCTCGGACCATCCGACGTCAAATACCCCAGCGTTTCTCAACCTGTGCTGACTCGCTGAAGTGAATGAATGAATGGTGTACCGGGTCAGTGAAGTGAGGATCTATGAATAGGTTCTTTTTACATATACAAGTGTGTGTGTGGACATGCGTTCACTGGTTCCGTCAAGTCAACATTGGGATTATTTGCCTTTGTTGGGTTTTCAGATACTTGTTCACCCACCTGATTGTTACTTGTTTCGCAACATATAGGTATGTTATTTTGTAATGAACCATTATTTTTAGTTACTTGATAACTATGTATAATATTGTATTTGCTTAGGATTTAATTAATAAGACCCTCTTTCTTTGGTCTGGGGAAGGGAGAGGGATTTTTTCATACAAAACTTATTAAGGTAAATATATTTTTAGATCCTTTTTATTTGATTAGAAGTCACTCTCTGATGGTCACAACGGACCCGTTATACTCCCGTCTCTTCCCGTCCTTCCTCTCTAATATTTCCAAATACTCCTTGGACACCCCTACTACCTATACAAACAATAGAATTAAAACCATTACCAAAGTACCCACATATGTTTACAGTCTCGAATAGTATAAAATATGAAATTTGTGTACGTCAAATAATATACCGTTAGTATAAAGTTACTTCGACAATTGAAAATTTTAACTAAATTTAACTTATTTTAATTTTTAAGTCAAGTAGTCAATATAATCAGTGTAAAGTTCAAAAATTAACGGTGTACGTCGAGCACCGATGGTACCACCTGTCATAGACACATCCTGTAAAAGTTGTGACGAGTCCCATGACAACCTTCGTCAACCAGATTGGCTGTGTAATTTTTTTCGTAGAGGAAGAAAGTGAGAAGGAGGTAGATGAAAGGGGTTTGAAGTTTGTACCCTAGTTCGTACCTTCGTACCGTAACTATGTATTTAATGTCCTCTTTTAAAATTTCGTCTAAAATAATTCAAATTACATTGGAATTATATTTTCTTTGGAAGATAAGTATTTGTATATGTCGTATGATAAAAAAGTAAATCAATAGTGTCGAAGATGTCTAATGTAATCGGAGAAGGTTTCGAGTCCAACTTCCTCTAAAATTTGATTTTACTGTCCCTTTTTTACTTTGTCTGTTATGACAGAACCTCGTATGAAGAAGGAATATTCGTTACACCAATCTCGGTTTTATATTGAGGATCTTATTTATAAAAAAGTATATGAATGTCTATAAAATACAGATTTTATACATCGTACAAAGTCTTATGTGGTGTATTACGTTGATTTAAAAGGATAAATTTTCATAGTTCGTATATTGAGTGTTATTTATATTAGTATA
Organism: Capra ibex; assembly: GCA_006410555.1. Classification (NCBI taxonomy): domain Eukaryota; kingdom Metazoa; phylum Chordata; class Mammalia; order Artiodactyla; family Bovidae; genus Capra; species Capra ibex. Next base: position 39,084,311 of record SJYO01007492.1, on the reverse strand, counting down.
CAAAGTTGACATTCTCGTCTACATTTTTTCTCTGAAACCATATATGTCTTTACAAAGTGTAAGTTCTTTGTCAAATATTTTACTCCTGTCTCTTCAACAATTTGAATCATAAGAATGACTGTGAAAAGGAAGGGAAGGATATCGAAAGTAAAAACTCTACCCACCAAAATAATTTTTTTCTGAGTTAGAGAGAAAAGACAAGGGGGAGTGCGTTCGTGCGTGTGTGTGTGTGTGTGTGTGTGTGTGTGTGTGTGTGTGTGACGTGGGGGGGAAGGTATGGGGAACATCGGATGCCTGAACCCTCCGTCTCAGATACAAACGAGACACAAAAACAAAGTTATAAGTCTTAAGTCCCGACCTTAGAAGTTGGAAGGGACAAAATTTCGGACTATGTGATTGGGAAATACGTGAAACTACAGACTCAGTAGAGAATCTTTACCTTATGTCTTTTTACCTTAACTCCGACCCCCCTCTCCCCTTCGACCAGCGATCATATCTGGTTAGTTGGTTCTGTTGGGGGTGTCACATAACATCATCTATTCGTTCTTCATATTTTTATCTTGGGTTCAGGGAGACAACAAGCGTCTTCGTCTTGAGTGTTCGGTCAAAGTGAATGAAAAAATGTGGCCGTCTCGGTAAAAGGAACAAAAGGTACAGTTGTCTATCGTACCCCTCCGACGTCCCAAGGAAATGAAGTCGTTGATTAGTTATTCCCTCTTTTCGAGCACAAATTAAGAAACTTTCACTCTCTTCTTATATATAAGACTTAGCCTTTGTATTACCAGGGAAAATGTCGGAGTGTGGTTAAGTGCATATACAAACGAATTTAGAGGTCAAGGGAGTCGCTAACCTCTCTACACTAATTTGGATTTCTTAATCTCCTCTGTCTAACCCCACGAAAGTAGACACGACCGTGAGGGACGGAGCTGTTATTCGTAAACGTTTACTTTAACTTAGGAACAAGTTTTGTTCACGACACACTTGACCGTGTCGAAGAGGGTCACGGTTCGAGAGTGAATTCTGTGACGTTGAGTATTTACTCAGTTTCAGCTGTTTTTGTTAGGGGGAAAAGGAGGGGAAAGGTAGAGCCCGACACTAAAGAAAAAAAGAATGACATAAAAAAAAAAAGACAGGTGAGGGTGAAGAGGAGATAAAAAAGTGACGCTACGTTTTCTCGTGAATTTCGAAAACAGTCGTTTATAAGGGGATGGAGTATATAAGAGTTACTTTTGGAATTTTTGGACAGACACTCTACCAGTGCGAGACCATTTCGACCTTCGAGTCCTTTTACAGTCTATCGGGAATTGTGTCTTTCCACGACGACCACACACACACACACACACACACACATACACACTCTCACACACACATTCTCTCCCATCCGTCGAGTAATCTAAATACATTTTTAGTAGTTTTGTAAGTTCCTCTATATCATCGTAGGTAGTGAAGCAGAAAAACAAATCATCTTGTGTCTTTTTTATTTTAGGGAGACGTTAATTATACGTTAATCGTTCTACTTTTTCGATACTTGTTTTGACGACTTTTTTTTTTTTTGATCAAGACTTTGCACGAACAAGAAGATGTCGACTTCGGTATTTAATTTATGTAAAGGAGAGTTTAGTGAAATATGAAGCCGTGAAGAAGGGATCCCTAATGAGACTGTACTGTTCACGTGGTAAATCATATAAGTGTTCTAAAATAGTGACAATGTCTTCATCTACTAATTGTTTATTATGACATTCACACCCTATTAGAAGTGACGACTGTATGTGCGTGTGTGTGTGTGTGTTTGAAGGTCCGTGATGTGGTGAATCTAGTAAGTATCTCTTTAGGTTGTAAATTATATGTAGATCTATAATTGTATGTAGGTGTGTGGCAATGTCTCATCTGTCTTCTATCACGACTAACGAGGTACGGTTTTCTTACTAAAGTGAAGTCAACCTTTGACAATGTGTAAGTGGTAAAAGATTCGTAGAGTCTTTGTTTTGTTTTGTTTTGTGTGTTACTATGAGACGTTGTGGTGTGATGTATCAGAATAATAATAATAAAAGAAAAGAACACCTTCTCATTTTTCTTTTGGATGGATCTTCGTTGATTTTGTACAGTAAAAAATATCCGAATAGTTCTTGTCGGTTTCTTTGGGGTTACAAAAGAAAGTGTTTCATCCGACCGTTTCCTTAAGTTATTCCTCCATGTTAAACTGTGTCACTTTATTTTGGTCCGACCGAGAGTCGGTTGTACTGCAATCCTTAGTGTGTGTTCGACGTGGTTGACGGAAGACCAAGTACCGACTGAAAAATTTCGATGTCACACGGACAAGTGAAAACGATTGATGGAAGTTGTGTTAATCACCTTCACTTACTTAGTGTTCAGGGGTGCGACGTCTTAAGAGGGACGTGGACAGAACTAGTTTCCTTTTGTTTGACATAGGTCTCCGATAATAAAAGAGGGAGGGGAAGGAACAAAGACGTAGTATACAGAATCGACAAAACTCGTACTTACGGTACACAGTTTGATAGAAAAAAGAAGGGACACCCTCTTTTTTATTCTCTTTCAGGTCACGGATTCCCGATATAAGTCACTTGTGGGTCTTCGACGTCAGGACACAATGAGTAAACGACTGTTTCAAGGGTCCCGACCGAAAGTTCGAGAAACACTCTTATTCCTTTCGTGACGGGTCGTCTTTTAGGAAAATGAAGTAATACGTCCTTCATTGTATAAAGTCTCTCCTACGTTTCCTCTACTGGTCTAGCGGACTCTTGAGGGTGTAAGAAATTAAAACCGTAAGTAGGATGGTCTACTTCAGTCGGTTTTTGAGTTTTATTTTGTTTGAAATAAGATGCTTTGTTTTTGTTAATCAGACCCTCCAAAGTAAAATGCTCTAAAGGGGTCAACGCATTTCTCGTATTAAGTTGTTTAAGTTGTAAAGAAAAGATACTCGTGGACGATGATATAATTAATGTATACTTTTTCTTCTAAACACGGTTGGGGGTTTAAGTATCATAGAAGGTGGTAGGATTCAGGGTCAAGTCCTTTCCCCTTCCACCTTATTTCCGGTCCGTACTAGAAAACTAATTCAATGGGACTAGTTAGAATGTCAAGAGAACGAACTGACCCTTGATGACGAGTTCCCTTTGTAAGGGTAAGGTGTTTGTATGACATATATTGATCTTTGTGTTTACTAACAGTGACTTTATTAGTTATAAACGTGTGAAAATCCAGTTCTACAGTTGTTTTGGAGAGTTCCATCCCGTCTTCCTAGGATCTTTTTCAGTAAAGGACGACATTATGACATATCTGACCCGTCTTAACTCCTCTTTCGACGACCAGAGAGAAAAGAAATCGTTAAAAATTCCCGTGATCTTTTAGTCGTTGATATTAGATTTAAACGTTAGACTTAAAGTTTCAGTTAAAAGAAGGGGAATGAATGACGTCTTTACCATAATCTTTAAAAGTTGAAGAACCTTCTAGTAGCGACTCTTTTTAAAGTTTACGAGAGAGACGTGTAGAAACGGTAACGGGGGAACTTTCTCGTTTATTATTATTAAATCCCTTCTGAAGATTTATAAGAAAATAAAAACTCATGATAAAAAACTCGTGTCGAGTTTGTTCACAAAAAAAGAAAGAACCAAACAAAATAGTGGTTACTAGTTTTACTACTTGGGAAGACCTCTGTCTCCTGAGAAAGTGGTTGTCTAAGGTATTACGAAAATTTGAACTAGACTCCACAGATTTGACAAAAGGTTGATTTAAGTTTACCTTCCCCCGACCCAACACTCAGGACCCCCGTTCCCTATCTCTTCTCTCATGGGACTGTCGTGGCAGTACCGTGACGAATCTTGTTATAATCCAAGTCGGGTGGTGAGAACTTTCTTCTCTCCGTTTCGTTCACATCAATATGACTGAGAGTAGTCTATGGGAGTGTCCTCTTTCCTAAAATAAAGAGGTTCTTAAAGAAGGATGCATATCTTCTCCCGTAGGGAATGACAGAAAGAACAACACTATTTTTAAACGAACAATCTGTTCCCACACCCAAAGCCTTCCACAACACTTTTTATTTATGGTAAAATATTTTTTACTCGGTGTATAGGACCGTTGTCCTCCAAAGTAAGTAGTCGATTAAAGATTAAAACCTCATTTGACTGTAAACACCCATATTCGTAGATATGATCATGAGTTGGTGAAGGAGGAGTGAGGAAGGTTGTTTCACTATAATTGGGAGAAGAGACGATTATTTTTAATTCACATAAACACACATCACACCACGGACCACACACACATCCCGCGTCGTATTTACATCATACACACTATTCGTATACGACACATTATACACACACAAACACCACACGCATCACAGCACCATAAGAACATAAACGTCTTACTCGTCATACGTAACACAAACCGACACACACATTCTCCTCACTCTCTCTCTCTATGTTTGGTTGTTCTGGGAGATTAGGTCCTGTAGTACCCTACACGATTTCATTGAAGTCTCCAGGAGCACGACTCTAAGGCCTCGTCATGAAAGTCCCTGTGAACCTTTACCCGAGTCTATTCTTCCCTCTACCCAGTCCTTCTTACCCTTTCACCACGGAGTTAGTCGAAGAAAATAACTAGAGAGTAGGGGGTCACTCGTTCGTGGGAGGGCCCCCTTGGTAGGCGGGACGGAACGGAGGTCCATAGGCGGGCGTCCGCAGAGGTCGGGCCTAGAGACTCGCGTCTGGACCCATGTGTCGCGACGTCTTCAGTAGAGTTCTTCAGCGGCTTCCCGTCCCGGCTCGAGTCGTCCCGGGATCTCCCAGAGATCCCCTTTGACTCCTCCCGGACCTCTCCCTCGCCACCCCCGTCTTGTATCCCGTCCTCTCCCCTACGGCCTCTTTGAGAACTTAGTCGCCAGTGCAGGCTGTCGGTTTGCTGAGCGAACACCGTGACCACTGTCTCCCCTTTCAAAGACCGATTCTAAAAGTTCTTCTTTAGTAAACAGAAACCCTGACCCCCGAGGGGTCCCCTTGAGTAGAAACCTTTCCCTCATCCCTCCACACCGCGAGCCATTCGCGGGTCGGCTCGGAACGGTAGAGGACAAGGGGAGGACGATCGAGGCGGGACGTCGGGGGCCCCTCGGCGTCGCGAGGTGCCCCGGCCCGTGCGAAGACGGGGGTGAAGATGAGGCCCCACTGTCTATTGTGTGAGCCCCCCATGTTGTTCGACGTCCTCGTGGCCTGTGTGTCGTCTCTGCTCCCTCCCGTCCCGTCAAAAAGAGCACCGAAAGAAGCAAAGGAAGGTAGGACCTGTCCCCCCCCATCCTGCCCGCGCAAGGGTCACGGGAGCATCGTGCTCGCTAGTGAATGGAGGGGCGTACCGGTCGCGGCCCTCCGAAAGGGGCCACGTCTCGAGCGGCCGGCGGTGCGCGGGTCGGGGTCACGTGGGCCGGCCCGCGCGCCCCGTGCGGCCCTGAACATCAGAGGCGGGAGCCCCGCTCCCAGGCTCCCGACCCAGCCGCTCCTTCGACCCTCCGGGCCCTCCCTTCCCTATCCCGGCCCCTCGATTCTTCATTTCCCTCCTGTAAACGTTTTTGAACTTTGAAGGACCCTCGACCTCCACACTTTGTGAGGCTCTCTCCAAAAATTTGTCCCTCAAAAGTCCGATTATGGTAAAAGAAGGACAGAATAAGCGTGCACCGTTAAGACTACTTCAAAACTCGACCCCAAACCGTTAATACTGTTCGTCTCTAAAGGAGTCCGGTTCAGGTGTAATCTCACAATGAGGAAAGTGGGTTTGTATTGTTCGCCGTAGGAGACGAACCTTGTGGATAACACACACCGAGTGAGTCAACTTCGGGACCAGTACGTTTTCCTCTCACTTATTAACGGGTAGTGTAAACCTCTCGTGAAATGTTTCGTGAAAAATGACTGAATCAAGTAAAATAATCTTGGTCTTTCGTTGTGTCTATGCGCCTCCTTTCGATTTTTTACGTTCCTCAGAAAACATAAGCGTGAAGGCCTCCAACCCCTAGGGGGTGGGAAGCAGGAGGGGGAGGGTGGGAAGCGGGAGTGGCGGGGGGTGGGGCTGGGGGGTCGTGTTAAGAAAAATAGAAGGTGGGAAAAAGAATCGTCGACCCTTCTCTCGCATCCCTCCTCCCGACACAGCCTACACCACCCGCGTCACTTTCTCCCCTCGGACGACACTTCCTGAAGGAACTTTCTCGACTATTATTTAGAAATGATTTATACCTTTATTCACTTTGGTTTTCTTCTTGGATACCTAACCTTCTTACTTCCCCCTTCCTTTTTCGTCCACCGTGTCTATGTCTCTGACTTATCCTCCATCACTAATCCGATCTCTGTTATACTCTTTCAACATAGGTTTTTTAATTTTACTTTTCTTTTTTTTTTCGTTTTAGTCCCTAAAAAATCTTCGGTCTATCTGGATCTTAGAACGACAACAGGAAAACCTCGATCAAGACACTGGAATCCATTCAACAAATTGGAGGGGTTTGAAGAAAAAGTAGAAATTTTAAATTTATTATTATTAAGATGATACTTATTACTTAGTAAGGATAGAACAGTACACCGACACGTCTGATTTTCACTCTTCGTAAATTATATTACGGACCGTATATTACTTGTGAGTTAATTTGTAATATTATACGGTTCATGAGACACACACACACACACACACACACACACACACACGTACACGAATCAACGAGTCGGTACAGGTTGAGAAACACAGGGGTATTTGACATCGACCAGTCAGAGGAGACAGGTACCCTGAAAGGTCCGTTCTTATGACGTCACCCAACGGTAAAGGATGAGGTGCCTTAGAAGGACTGGGTGTAGAGGACGTAACGTCCGATTAAGAAATGGTGACTCGACGGTCCCTTCAAGGATTTCGATTCATATTTATTATAATAATTATCTATAATTATCACAGACCTCTTTGAGGAAAACACCTACATAGTTTTCTATTTAATCGTATCTTCATGATCAATCCTCCGACACTGCTATAAGATTCAATATCCACTACTCTCAAACTTAATCACTATTTTTTCCTTCGTTTATACTCTGTGGAGTCCCCCGTTTACCTGTCTTACCATGTTAGTTGACCTAAGTCCTCACTCCTCATCCTGTGTTTCTACCAACAGGAAAGATCTAATTGACCTACTACAGTACCAACAGGAAAGATCTGATTCACCTACTACAGTAAGTGTATTTATCCATGTTGACTACCTTATTGTCCAAAACCTTCTTCTACTGACTAAAACCTGTACATATTGACCTCCGAAAGACACAGAGTCACTGTTTCACCGTCAACCTTCGCACTGAAACGTATGGTACTCATCTTTGCCTTGAGACTCTGAATCAACTTCTAGTACACCTCTCCTCTTTCCAGTCGTCTCCTCCCGTCCCTCTCCCGTCCTCACTCTGATACTGTGGTCCGTCCTTGACCCCCTCGCCTTTCCCTTTCCACTTCCTTTCTCTTCACTCCTCCTCGACCAGTTTCCGGGGACCTGAATGTCTGGTTCTAGAGAACCCTACTTTCATGGAGGTCCTCAACCAAACCTTTAAGTGGTCTCACTAAAACGAACAAGGTCACTAACATCCATCCCTTAATGACCTTGCATAAACAAACCCTGTTACCGTGACATATAGAACGTTACGGGTTCTGCCAGGACGAGTCGTTTCTTGACAGGGTGTAGGACACACTTAACTAACAGGACGACGAGTAAGCACATCTACTTTTTCGACAAATATAAATACACTCAGATCTTAGATAAAATATATATTTGTATTTGAAAAAGTGTATCACTTTACTATTACGGTAAGGACCTGAATCTTAGTCGTTATGTCAAGTAAAACACGATAGGTAAAGTACTACTAAGATGTCTACCTACGTTCGTCGACTGACGAAATATCCAAGAAAATCACATCCCGATGGACTCGTCAAGGTGTAACTTGGTGTACAAATATAAAATCAGTTAGATTAGTTGATCCTGGTGTCGGAACAGATTGAGTCACTTTGGATCGGTACGGACGTCCCGTTGGGTTCTACCCGCCCAGTACCACCTCTCCAGACTGTCTTACACCAGGTGACCTCTTCCCTTACAGTTCGGTGAAGTCATAAGAACGGAACTCTTGGGGTACTTGTCATACTTTTCCGTTTTACTATCCTATGACTTTATCCTTGAGGGGTCCAGTCATCTACGGGTTATACGATGACCTCTGGTCACCTCTTTATTGAATCTTTCTTACTTCCCTATCTCGGTTTCGTTTTTGTTATGGGTCGACACCTACACTGACCACTATCTTCGTTCCAGGCTACGACATTTCTCGTTATAACGTATCCTTGGACCTTACAGTCCAGGTACTTAGTTCCGTTTAACCTTCACCAGTTTGCTCTACCGTTCCCACTTGCAGTTGTAAGATCCTTAGTCGCTTGATTTTACCTGACCTTACCCATTTAAATTGAGTCTACTGGTAATATAGATGATGACGACCGTCCTTAGCGAGTCTTCTTTACCTCATCGGTAGTACCAGTTGTTTTCTCAGACTTTACGTCATGAACCTACGTTAGAGTTTTTGCTGTCTTACTAGAGATAAGTAGAGGTTCCGTTTGGTAAGTTATAGCGTCAATAGGTTCAGATACGGGGTTGGTCATTGCGACTTCTTTGACTTCAACTTACCAAAATACTTCTGGATGTTCTGGAAAATCTTGATTGTGGGTTTTTTCTACAGAAAAAGTAATATCCCCTGACCTTACGTTTTCATCCTTCAGTTCTTTGTGGACCTCATTGTCCGTTTAAACCGGAACCTTACGTCTTACTTCGTCCCGTTTCTGATTATCTCAAAACGGTTCTTTTACGTAACCAGTATTGTTTGTGGGAGAAGGTTGTTGTGTTCTCTTCTGAGATGTGTACCTGTAGTGGTCTACCAACTGTGACTTTAGTCTAACTAATATAATAGACGTCGTTTTCTACCTCTTCGAGATATGTCAGTTGTTTTTGTTCTGGTCCTCGACTGACACCGAGTCTAGTACCTGAGGAATAACGGTTTAAGTCTGAGTTTAACTTTTTCGTCCCTTTTGGTGATCTGGTAAGTCCATACTGGATTTAGTTTAGGGAAGACTAATATGTCACCTTCACTCTTTATCTAAATTCCCGGATCTAGACCATCTATCTTACGGACTACTTGATACCTTACTCCAAGTACTGTAACATGTCATCTGTCCCTAGTTCTGGTAGGGGTACCTTTTCTTTACGTTTTTTCGTTTTACCGACAGACCTCTCCGGAATGTTTCTCGATACTTTTATTCTCTCCACTTTTCGTTTCCTCTTTTCCTTTCTATATTCGTAGACTTACGTCTCAAAGTTTCTTATCGTTCTTCTCTATTCTTTCGGAAGAAGTCGCTAGTTACGTTTCTTTGTCTCCTTTTCTTGTCTGACCCTTTCTGATCTCTAGAGAAGTTCTTTTAATCTCTATGGTTCCCTTGTAAAGTACGTTCCTACCCGAGTTATTTCCTGTCTTTACCATACCTGGATTGTCTTCGTCTTCTATAATTCTTCTCCACCGTTCTTATGTGTTTTCTTGACATGTTTTGTCTAGAAGTGCTGGGTCTATTAGTGCTAATACACTAGTGATTAGATCTCGGTCTTACACCTTACACTTCAGTTCACCCGGAATCTTTCGTAGTGATACTTGTTTCGATCACCTCCACTACCTTAAGGTCACCTCGACAAAGTTTAGGACTTTCTACTACGACGTTTTCACGACGTGAGTTATACGGTCGGTTAAACCTTTTGTGTCGTCACCGGTGTCCTGATCTTTTTCAGTCAAAAGTAAGGTTAGGGTTTCTTTCCTTTACGGTTTCTTACGAGTTTGATGACGTGTTAACGTGAGTAGAGTGTGCGATCATTTCATTACGAGTTTTAAGAGGTTCGGTCCGAAGTCGTTGTGCACTTGGCCCTTGAGGGACTACAAGTTCGACCAAAATCTTTTCCGTCTCCTGGTCTCTAGTTTAACGATTGTAGGCGACCTAGTACCTTTTTCGTTCTTTCAAGGTCTTTTTGTAGATAAAGACGAAATAACTGATACGGTTTCGGAAACTGACACACCTAGTGTTATTTGACACCTTTTAAGACTTTCTCTACCCTTATGGTCTGGTGGATTGGACGGAGAACTCTTTAGACATACGTCCAGTCCTTCGTTGTCAATCTTGACCTGTACCTTGTTGTCTGACCAAGGTTTAGCCTTTTCCTCATGCAGTTCCGACATATAAGAGTGGGACGAATAAATTGAAGATACGTCTCATGTAGTACTCTTTGCGACCCGACCTTCTTTGTGTTCGACCTTAGTTCTAACGGCCCTCTTTATAGTTATTGGACTCTATACGTCTACTGTGGTGGGAATACCGTCTTTCACTTCTCCTCGATTTTTCGGAGAACTACTTTCACTTTCTCCTCTCGCTTTTTCAACCGAATTTCGAGTTGTAAGTCTTTTGCTTCTAGTACCGTAGACCAGGGTAGTGAAGTACCCTTTGTCGTCTTTGGTACATCTGAAATAAAAACCCCCGAGGTTGTAGTGACGTCTACCACTGACGTCGGTACTTTAATTTTCTTCGAATGAGGACCCTTCTTTTCAATACTGGTTGGATCTATCATATAAGTTTTCGTCTCTGTAATGAAACGGGTGATTCCAGGCAGAACAGTTCCGATACCAAAAAGGACACCAGTACATACCTACACTCTCAACCTGACACTTCTTCCGACTCGTGACTTCTTAACTACGAAAACTTGACACCACAACCTCTTCTGAGAACTCTCAGGGAACCTGACGTTCCTCTAGGTTGGTCAGGTAAGACTTCCTCTAGTTGGGACCCTAAAGAAACCTTCCTTACTACGACTTCGACTTCGAGGTCATGAAACCGGCGGAGTACGCTTCTCAACTGAGTAACCTTTTCTGACACTACGACCCTCCCTAACCCTCGTCCTCCTCTTCCCCGGCTGGCTCCTACTCTACCGACCTACCGTAGTGCCTGAGTTACCTGCACTCAGACTCACTTGAGGCCCTCTACCACTACCTGTCCCTCCGGACCACACGACGCTAAGTACCCCAGCGTTTCTCAGCCTGTGCTGACTCGGTAACTTGATTGAAGTCATAAACTTAAAAATTTTTTTGATGTACACATCCATCGAATACTGAAGGGGAAGTGTCACAATCTCATATAATTGGGTATAAAGAACAACTTCCCACGTAATCCAAACTGTTCCGACACTTGGCAAAAAAGTCGGTTGTCTAAAGAAAACTCACTGACGATACATGATCCGTAGTAGGATAATTATCTATGAACTCTATGTAGTTATTTATTTTTATTTTTCAGATGACGGAACACCTCGAATATAAGATTACATACACCCCCTCTCTGTCTGTTTTTACCTATTTATATTTGATTTATTCATTTAAGATACATAATCTTTCACTGTTTACAATAATTTTTTCCGTCCCATTTCCTCGAACCCCGAAGGGTCCACCGAGATCACCATTTCTTAGGTGGACGGTTACGTCCTCTGTATTCTCTGAACCCAAGTTAGGGACCCAGACCTTCTAGGCGCCCTCCTCCCGTACCATTGGGTGAGGTCCTAAGAACGGACCTCTTAGGATACCTGTCTCCTCGGGGCACCCGATGTCAAGTATCTCAGCGTCTCAGTCTGTACTGACTTCACTGGATCGTACGTGTGTGTGTTTCCTCTGACTCTTATGTCCTCTCTTACACCCAACTTTACAATTCATATCATTTAAAATAACTCTTCCACTGAAAGTTTCCTTCTTACCCGTAACCATTTTCTATTCGGAACACCTAAAAACTCCCTTTTTGTAAAGTCCCTCTCTCTTCTCAATCCGTATTTCTATCCTTATGGTCTGGTAGAAACAACGGAGGACGCTTTGGAATACGTCCAGTTCTTTGTTGTCGATCTTGACCTGTACCTTGTTGTCTGACCAAGTCATAACCTTTCCTCATGTAGTCCGACATATGACAGTGGGACGAACGAATTAAAAATACATCTCATGTAGTACACTTTACGTCCCGACCTACTTCGTGTTCGACCTTAGTTCTAACGACTCTCTTGACAGTTATTGAAGTCTATACGTCTACTATGGTCAGAATACCGTCTTTCTCTTCTCCTTTATTTCTCAGAGAAATACTTCCACTTTCTCCTCTCACTTTTTTGACCAAATTTTTTGATTTTTAGAAATCTTTTGTAATTTTTTTTGATTCTAGTACCGTAGACCAGGATAATGAAGTGTGTTTATTTACCCCTTTGTTACCTCTGTCACTGTCTGAATTAAAAGAACCCGAGGTTTTATTGACATCTACTACTGACGTTGGTACTTTAATTTTCTGTGAACGAGGAACCTTCTTTTTGATACTGTTTGGATCTGTCGTATAATTTTTCGTCTCTGTAATGAAACGGTTCTTTACAGGTAGATCAGTTTCGATACCAAAAGGGTCATCAGTACACACCTACACTCTCAAGCTAGTATTTCTTTCGACTCGTGGCTTATTGACTATGAAAACTTGACACTACGACCTCTTCCGAGAACTCCCAGGCAACCTGATGTTCCTCGAGTTTGGTCAGACAGGATTTCCTTTAGTCAGGATTTATAAGTAACCTTCCTGACTACGATGTCGACTTTGAGGGTATGAAACCGGTGGACTACGCTTCTCGGTTGAGTAAACTTTTCTGGGACTACGACCCTTTCTAACTTCCGTCCTCCTCTTCCCCGTTGTTGTTTCCTACTCTACCAACCTACCGTAGTGGCCGAGTTACCTGTACTCGAACTCGTTTGAGGTCCTCTAACACTCCCTATCCCTCCGGACCGCTAGACGTCAGGTACCCCAACGTCTCAGTCTGTCCTGACTCACTGACTTGTTGTCCCACTCATACACAGACCTCAAAAGTTCTGTATCGTTCCTACGGTCACACCGACCCAATCTCTCTCGACACGTGCTCTTCGTCCTCTTGACTCCCACTGGTGACTCAACCTTGTCTCCTACATCCCAGCTCCTGAAGTGTTCGGGAAACAAAAGGTACGACTTACCTTACCCTTCGATGACATCTGAAAACCCACCTTGTTATTATACTAGTCCGTTTAAAAATTTCCCAATGAGACCGAAGAGAGAGATCCTATTTAGTGTCTTGTTACCACTTATCCGGTCTTCGATAACGTCATTACCTCCGTTCTTTATTATCACCGAACTTGGTCTCACCATCGTTATTTTTCACTACACTCACTCCTGATTACGTAAGGTCCTGTGACATCTTCTCAGAGTCCCTAACCCCTTCGACCTTCTACCTCTGTCTAATCCCCTACAAACCTCGAAACAGTATTACTCTGAAGTCCACCCTTGACCCTCAGACGAGATCCGAATCCTTGTCCTCTGTTGACACAAATATCTCACTTCACTTCTTCGACGATCTTGGTCTTTGTACCTTTAAGTCTTGTCTCCCCTATTAGTTATCTGATTATAAGGTGTCTTCTACCTTGATACTCTACAAATAAGAACCTTCCTTCCACCTTGTCAAGAAGGGGATTCTTTCCATTCTTTCTGTTACCTTAATTAGTCCTTCTAAGTTTTCTTTCTTCACAAATTTTAAAAATAAGTAATACTTTTGTTTGTATACACCACTTTTAATTTTGTTAGTCTTTAATTATTATTTTTCATTTTTAAGGGTTATTTAGGTAAAGATCTCATTAAATATAATTTACAAACCATATACAAAAGATGTAAAAAAGAAGATTCGTATACTAAAGAGAAAAAAAACTTCCACTGGAAAAAGGGAGACGGATCTAATGACATCCTAAAAAAGAAGTTAGGAACTTCAAAATCTTTTTTGGAAAATAATTTAAAAGAACCTTACACCACTCGGGAAAGTTTCACATTAAAGTTCTAGAGGAAATAAAGTCTTTTAAGAAGATAATACATTTACGAGTGTCAAGGTAAATAAGTAAGTGCAGAAGTTTCTGTTCTCAGTGAGTATACAGTCAAGGGGTAACAGCAGGTGTAGAAAGTAGAATAACCACTAATGAAAGAAAGATTTAGTATAAGACGATTTAAGAGACACACTAAAAAAAAAAGTTATTGAATAGGAGGTTTAAGTTAAAAGAAGTCAAATTCAAATGAAGAACTACAAAAATCACACTAAAAGTCACTATGCAGACTACGATAAAACCCGCCGAAAGTTTTTTTAGAAACTTGCTCCAGTCACTCTAGATTTAATAATGAGTTTTTATTTCACTCAGTAACAGAACGGGGGAGAGGGATAAATGGACACTTAGTAGGTGAATTTTTCATTTGACCTTATATCTTACAACTACCGAATATTAGAAACTAATCGGTAAGTCACTACCTAGTCGACTTGTTGTCCCCTTAGATGACACCTACTGTTTCTTTCTCTCCGTCTTTCTCTGTTTCCCCTTAAATGAAAAAAAAAGATGGATAATGGATGTAAAAATTTGTTTCATAAGTTTATTGAACATAATTATATTTTTCATTTAAATTTTTAATAAATTGTAGGTTTACATTTATTTTATAGTTGTGGTCTCCTCTTTATTTTTATGTCTATCCATCTACGTCGTAGGATGTTTCAATGACTTTAATTCAATACTGGCTTAGAAATTCAAAGGACCGTTGGTTTCGTTCTTTTTTTATTAGGTGTATTAATTTATATACTAAGGGTAACTGAGATTTTCTTTTGGTTATTCAGTCACTCTACCTTTATAAAACAGTGTGACTCAAGGTTTTTTTTATTTTTCAGTTTACCCCGTCATAAGGATTACTGAAACTAATCATTTGTGTTGACACAGTGAGAAATTCGGTAAAGAATATCGTAACGAATTTCTTTTGACTTTGGGACCGTAGATTTTATGAGGTCTCTTTTGTTTAGGGTCACCGAGATTCTGTTGTATTGGGTTCGAACAACTTTCTGTAAGGAGAAACCTCCATATTTACCAGAAGGACCTGACTTAACACAGGAACACTTTCCATACAACTTCAGGATTAGGGGTCGTAGTATCTAACACTGAATAAACCTTTGTCTCATTAGAGTCCATATTAATCAATTCTACTTCAGTAGGACCTCATCCTCCTCCCGGGATGAAGACATTCTGCACAAGAGTATTCTTCTTCATTCTATGTCTCTTTCCGGAAGGTCTCACCGAGTAACCATCTCTTAGACAGACAGTTACGTCCTCTGAACCCGAACTAGAGAGTCAGTCTTTCTACCGGACCTCCTCCAGTACCGTTGGATGAGGTCAGAAGAAGAGACCTCTTAGGGTGCTGTCTCCTCGGACCACCCGATGTCAGGTACCCCAGTGTTTCTCAGTCTGTGCTGACTCGGCGACTCGTGGGTTTCGTTCTGTGTCTCTTCCTCTCTGATACACTTCTGTGTCTCTGTGTCTCCCCTTCGCCGACAACTTCTACCCTCGACACGAAGAGTTCGGTTCCTGGTTGATCCCGCTGTTCTTCGTCCTCCCCGTTCCGTCCCTCGAGGCGATCTGTGAGGTCTCCCTTGAACTGAGACAGTGTCGAACTACAGTCTCAGGACCGGAGGTCTAACACTCTCTTATATAAAGAGAACGAAAGTATTTCAAACACTAGGAAATAATACTGTTGGAATTCTTTGCTTATGTTTATTTGACATAAAGACAGTTGTCACAAAATAAATTAAATAAAATAACTCCATATTAACTAAATACAACCCAATTAAAAACGACGTGTCGTTTCAGTAACAATGTGTACATATATAGACAAGAAAAAGTATAAGGAAAGGTAATACCAAATAACAACAACAACAACAACAAATCAGAGATTCAGTACAGACTGAGAAACACTGGGGTACCTGACGTCGTACGGTCCGAAGGGGCAGGGAGTGTTAGAGGGTCTCTAAAGGGTTCAAGTACAGGTAACTTAGTTACTATGATAGGTTGGCAGAGTAGGACACAGGACGAGAAGAGGAAAATGGTCGTAGTTCCAGAAAAGGTCACTCAAGTGATAAGCATAGTCCACCGGTCTCATAACCTCGAAGTAAAAGTTGTAGTCAGAATGGTTACTTATAAGTCCCAATTGAAGGGAATCCTGACTGACCAAACTATAAGAACGACAGGTTCCCTGAGAGTTCTCAGAAGAGGTCGTGACGTTAAATTTTCGTAATTAAGAAGCCGCGAGTCGGAAGAAATACCAGGTTGAGAGTGTAGGTAAGTACTGATGACCTTTCTGTTAACGAAACTGATATGTCTGTAAAAAGTCGTTTCACTATGGAAACGAAAAAAAAAAAAATTTAAAGCCTAATACACAAATTAAGTTTTGTATCAACTTTATATAAAATAGTGTAACACTTTTTTAATGGGTATACTAAAATAAAATATTATGAAAGGTCGACGATAACTACTATATAATATATAAAAAATTATCGTCTTGATAAACCTCTTAAAAAAAATTATTACGTCAGATCCAAACAGTATCGGAAGGAAGGTTCTTCGTTCACAGAAGATTAAAATACCGACGTCAGTAGTAGACGTCACTAAAACCTCGGGTTCTTCTCTTTTAGACAGTGACGAAGGTGAAAAAGGGAAAGATAAACGGTACTTCACTACCCTGGTCTACGATACTAGAATCAAAAAAATTACAACTCAAAATTCGGTCGAAAAAGTGAGAGGAGAAAGTGAAAGTAGTTCTCCGAGAAATCAAGGAGAAGTGAAAAACGGTAATCTCACCATAGTAGACGTATAGACTCCAACAACTATAAAGAGGGTTGTTAGAAATAAGGTCAAACATTGAGTAGATCAGACCGTAAAGTGCACTACATGAGACGTACATTCAATTTATTTGTCCCACTGTTATATGTCGGAACAGTATGAGGAAAGGGTTAAAACTTGGTCAGTAAATAAGGTACATTCCACGATTGACAACGAAGAATTGGGTGTATACCCTAGAGTCCTCTGTCCATTCTACTAGACCATAAGGGTAGAGAAATTATTAAAAAGTACCGAAAAAAACACACACACTAGCCGTGTCAGTTTCCGAAATCATATCAGTTACTTTGTCTGTACTCATAAAAAGACCTTAGGGGAACGAAAAAGATACTAGGTCGACTACAAACGTTAAACTAACGTTTGTCTAGACCAAGGAGACGAAAAAGATTCGGATCGAACATATAGACTTTTAAGAGTTAAGTACATGACGACTTTGGATCGAACTTCTTAAGGTTTGTATTGGAATGATCGTACCCTTCATTCGGGTTGACAGGTCGTCAAACTTGTAAGAAATCGTGACGGGAAGAAATCTTGACCCTACTTTTGACTAGAAAGGGTCTGGACACCGGTGGCGACCCAAAAGGTTTAAGGACTGTATAACTCACTGCGTAAAATTGTGGTAATAGAAAATCATAAAATTTAACAAGTCGACCTTAAGATAGTGAAGGTGATCGAAATGACTATCATTACGAAGGACTCCGGGTGAACTGAAGTGAAGGTCCTACAGACCGAGATCCACTCACTGGTGTGGTAACACCAATAGGTCCAGTAGTTGTGGAAAAAAACATGTCGAGAAGATACATAAGAACCATGTAGAAGAAGACGGAGACAATTCAGAAATGTCAAAGACAGGAAATAGTACGGGTAGGAACGTACTTTACAAGGAAACTATATAGGTCAAAAGAACTTCTCTAGAGATCAGAAAGGGTAAGATAACAAAAAGAGATAAAGAAACGTAACAAGTACCTTCTTCCGGAAGAATAGAGAGGGACGAAAAGAGACCTAGAGACGTAACTAACCCATATAGAAAGGGAAACAGGAAACGAAAAATGAAGAGAATAAAAGAGTCGACGAACATTTCTGAGGAGTCTGTTGTTGAAACGGAAGAACGTAAAGAAAAAGAAACCCTACCAAACAAGTGACAGAGAACATGTTACAATGGAGACAGGTATCAAGAAGTCTGTGAGACAGATGGTCTAGATTAGGGAACTTAGATAAGTAGTAGAGGTGACATATTGTACTCCCTAAACTAACTCCAGTAACTTACCGGATGACCAAAAGGGATGAAAGAAATGAAAATCGGACTTAAAACGATATTCCTCGACTACTATCGAATAATATCCTATAACTTATATCAAGGTACGTGATACTTCATCCTAGAACAACAAATAGGTAGGACATATATTATCAAACGTAGACGATTAGGGCTTGAGGGTCAGAAAAGGAGGGAGTGGGTGTGAGGGTGGGAACTGTTGATGTTTAGACAAGAGAGATAGACACTTAGACTGACAAAACACTTTCACTTTGACAATCAATGAGTCAGCGAAGGCTGAGAAACGTTGGGGTACCTGACGTCGGGTTACTCGAGGAGACAGGTACCTTAAGAGATCCATTCTTATGACCTCACCCAACGGTAAAGGAAGAGGTCCCTTGAAGGGGTAGGTCCCTAGTTTGGACCCAGAGGGTGTAACGTCCGTCTGAGATGGTTGACTTGTTAGTTCCTTCGAACAAAACATCTATTCAAGTTGTTACGAAATATTTACGATTAAGAGAGTTAGTTCAAAACCATGTGCAACGACACACCGGTCTGGTGAGTCCTACCGATAAGAGAACGAGAACATATGGGACGAACTGTCCAAGGATGAAGTGGATGCGGGATGAGTGTTCTGACTGGAAGGGAGAGTCAGTACCTCGGATTAGTCATTTACGAATATGTGAACGAGGACCGGGGTCTACCATTTACAAGATTAGAAATCTAATCTTGATAGAGGTGTAACTATCAAGTAGTTTCCCGTCACCTCCCACACAAGGAGACGTCCAAAGGGACCATTGGTCACTCGGTCGGATATTAACCATTGGAGAGGGGACGGTGAAGTCTGTACATTCTAGACGATAGGTACTTTGGTCGCTACAGAGACAACGACTGAGGTCCGAGAAACAAACCAGAACTTCGACCCGTTCATGTTCTTAACGTTCGGACGTCCCATGTTGGGTCGTCAACCTGTCATCTTCCAAACCATTCCCTGATTACATCAAAAATACACGACTATGACTCTTACCTAGGCATATGAAATTCACTTTTTGGGGATTTATACACAGTCGATTTATAAGGAACACTTGTAACAGTATGGATTCTAAATGTAGACATTACGACCGGTAGTGTGGACATCCTTTATGGGCGACATATGTACTTTTGTTCAGGTCCTAAAAAATTGTCACACACTAGACAAAACAGTGTACTTTAGTTTCTTGTAACGATACTAAAACAGATCTTTCAAATGTTTTCTCCACTATGGACAGGGAGTGACGTTCTTAGTCTGACTGAGTACTAATGTTCGGTATTTAGTCAAAAATTTTTTAAGTCCAATTAAAATCATGTCAACTATTCGGTCCTAAATATTGTTACCTATCTATCGTCGAGACGATAGACAACTTTGAGGGGTACTAGTGACTTTGAGTAGTAACCGTATGTCAGAGTGTAAGAGATATCATCCTTCCTGTATATATGTCTAAGAGGTTTTTAACAGAAGGAAGGAAATAAAGAAGGGTACGTCTCTTAAAATAAGGGTCCGTCTACCATAATTCTTTGGTTTCAAATTGGGGAATCGGTTTCCAGTTTCAAGACCTGTAAGAGGTTTTAGGTCGTCGACAGATCTTTGTACTTTTCCTCCTCCATCCAGAGACTCTTTATTAAAGTCTAGGGACTTAATTTTAACACTATAAACGTCGTCTTGGTACCAATTGACCTCTGTCTGACCCGTTGTCCCCTTTCTGTGTGATTTGTCGGCTGTGTCCCACTATCACTGAATGGATGTTATTACTTGTAACATATCACTGTAGACCCAGGTATCACCTACTCTATCGATCCCCGTCCCTTCCTAGGTCCCCATTCAAAGAATATAAACCTTCATAGACGTTAATGTTTATTATTATTATAATTCAATTTTATACACCTCCGCAAGAGAATGAGACTTCACGACTTGTACTCACTACTTTATATGTAGTAACAAATTTACGTACCTATTTAAAATTTCATTCACTCACACGAATTATACAATTTAATATTTCCTTTAATTTTACACTTCTACCTCTTTCTCTGATATAGTTTCATAGATAGTGTAAAAATTTTCTTGTTTTATTTTCAAGATCTTTACTTTTTACTTTACTAATTTTAATTTTCCGATTACCTTCTTAATTGTCGTCTCCTAGGACGTTGACTTCTCTGTTACCCTCCACCCACCATTATATCTAACCTCCTGTAAAGTGTCTTACATCGTGTCTCTCTATTAACGACCTATTAACGATCTGTCTCTACAATTCTTAATACCTCCTATCTCGCTCTTCCAAGTCATATGGAGATTGGTCTTAAAGTTCTCCTCTATTATCTCCTTTTCTGTTCCGTTATACACTTCTGTGTAGTTACTCTGTAAAAATGTTAACTACTTTCTATCATTGGTGTCTAAGATTGTGGGTTTCCTAGGGGTCACTCTATTTAAATTCGTCTGTATGTGTGTGGATTTGTGTGACAACAGTTTGAAGTCTTACAGATTCTGTTTCACTTCTATGATTTTAATCAGTTTCTTTTTTGTGTCTAATGGTCATTTCTTTACTTTTATTCTGTCGACTTTAGAGTCGTTGTCTCCACCTTTTCTATTCTAACATCCTTTTATAAAAATTTACAGGACTCCCTATCGTAGTGAGTATATCTTAATAAAGGGACCACCAAGTCTACCATTTCTTACATGGGCATTACTTCCTCTGGACTCAAGTTAGGAACCGAACCCTTCTAGGGGACCTGTTCCCTTACCATTGGGTAAGGTCATAAGAACGGACCTCTTAAGATACCTATCTCCTCGGACCATCCGATGTCAGGTACCCCAACGTTTCTCAGTCTGTACTGACTCGTTGACTGTGAAACTGAAAGTGGGGAATTTTGATATCCGGTCTAATAATACGATACCATTGTTTAATTGAGACTTTGGAGACACCGAATTGTGTCTTCAAAGACCGAGTATAATACGTGGGTCATATCCAGTCTCCTGAAAGACGAGGTGTATGAGTGAGTCCCGGAGTCCGACCGTATTCGAGACGAAAGACATCACCATAGTGAGTCTTGATGTACTGTAAACTCTAGTAAGTAAAGTTCTCCCTTTCTCCCTGTACCTCCTCGTGTCCAAGATAGACGAAAGCAGACCTTCACTTTGTGCAGTGAAGATCAATGTCAGGAAACCAGTCTTACTCAGAGTTTCAGGGATTCATTGACGCTCTCTAACCATTTACTTCTCTTAACACACCTATGAACTATTTATGACTAAAAGAGATGGTGTCGATAAAAAGTTTTACCCCTACTTTATCTCCATCAAATCCTTTTGTTTGTGACTCTTTTAAATTGTAATGACTTGAGAATTATTTCCTTGGAGAATCCTGTTGAAGTTCTTCCTTTTGTTAGACTCTTTCAGACTCGCTTTTTTGACTTCAATCATTTCCTTTTTTGGTTTAACAACCCATTTATATTTCCAATTTATTTTAAATTCCATGAGACCTTCTTCTAGTTCCCATTGTCTGTAAACAGAATAGTCTACTACTCTGCATAATGTTTCCATAATGTGACTTCTGTGCCACTATGTTCGTATCCCTCTCTATTACCTGGGTTTCACACAATCTCTCGGGACTTCGTCCGGACCCCATACTCTCTGAATTGTATCCTACCTTCGCCGGAACGTCTCTTCACATTAACTACCACGTCGTTAGCCAATAGGTGAACCCCCTTTTACGTTACGTGAACCTTGAAACGGAGTGTAGTATAATTTTTTATAGATGAAGTCCCCCTAACTTCTGTATTTATACTTTCTTTTTTTTTGGGATCGTAAAAATTAACTAGTACATCCTCTGAAATACGGTCGTCCTATTTTATAAAAGAATCTTTCTGTGTTTTTATATTAAATATTTCTTTTTATAACGGACCTACCCTCCCCTCAAACCCCCTGTTACCTATAAATATATACATACCGACTCAACGAAACGACAGGTAAACTTTGATAGTGTTGTAACAATTAATCGATATGAGGTTATATTTTTCAAAATTTTTTATTTTAATTTTATAACTTCTTTAAAATTAATTAAAATGATTAATCTTTGAATCGACGAAGTCTTGTATGATGTTTACTCTTCTATTATCATTTACTGTTTCATCATTATCGGTCTTCTTCTTTCTTATATGTTTAGAGTTCTTTTTTCGAGTGTCAGTTTACCTATTTTCGTCCGTAAATTGTCTTCTCCTTTAGGTATACCGGTTTTTATAATTTTATAAGTTGTAGTTATTATATTTTTATCTTTAAGTTTAGGACTCTACGTCAAAGTAGGGGTTACCAAACCGTTTTAAAATTATCAAACTTCTTCACACAACACTCCATATCTTGTCAGTCTTGAGAATAAAACGACCTCGTATTTAATCAGACTAATAAAACCTTTTATTAAACTGTAATAGTATATTTTACTTTCTAGGTATTTGATCATAAGTCGTTAAGTTGTAGATCCGAGTATGACACCATCCGTCTTAAATTGTGGAAGGTGGGGTCCTATAGACAGGTGTAGGAGTAGGGGTCTTGGACACTTATACAATCCAGTGTACCGTTTCCTCTTAATTCACACGTCTATGTCAATTTCAACGGTTAGTCAACTATAATTTTATTCCTCTAATAGGATCTAATAGGTCCACTCGGGTTATTAGTGTTCCTTTGAATTGTCACCTTCTACTTCGTCTTCTCAGTTTGGTCTTCTTTCACTAGTCAGCAACACCTGAAACTTCCCAGATATTCGGTTCCTTACACTTCTCAGAGACGACGACGACGACGACGACGATTCAACGAAGTCAAAACAGGTTGAGACGTACTGGGGTACCTGACGTCGGGTGATCCGAGACGGCAGGTACCCTAAGAGGTCCGTTCTCATGACCTCACCCAAGGGTAACGGAAGAGGCGCTTGTCAGAGATCTCCGATCTTTTCAGATCTTGAAGGTCTTTCATTACGTCGGGACGAAAATAGGATCTCTCTGGGTAAAGTCTAAAGACTGGAGGTCTAGTAATCCCATTATGTAAAGACAACAAGTTTCGGTGACTTGTAGATTTAAACTCTATTAGACAATGATATCGTTATCCTTTGATCATGTCATCAGATCTCATTGAAAACGTGTTACCGTCGTCCTCTATCTACCGTTTGAAATATATCGGCTTGTTAACTTTTATTAGGTCTAGAAGTACCAATCATCTAGGTATTTATAACACCTTATCATGTATAGTCACTTTACTCATTTGGTGTCCGTATATAGTTGTACTATAACTCACTTTTTCGTGCACTGTCTGTCTATGTATTCAATCTTACAGTAAATATATTTTAATTTTCTTAATTTTCAGGTCATACAACGAATTTATATGTATCATTTTATGTATGACAGATTTATTTTCGTTTCCTTAGTATTTGTGTTAAGTCGCAATTACCAACGGAGACCACCACTTCCACCCCGAACGTCCAACCACTTCTTGTATGTGAAGTAGTAAGTCCGAAGACATTGTTTTATGGTATTTAACCTATCGAATATTCGTTGTGTGTAAATAAAAAGTGTCAAGACCTCCGACCTTCAAGTTCAAGTTACACGACCGTTTAAAACATAGAACACATGTCCGTCGGCAGAAAAACGATACAAGAGTGTACTGCCTTCTCTGTCCTTCGGAGAAATGTTCATGAGATTAGCGAAGGTTCTCCCAAGTGGTAGTACTGGATTAGTGGAAGGCTTCCCGGATGGAAGGTATATGGTAGTGAAACCCTCAATCCTAAAGTTGTATACTGAAAACGTCTTCCATGTGTTTGTAAGTCTGGTATCATCCGTGTGCCCCTCGAAGTCACCGTACCGTCACAAAAACTTATGACTAAAGTGACCCAAACAGTACTACGGAACATTGTGTACAAAAGATACAGAACCAAACATTCGTGACTCATAAATGATATAATTCTTTATCTACCCTTATTTTTTAAGGATTCATACTATCTTACATCTAAAACAGGAAACGACGAACTTTATTAATTGACTCCACAAACTCCGTAATGTTAAACGAACTATGAGTTCACTCATAATCTTTATGATGAAAATGTATGTGACTCATTCACCCTCAAAACACCGAGTACACCGAATTGACCGTCGACTAAAGACAGGTATCGTAGTGTCGGTTCTTCAACTCACTTCCACTGGTCAAGTGTCTCTCTTGAACCTCTGGTTTGTCAGAAGGATCGCGGTTGAGGTGGGGATTAATGACCAGTTGTGACTACGCACGAACGAGACAGGTCCGTGACAAGATTGGTACATGTTGAGTGTTTCGATGAGAAACTTCGTCCATGATAATAATAAAGATAAAATGTCTACCAGTTTTACTCTGGGTGTCTATGGGACGAGTTCTGATCGGTCGATCGTTCACCGTCTTTGAACAAAGTTTGTGTCTATCAAACTCAGGTCTCGGATATGACAATAAGTGATGACGTATGACGTAGAGTCAAGGAGTTGAAATAAGAGTATTCTAAATGTGACTCCGTTCTAGGGGACCTCCTCCCGTACCGTTGGGTGAGGTCATAAAAACGGACCTCTTAAGGTACCTGTCTCCTCGGACCACCCGATGTCAGGTACCCTAGTGTTTCTCAACCTGTACTGGTTTTACTAAATCGTGTGTGTGTGGTACGTGATTTAATTTTACGGTCAAGAACACTGTATCAACGAGACTTCATCCAGAACTTTACTCGTGACCTTAAAAGTAACAGTCCACCGTGAATTCGTAAATGGTGATCAAACTGAAGACAGGTTATAGGGGAGGGTGTTTGTGCTAGTATGAAGACATGAATTTTAAGAACACACAAAGAGGGACCGTAGTCCTGAGGTCGAGTTGGGAGGACCGAATCGTATGTCCGGGAAGTAAGAGACCGAGGACTGGTAGGAAAGACCCAGTGTTGGTAAGGGAATTGGGAAAGAAATCAAGGTGTCTGGGAGAACGCTTTGACGTATACCATAAAGGACACAGATAAGGAGTCCGTACAACGAAGCAGACGGGTCTTTGGAAGAAGGTTGGAGAACTGGGTCAATTGAGGATGGGTAGGAAGGTCAAAGACTTTGAAGTAAAATATGGAAACGGGTCAATAGCCAAATCTTCGGAGGGGAGACGAGATGGTATTATGAAGTACCAAAGACTTTATGGGATATGTATAAAGCACCACCATTACCGTGATGTAACATTTGAAGTCACATGAGTCTATAAAGGAGGAAATTCAGACACTATTATCATTATTTACGGTGAATACCTTGTCAATATCCGTTAAGTGTATAATAAAGAGTAAGAACTAGGTTGAGTTAAATCCCGACGTAAACTTCCAACTCCTTGACTCCGAATCTCTCATTCCAACGTTTAACCATCAGTCTAGTACTAGTACCGTCATAGTGTGAGTGTGGACCAAGACGTTACGGGGTCGTGATCCGTATTCACGACTGTGGAAGGACCAATCTACTTCCACTTACCTACGCACCGGACCCAACGGTATCTACGTCCAAATCTTCTTTCTTCACTCACTGACTTTCAACGAGTCAGCACAGGCTAAGAAACATTGGAATACTTGATGTGTCAGGTACCTTACGACATCCGGTCTTATGGCCTCACCCGTCGGAAAGGGAAGAGGTCCCCTAGGAGGGTTAGGTCCCTAACTTGGGTCCAGAGGGCGTAACGTCCGTCCAAGAAATGGTCGACTCGGTGTTACCTTCGGAATCTTCTTTCTTTTTCCTTTCTTCTTCGGTTTAAACTTCAGTCTCACACTTCCGAGAACGAATCAAAGACGGAGACGGAGAAGCATCTACGATTCTATCCGCTCAAGGGTTTACGACTCGTACAGGTGTCCGATAATCATACCGTTCGTCCGAAGAAACCGACCCTTTCTTGAAGCGGGATCTCCGACGTCTAGTTACCCCTCCGGTCTTTCGCAGAATTGGGTCTCCGTCTCACGGTAATCACGATCAAAAGAAACGTCTTCTTAACACTACAGTACGTCAGAAATAGAACTAAGGAGTCTACCCCTTTATCACTAAACGATAGAGACGGACGTCGACACTGGTCTCTAACTACACCCGAACCAGAGTCCCGGCCTCGAACGTGTAGCGGACGGAAAACCAAACACAGGTTCCGACGACAACAGACTTTTATCTTCGACTGTGACGGAGACTGAGCCAGAGAAAGTGGAGTACAAGAAAGACCAAGTAAACAGGATCTTCATAACTGGGTAGACTAAGGAACGATACACAGTCTAAACGTTTGAAACTCTCAATAATGTCTCTCTAAATTTGCAGAAATTAAGTAGGGACCTTCAACCCACAGAACACTTAGTTTCCTTTGTACATAGAAAAAATACAATGGAGTGATTACTATATGTTCCAGTACCCCGTAAGAAGTACCACGTAGAAAACTTATTTCATTGTCGCAAACAATTTCGGTGACGGAACCCCAGGTAGGGTGGAGTCAATCGCCCCTCACTCCCAGACGGAGACCTAATCGGAAGAGTCGAGAGACACTGAACGACTCGGGAGAATTTCCGAGGACAGATGGGAGAGAGGAAATTACAGAAGGGAAATTCGTTGACGATTGCTCCTGAAGAGGTGCGGATAGACTAGCCTTCACCATTCCGACGTTCAAGAGTCGTGGACGTGGTCGGGGACGACACAAGATCGGTCAGACCGGGAGAAGAGGTAAGACGTGGAGATCTCTCTTCGGTACTCATCCGAAGACGAAGGGGTAGAGGGTGGGTGAAAGGAGGGGTAGTTTGACACTCTAAATTCGTCTCTACTGACGAAAGTCGAGTAAAACATAAAAGTAGTTGACCAATCTGAGACACTCAAATTAAGAGACACTACGTTTGAGAGAAGTAACATACATTGATTCAACCAGACAAAGAGGGCTGTGAAAGTCCAAATGCAGTAGGGTCTAGATGGTGGTAGATGACCAACCCGTTGGGACGCACGTAGTCAAACGGAAAGATTTGACGTCGAGACAGGACATACACCTGCGGGAACTCAAACGAGAGGAGCCGTAGAGGGACAGCGGGGGTCTGAGTACTGTCCACGCCCTTGAGCCACAGGTCCTCCGTTACTAAGGGTGACGAGACTACGTTCAGGGGCCTCCATATCTCCCGTCATGAGGAGGACCTCTATACGTACTGGTACAAAAACCTCCGGTGGACTTCCGTCGGAGAACCTCAGACAGAGGAGAATGGACTCGGACCAAATCCCTCGACTACGACCCGGAAGTAAATTGGTCTACATGAAACCTCACATCCCCTTCTCGATGGGTCTAACATTTAGTAACTAGCTCACAGAGAGAGGTGTTGTTCGTCCTTGAGAGGGTGGGGTAAAGACCCTGACTCCGACGAGAAGAAAAGTCTTTATAAGTCCCAATACGGAGTAATAAAGTTTTAATAAGAAGTCTTTGGGATTGTGTGACCCCGGGTGACCACCTCTAAAGAATTTCTAAGGACCCGAGATGGTGATTCAGTCCTAGTCATCTAGACCTCATTCCGGATCTTCAGATATGTAAAATTTTCGCTGTGTGGACTAAAATACTAGTTTGTCTAAACCCTCCCTGTCTGTCTCGAGAAGGACGTATTAAGAGAAACAAATTGAAAAGGAAAGACTTCCCGTCAGCGACCCGTCGAGGAAAAGACGTCGTATTTACTGGTCGGAAGGGGTCCATGCGAATCGTCTATCCACACAGGTTCAGGGAGGGATTGAAAATGGGTTCAGTCAATTAAAATAAAGATTGTGTCCAGATACTACCTTGCAAGAAGGATTCATGCTCTCTAGATCCAAAACAACCAGGACTTCGAATATTAAATCTCTATGAGAATCTTCCTTTCTTTCTAATTTCATACTTATGTTGTAAGTTCTATCGGAACCTTCTCGGAAGACGAACACTTTTTTTACTTTCAAATTTGAAATAGTGGACATGTCGTCGGTACGGAGACTCGTCGAAAGAGGAAGACCTCGTTTAGTTTTCTTGTGACAATGAGCTTAGCAGACACTCAAGGTATATACAATGATCTACTTAGACGCCTTTACATTTCCCCCCTTGGAGGTCTTTATCTATCAAAACCGGGTCTTCTCAGACCTTGACTCAAAAATTGGTGTCGTGTCACCGGATCCGAATCAACCACAAATGAACAACAATAAGACAAAGAACCTCTTCCGTTACCGTGGGGTGAGGTCATGAGGACGGACCTTTTAGGGTACCTGCCTCCTCGGACCACCCGACGTCAGGTGCCCCAGCGACTCCCAACCTGTGCTGACTCGCTGAAGTGAAAGTGAAAAGTGAAAGTACTTAACCTAAAAGAAACTTTAACCTCTTTGTCATTGTCATTGTACCGAGGAATGGTAGGTGGAGGGTAATGAAAAACTGGTAGATGGTGAAAGCAGGAACGAAGAGGAAAAGTTGGTGCGACCAGTAGGCACTCATTTAGGCCGAGTGAGAACGGAACCCCGGAGACGTAAACTCCAAGGAGAAGGACTATACCACAGAGGTACAATGTCTTTCTGTGTACCCAAGTCTTTTCGAGTCGTGAAACTGGTTCACTAATTTCGGGTAATTTTGTAGGTATTGCAAAAAGGTTGTCAGAGTAAGAAAAAAAAAAAAAATAACTTCATATCAACTAAAAAAGGTGTCAAATAACACTAGGTGTGTCAGTTTCCGAAACCGTATCAGTTATTTCGTCTTTATCTACAAAAAGACCTTGAGAGAACGAAAAAGGTACTAGGTCGTCTACAACCGTTAAACTAGAGACCAAGGAGACGGAAAAGATTTTGGTAGAACTTGTAGACCTTCAAGTACCAAGTGCATAACGACTTCGGACCGAACCTCTTAAAATTCGTCATGAAATGATCGTACACTCTACTCACGTTAACACACCATCAAACTCGTAAGAAACCGTAAAGGAAAGAAACCCTAACCTTACTTTTGAC
Source organism: Capra ibex (assembly GCA_006410555.1). Classification (NCBI taxonomy): domain Eukaryota; kingdom Metazoa; phylum Chordata; class Mammalia; order Artiodactyla; family Bovidae; genus Capra; species Capra ibex. The sequence continues at coordinate 39,055,250 of SJYO01007492.1, read as the reverse complement.
TGGAAAAGGTCAGGACACCGGTGACGACTTAAAAGGTTTAAACGACCGTATGACTCACGTCGTGAAAGTGTCGTAGTAGAAAGTCCTAAACTTTATCGAGTTGACCTTAAGGTAGTCAAGGGGATCGAAACAAGTATCACTACGAAAGATTCTGGGTGAACTGAAGTGTAAGGTCCTACAGACCGAGATCCACTCACTAGTGTGGTAACAGTAATAGATCCAGTACTTCTAGAAAAAACATGTCAAGAAGGCACATAAGAACGGTGAAGAAGAATTATAGAAGACGAAGACAATCCAGGTATGGTAAAGACAGTAGAGATTAAAAGAACTTCTCTAGAGATCAGAAAGGGAAAGACAACAAAAGGAGATAAAGAAACGTAACTAGCGACTCCTTTTGAAAGAATAGAGAGGAACGATAAGAAACCTTGAGACGTAAGTCTACGAATATAGAAAGAAAAAAAGAGGAGACTAAAAGTGAAGAGAAGAAAAGAAGAAAACTGAGACCCTCAACCACTACCTGTCCCTCCGGACCGCACGACGTCAAGTACCCCAACGTTTCTCAACCGGTACTGACTCCCTGACTTGACTATCAGCTGAATGTTGATAATCAACATACTCACAAATGTTTATAATCAAAGTCCACATGTTTAATCACTAAGTTGTAAAAATATCTAACGTGAACTAAATTTCCATAATATTTTATAACCGACACAAGGACACGACATGTTATATAGGAACATCAATAAATAAAATATGTGTTATGAAATATGGATAGGGATATAACAGGAAGGTGAAGAGAGAGGGGTGACCATTGGTGATCAACCAAGAGACATGGACACTTAGACAAAGATAACAATGTAGCAAATAAACAAAGAAAAAAATCTAGACTGTGCATTCACTATAGAGTGTAGAAAGAGATAGACTGAATAAAGTGATTTCGAAACTATGGAACATCCAGGTAGGTACAACAACGTTTACTTAAAGTAAGAAAAATACCGATTCGTCATAAGGTATCAGTGTAAGGTATATACAATACGTAGAGGAATTAGGTGAGTAGACAACTATCTTTGTCCAACGAGGTATAGAACCCTTGATATTCATTAGGAGATATTTGTAACCCTACGTAGATAATACGTAACTTTAATATCATAAAAATTATATAAACTATTTGTTTTAAATAATAATTTTATTAAAATGGTCAAAAAAAATGAAAAAATCATACCGATTCTCTTTTGTTTTGCTGTATCCATCGAGTGTAAAGACCGAACTTAATATATAAGTCACATCTGATCACATCTGATCACAGATGTGCCAGGCCAGGGAGGGGTTTTGGAAAAGAGTAGAACAGCTGACGAGTAAAGTCACGAGCAAGTGAGGGGCAGGTTAGGTTGACGTGACCGAAGGAACGATAAGAAGTTTGTATCCTTAGATAGTCCGTAGGAGGACGGAGTCCCGGAAACGAGAACGATCAAGGTGAGAACCTTTTACAAGGGAGCCTAATAAACCTACTAAACAAGAAATTGGAAGAGACCTGAAATAAATTTGAAGTGGAAAGGTTTCTTCGGAATAGATTGGTGGGACGACTTTAATTTAAGGAGTAGGTGAAGGTGAGGACATAAGTGACTCGGGGAAGGGACTAAATAAGAGAAGGTATCGTAAACAGTGGTACATTGGGTGAGGTCATAAGAACGAACCTCTTAGGGTTCCTGTCTCCTCGGACCGTCCGATGTCAGGTACTCCAGTGTGTCTCAGTCTGTACGGACTTCACTGAATCGTTCGTGCGTCGGGTTGTATCATATATAGAAAAACGTGAATAAAACAAATAATTGATTAACTCAGAGATCTTAGGTACGTCCACCCATTAGAACAATTTCGACACGAGGATCGTAACTCTTGATACGAATCTTGTATCATCCGTGAGTTGTTTATAAACCACTTGTATCATCCGTGAGTTGTTTATAAACCACTTACTTTCCGACTTACTCAAAATTAGTTGGTGAATTAATATGTCCAGTTCTTGACTCCTGTTCACCGAAAAAGTCCCAGAGTACCTCTCAATTCCCGTCTCACCTTCGTGGGAGACATCTAGTTTACGATTACTGGTCTTCACGCCCACGGTGGTGGACCTAGGGTCGGGAAATGAACGTAAACACAATGAAGTGACCTGATACGGGTGTTAAAGTACGGTGAAAATCCTGAACACGAACTCTCTTCCTGCATGAGGTCTTTTTTATAAGATGGAGTCAATGATTTAGGTCCTCTATTGGGGACTGTAAGAGAAAATGAAGTTCCTATTTTGAACCTCCAAAAAAAAAAAAGGATCTGTTCTTAATATAAAGATAGACCTAGACACTTTTGATCACTGTAAAATGGTCCTTTTTTTAACGGTCTTCCTTCAGTAATGGAAACCATTATATCAGTCGAAAGACTTAAACGTCTACTCCTTGGACACCTATATCTCCCACCGACTTGACGTGATAAAATGAATTCCTTGAACTCGTAGACTCCTTTAAAACCATATACGTTCGTAGGACGTTGGTTAGGGGACACCTATGACTCCCCGTTAAGATATTACTTTATGAACAATATTGGACTTCTCAAATCTGACCAACTAAATAAACTGATTGTTCATGTATAAATACCTATACACGGTCCGTAGTAAAATCCGGGACCGATGTCTATTTACACTGTACTATAAGTTCCTCAATTGTCAGATAACATATACTCCCGTCCCCCCCTCCGTCTCCCGTTCTATTTACTTGTTTATGTCCTACACAATCAAAAATATCGACGACATTGTTTAAATCTCCGAATTTTATTATGGGTAAACAAGAGAATGTCAAGACCTCTAGTCTTTAGGTTTTACTTAGAACAAACCGATTTTAGTTCCACGGTCCTCCGGTGTAGGAAGACCTCCCAGATCCCTTCATAGACAAAAGAACGTCAAAAAAAATCCAAAATTACCGACGAACAGAAGGACCGAGCACCAGGGAAGGAGATAGTGCTCTCGTGTAACGAGGTCACAGACGAAGGTACTAGTGTAGCGGAAGAGGAAAGTGAGACTGAGGAGGATCCAGGGAGAATATACCAGAGATACTACTATTGGTCCATTGGGTCCTTGAGATCTATTAAGTCCTTTTGAGGAGTAGAGTTCTAGGAATTGAATTAGTGTTCACGTTTCAGGGTAAACGACATATTCCATTGTAAATACCCGGGAACCCTAATTCTGGAACTGTAAAACCTCCATTGTAATAAGTCACGTATGGTGTCTCCTGTCACACTGTTCCCAGTGTCACCTCAATTCATGGTCTAAGACACATTTATATTTACTGTGACGTCTGTCCTACACCTCCTCTTCACCCTACCGAAATATCTCATTCACTGCAAAATTAACTCCGAACGTACCACCGTCACCTACCCACCATACATACTACATATGCCTTACGTGTTCCCTTTCCTCCAAATTTACTTCTATTAAATACGTTATTAATAGATAGTGATATATTGTTTAGTGAGACTTTGGACCGTCGAATGTCATCATTTACAGACCCTAGACTGTATCGAAGACTCACAGTACTTAGACCTGCGAGGACGGGATACCATAGAGCACTCCAACGAGAATTCACAACCGTCCCTGACACCAGTAGACTTCCCCGACCTCTTCGCCAGAAGTTCCAGTGAGTGCACTGACAGTCGTCCGCCAAAGTCAAGGAGTCCTCCGACTCCGGCGAGGCATCCCAATGAGTGTACTGCGTCGTCGACAGAAGGGTCTCCCGTTCATTAGGTTCTCTTTCTGTCAAGTTCTATCTTCGGAATCAGTAATATTGACTTAAAGTCCTCACCAATCTAATAGTAGTAAGATGGTAAGATAACTAGTGGGTCTGGTTGAGACCATGTTACACCCTCTTCTGATGTGTTCCAGTACTTGTGGTCCTCCACCCCAAGTACTCCTGGTAGAACTTCAGACCTAGGACGTTATAAGAACTCTACTATTCTCAAAGAGTAACGAGCTTACAAGTTGTTAGTACTTCCTAAACACCCCTACTCCAACTACACCCTTCCCTCCCGATCTCGTACCGCCTGGATATGGGAACCGGTTCCCAAACCTCTATTAGGAAAATAACTATCCCTTAATGACGTCCCCGAATCTCTTCACTGCACTAGTTTAACGAAAAATCTTACTAGTACACACCCCATTCATACATACCTCCCGCTTCGTCTCTCGTTTATCTAATCTCTCATCCTCACCGATTCTTCAATAACGTTATCACGTCCTCTCTCCCCTTCTCCGAAGTATATTCCGTTTTTATACCTTCTCGGTTCTTACTACCAAAGTTCCGTGTGGTCCTTCACTTTATAATCCCTCCGTCTCCCAGTCCCTTCCGGAGTCCCACTGAGAGTCCGACGACCAAAAGTTCTACATATCCATTGTAATTTTATAATGTCTTCCTTCCTATACCAACTGTACTCTCGGTTTTTCTCAACTCTACGGATATAAACTTACATAACTTAGACTCGACGGACATTCTGAATGTCCACATTTCTGTTTACCACCGATAAATCCTTATTTGGAACAAATCTGATTGATGTCATTCGGGAAGACCCGTAAAAGGTTCTCTTTGATATGGACCGGTCTCCTCGCGAGAAGAGTAAGACTCAACCATAGTGTAGGATTTGATTTGACTTCCAGTGAAAAATCTACGGTAGGAGTATTCCAGTAGTAGGATACTGATGGCCAAAACACGACGGACGACATATAGTGTGAGACACGATATGTGGGACACAAGAAATAAAGTAGAAGTGTGATTCTACTTACAATACCTCTATGTATTACAATAGTAACCGAAGGGACAACCGAGTCGTCATCTCTAGACGGACAGTTACGTCCTCTGTGCCCAAGTTAGGGACCCAACACTTCTAGGGGACCTCTTCCTTTACCGTTGGGTGAGGTCATAAGGACGGACCCTTTAGGGTTACCTGACCATCCGATGTCAGGTACCCCAGTGTTTTCTCAGTCTGTGTCGAATCGCTGATTTGTTGTTGTTACAATAACGAAGGAAAATTATCTACTCCTTTGTCCATGTTGATAAGGGTAAAAAAATCTATGTCTTATATGTAACATGTTATATGTTAAGTAACACTTATACATTGTAACCGGATTCCAATACATCACTCATGACTACCTGTGTCCAGAGTTTGACTCTAGAAAACTAACGTCTGGAACACGGAAATTAACTTGTCAGTGGATGTGCCACGAAAGATCTCAGTCTCTGTGAAAGTTCGTCCCACCCCAATCGCTCACTACTAAATGGTGACCGGTATGTTCTCTATCGTTTATTCCTTTCGTCCCCGTTTCAGTCTTTAGGTGTGTCGTCACGACACCTCCTTTCCAGTCTGTGGGAGAAGGACAAGTTGTACCTCTCTAAAACCGGGTAACTGTTACAAACGATCGAGAAAGAACCCTGAGAGAAGGTTAAAAAAATAAAAACAAAACACGATATAGACTTTTTTACATTCCTTAACGAGAGTAAGTAAAAAAATTTTTAACAAGTAAAAGACCTTTCATATCGTAGGACGCAATCGGTCTACCGGAAACCTACGTCTCCCTTAAATTGGTGTCGTGTAAAAGTAATCTTTTCTCTATCCCCTCACCCACCTACTTCCTACAGTCTGTCTAATACAGAAAAGGAATTTCTTCCAAGGGTATTGTCGTCTATTTAACCAGACCTTTATCGAAGGCTCGGTAAAGAAATACATTTTGAGTCTAATTTTTTCTTTTTTTTTACAAGAGTGTAGATTCTAACATGACACTGTAAATTCTTCTCTATTTCCCTGACCACCAGCACGGGTCGAAACGTTTACCGAGGATCTGAGAAGGGACAGGATCTCTTCTCGACTGGGGTCTCGACGAAGAGTGTCTAGTCCCACACTCTCGCGTCCTAGAGTGACTGACCGTCCCTTTCACAGAGTCGAAGAGACGTCGGCAGACCTTAAAGGGGGCTCTTTCGTCTTCTGTTCCGATTTATATCTGAAAGTGGAACTTTACGGTATTTCCATTATTTTGGCCCGTACCACCCAATACTGTCCAAGGAAACGGTACGAGGGTGAAGTGTAAAAGACACTCAAAGGTTCGTTGTTCGAATAACTTTGATCTTTTCATCCCTTCACTCGTTACTCAAGTCGGTGTCTTTACGGGTCTGCTGACCTGTAGTCTCTTGACGAAAAGGACAGAGGGACTGGACTGCGTGGGGGGTGGGGTGGGGGGCGTATCATATGGGTCTTGGACCACTTTGGTCGTGTGTCATCGACAAGTCAATCCTGAGTCCGGAAACGGAAATAACTATGGACTGGTATGTAGTCTGAAAGACACAAATAGATCGTCCGTAGTCACAATCATCCTTATACCCAAGATAGGATTAAAGAAACCTATAAACAATCAATCCATTCATTTCGTTGAGTCTTAGACCCCCTCGGGATTCAGTAATAAGTTTAAGGTCTTGTGTCGAGAGCGGCAACCCAAATCGGGTATACGGAATTGTCTTAAAGATCAAGATCAAAACCAAAGTTTTATAACCGGGAATTCATTTTAACTAAATTAATTTTGGATTTTGTCCCTGGAGACACTACTAGGTCACCGACTGAGTGGAAGGTCACGTCCCCAAGTTTGAGACCAGTCCCTTGATTCTAGGGTGTACGGAGTGTCAGTATTTTGGTTCTGTATTTTGTCATCGTCATCACATTGTTTAAGGTATTTCTACATTTTTTACCAGGTGTAGGTTTTTTTTACAAATTTTTGGTGGGATTTTGTAGTGACTCAAAAGATTGATTAAATTGTGTATTGCTAAAAAAGGAGGAGTAAAAATAAAAAGACACGTTACTTTACATATAATTTATTTTCTTCATTTTGATACATTGAAGAGACTAGGCTCATTTCTTAATTATACGACAAATGCACGGACAGGTGTGTAAAGAAACGTACTTGCAACATTTTTACGTGTTAAAGTGTGTTTGCCCGATTCTTTTCATTTTTGGTACCTTTCTGACGAATTGTCCTTTACTTCGGTGTGGGGTCCTCCGGGTGCCATTACTTCAGTCACGACTTATATACTTCTAAATATACTGTACAATTGTCTAATAATGGTGTTTAATATAATGATTCAGTCAGTACCCTTTAACCAAGTCCCGGTCTTCCTTCAGTCAGATGCTTGTTTAAGTCGGAAACCCAACTTCGCAAAGGTAGACGGTGTTAGTGTCTTTGGAAAGTCCGTGACATCTCAGTCACGGATGACCTGTATTCTAGTCCTATAATCAGTCACAACTGACACACTCTGGAATCCTTGTTATAAGACAAGGATTCCCCGTACTGACCAGGGATATTAACAGAAAGATTAAAATGACAATATTTGATACGGACAACTTCTTCATTATAATGACTTTATCTGTAACAGACTCTCCAAAGGTCTCTTGATTTTAAAACATTTACATAAAAACCGACCGGAGACTGCAAACTACAAGAGGACGAAAAGTCCCTGTGCACGTCGAGAGATATCCCTCTCCTTCACGGGGTCTGGTATACACTGTCCTCATCAGTCTGACCCCGATCCACGGAGACCCCATGTCTACCGTGGTCGAATCATCGGGGTCGTGGACTGAGACTGAGGTCAAATGGAAAATGGAAACGGAGGTCAACAGTAGAACAAGCAAACAGGTTTTCACTGATAAGGTTGACTACCCGAAGGAAGAAGAAGGAAGAAGACATAGGAAATAGACAAAAGAGTCTAGATAAGAAACTAGACCACGAACACAGTTTATGACAGAAACATTGGCTGAAGAGGACGAGTCAGGTCCTAGTGAAAGTGTTATGTGGGGACCCACGACGACGTCCCCCGAGGGCCGGGGACGGGACGCTCCAGGTAGAGTCACATAGTCCCTCTGGAGTTGGTCGAGGACCCAAAGAGAGTTCTGAAAAAAAAAGTCTAATCAAACCCAAGTATCGTTTTAAATCTCCCTCCGTGTCTCTAAAAAATATATGTAAGGACTGGGGCGTGTACGTATCGGAGGGGGTTGTAGTTGTAGGGGACGGTCTTCCATGAAAACGATCCTGACCATATAGACGGGACTGTGTAGTATTAGTGAGTTTCAGGTACCTAAGGTAATTCCAATTGAGAACCCCAACATGTCAGAGGGTCAAGTCTTTTCACATATTCCTGTACAAGGTATATCGCAAAAGTAACGGAATTTTTAAACGACACTAAGTGGATAAGTAGGGAGAGAAAGGTAAGTAGAGAGAGAATCGGGGACCAATCCCCAATAGGTATCAAAACGATAAGATCATACAGTCTATCAACCTTAGTTTATCACACATAGGAAGAGTCTAACTGAAAAAAGTGAATTACTATATGTAAGTTCAAAGGAGACACAAAAAAGTACTGAATTATTGATTAAAGAAAAGTCACGACTTATTATCAGGTAACAGACCTACATGAAGTCAAATAAATAGGTAAGTAGATGACTTTGGTGTAGAACCAATAAAGGTTCAAACCCCTTAATACTCTTTTCGACGGTATTCGGGGGTATACGTCCAAAAACACATCTATATTCAAAAGTCAAGGGAACCCATTTGTGCCTCCTCGTGTTGGCGACCTAGTACACCATGCTCACCCGAAGGGACCACCTGAGTCTGCCATCTCCTAGACGGACTTTGCGTCCTCTGGGCCCAAACTAGGGACCCAGTCCTTCTAGAGGACCTCTTCCCTTGTCGATGGGTGAGGTCATAAGAACGGACCTCTTAAGGTACCTGTCTCTTCGGACTGTCTGATATCAGGTACCCCAACGTTTCTCAGTCTGTACTGACTTACTGATAGTGATCCAAACATTCTTTGAGGGTTAGATAGACACAAGGTTTGTCGATATGTAAAATGTGAGGGTGGTCGTTGCACACTCTCAATGACAACGAGGTGGTCGTAAACAACGGTCACAACACCTAAAACCAGTAAAAAGACGTACATATCACCTTAGAGTAACACAAAAATTAAACACAAAGGGACTACTGTACACTATAAAGGACGTTTTTAATTGAGAAAGTTCCGAACTCTATGTCTCGTTCTTTAAGGGTCGGAGTAGGTTTAGGACACCTAGACAAAGAGTGGATCCTTTAAAACATAAGGTTACTATCTGGACAAGAGGACTTGTTACCGTAACCGTCCTTCACTCGTGTGTATCTAGAGTAGAACACTACCTTTGGGTCCCCCTGTGAGAACCAGTACTGATGGTTGTCACACTTGTCATCGGTCACGGAAAGATAAAGGAATGGTAAACAGTCGGACCTCGACGAAGAAAGGTTCCTTTGTCAAGATGTGACTATACTAACTGCAGGAAGAGGTCCCGAGGAGACCCCCGGAAGTGTCATTGACACAGTGAAGTTGCATTACAGTTGTAAAAGACTTTACACCTGTCAGACGACTCTTATTAGAAGTAAGGACGTCATCTGCACCGTTTCCGAAGTATCCCAATTAACGGTACACACATAGAATAAACCACTCAGGACAATCCAGAAACCGGGTAAAAGGTGATCAAACAAATGAAGGAATAACAACCCAAAATTCCCAAGAAACATATAAAACCTGTTGTCAAGGAATAGTCTATATACAAAACGTACTATATAAGGGACAGAAAACCAGTAGAAGAGTAAGAGAACTGTAAAAGAAAACGTCTTACCTTCAAAAAGTAAAATTATTCCAGGTCGAATTGATAAAGAAAGTACCTCGTACTAAACATACACGTTTCAGTAGTGAAATGGGGTTCAGTAGATCTAAAAGAGGATACAATAGAAGACCCTCAAAGTATCAAAACACAAAATGTGGAAACTAGACAGAGAAGTTTCTTTCACACACACACACACACACACACAAAAGGAAAAATCATACGGAACGTCAAAAAAGAACTATTGACCCGGACTACATGGTCAATTTTCTTCGAAGACATTTACCCGGAGACCCTCATGCCGTCACTCCACACCCTTCTCTACCTCTCAAGATGTCAGAACAGAAGAGAAATCCTAAGTGAGAGAGGCACTCGGACACACAGACCTGAAGTTTGAAGTGTTCATAAAAAGAGGTGTGAAACCACCCTGTCCTACCCTACCTCAACTCATATGGGGAAGGGGTTCAGGTGAATCCGAGTACTATTCCGGAGTCGCACGAACGAGACCAAGTGCTCAAAGGGGACATAGGTTAGAGGGCTAACCGGAATAATTCTTGTCGACACGCGACTCCGTCAAGTCTTACCAAGGAAAAACCGAGAGGGGACGTCCTTCGGACTTCCTCAAAAAGGAGGTTCCAAACGACACTCTTGGACGAGTACAAGATCTTCCATTTTGAGAGTTTTCAAACCCCGAGGGGGATTCTGACCCAGGGGACATCAAAAATTGAAAGTCTAAACAGGTGTAACTCGGAAGAAATTAAGTAGCTCACGTAAGGTCCAAAGGATAGGACAGTGCCCAAGGGTGGCATCGAAGACGAGTTCTTAGAGACGGGTCCGTTCGACATTGAGGGAAATAAACGGACAGACAGAGGGGTAATAACCCTCGTCACCAAACAAGACACGAGAGGGAGAGAATACTTAGGCTCTCTCAACGAATCAAAAGTCAGGTAAGTCAGAAAACCAACGACAACTAAAAACCGGCACGACACACCGGACACCTTGAAAAGGGTGGCCCCTAACTTGACGCCGGAGGACATCATCTTCGTACCTCAGAATTTCGACCTGGCGGCCCCTTCAGGGTGAATCGAAAGATGAACATTCGGGAATCACCACTAACATTCCAGGAATATAAGTCCTGACTTTTACCATAAACACCCAAAGACCGGGGTCGACCTCCCTGAATACTTAGAGGTCCGATGGACCCAGGGTGGGCTCTGTATGACACACAATATTCAAAAAGGTAAGTCCGGGTCCTCTTTGTAAACGTACGTTCTCTCAGAAGGACGAGTCTTTTATTCTACCCTAGGACGGACTCTATTCTAGACACCGATATGTCGTCAGGGAACCCTAGACACTCCCTGACCAAGACCCTGAGGGACGTCTACACTTTTTAGACTCCTATGTGTTCAAGGAATATATTTTACCGCATATCGGGTGTGTAGAACTTATGTAATTTAGTAGAGATCTAATGAATAAGGACTATGTCACATTTACGATAACACTTATCAACATTTATGTTGTATTTACGACACCTTCCGTCGATACGATTGGTAATATGGTGGTCGTGGAGACATTTACGATGTATATTTAGTAACGATCTCACACCTTTTAAGTTCCAAACGAAAGACTTTGAAAGATCTTAAATTAATTTTTAAAAAGAAAACAGGACCAACTTAAACACCTACACCTTGGACACCTGTCTCTCTCGACTAACATGTTACATCCGGTCTGTCACTTACAAGGGTACCGGTCAGTAGTTAGGACACTCGGAACTCTTAATTTGAGTTTACGGGTCTTTATTGTGGATCTCAGGGGTCCGAAACAGTAAATATAGGTGAAACTGACGCATCCAGGGAGATCAGGAAAACTTTGAAGTGACATCCAAAGAACCGACTGCCTCATTAGACGACGAACCCACACACCCGAGTGCAATGGGTGAGACAAGTCTACGAAGGAAACAACAGTACTTATACGACTGGTTCTCCTACACCCGGGTTAAAGTGGCGGATGAGAATAAGATAAAAAAAGGTCCTTTTTTACCTTTTTACCAATGAATAAATAACACCATTTTATACATATTGTATTTTCCATAGTAACATTGACAGATTACCGTAATTCATGTAATTAGGTGTGAACACACATTAGAAGTGGTGGTAGGTAGAAGTCCTCAAAAAGGAAAAGGGTTTACCTTCGAGGTATTGATTGAGGAGTAAGGAGGGTGGGGGTCGAGGACCGTTGGTGGTAAGACTAAAGACAGAGACACTTAAGTGACGATATCCATTGAGTATACCCACGTTAGTATGACGTAAACGGCAAAACACTGACTGGATAAGGAGAATCGTATTACAAGAGTTCCAAGTAAGTTCAATATCGTACACAGTCTTAAAGAAAGGATGGTGTAAAACAGTTTGCTAAGTAGGGAGTAACTTGTAAATCCAACGAAGGTGGAAAACCGATAATATTTATTTAGAAAAACTTGTACCTACGTGTTTATACAAACGTAAGTACTAAAGTCAATAAAAGACATATATGGGTCTTAACCTTGACGACCTGACATACCATTGAAAACAAAAGAGACTCCTTAACAATACGATAAAGGGAGTTACCGATAGGGTAAAATGTAACATGGGGTGTCGTTAAAAAGGTGTAAGGATGGTTATGAAAGAAAGAGAGAGAAGGAGGGAAAGAAAGAGTGAGAGAGAAGAAGGGAGGGAATGAATTACCATTATCGGGAGAATTACCCACGTCTCACCATAGAGTGACACCAAAACCAAACGTAAAAGGAGTACCAATCAATATAAGACGTAGTGAGGTACACAAATAACTAGTAAACATATAGAAACCTCTTTACAGACAAGTTCAGAAAACAGGTAAAAGATTACTCAAACAATCAAAAACTCAACCCAATCTTGATACTAAAAAAAAAAAATTACCAGAAATGTTTTATTTTCTTTCACTTCAGCGAGTCAGCACAGGCTGAGACGTTGGGGTACCTGACATCGGGTGGTCCGAAGAGGTAGGTACCCTAAAAGGTCCGTCCTCATGACCTCACTTGACGGTAAAGGAAACGGTCCCCTTAGAAGGACTGGGTCCCTAACTTGGGTCCAGAGGGCGTAACATCCGTCTACGAAATGGCAGACTCGGTTTACAATTTATCATCAATGTTTTATTTATAAAAATTTTTATGACACTTTTTTGATGCCTCCGGTTTAAGGTAATCGGTCCACCGAGAACGGGTTCATGACGAACCAGTGACGGAACCGGAATGCACACCTACCGAGACTCCCCGTAACAGGTCTTTCGTTTCGGACCACCCTTCCTGATTTACCTCTCGTAAGTGACAAATATTGTACAGCACCAAAAGTAGACTCGGTGGGTCCTTCGTGGGGGACCCAACCCTTCTAAGGGGACCTGTTTCCGTACCGTTGGATGAAGTCATAAGAACGGACCTCTTAGGGGCACCTGTCTCCTTTGACCGCCCGATGTTGGACCCCCCTCCAACATTTCTCAACCTGTGCTGACTCGTTGAGTCGTGTCGTGTCACAAAGGGTTTCCGGGTAAAGAAGGAAAAATAATGGTTTCGGTTTTAGGTATACGGAGTGGACACGAGTGGTACCGTTACTTTCGTTTACTACATAAATTGAAACAAATTATTTCCCGAAATGGACCACTCCTCAGTCTCTTTCGAAGAGCAGTTGACTTACACTTCATAATTTCTGAAAACAAATTAACGTGTTGAAAGGTGGCTTCTTATAAGGAAATATTTTGTACATAACTAAGTGACTGACAAATGTCCTTCTCTTTTACCGTGTAAATATATTTTCATATAATTTACTCTATTGAGTTCCTCTGTCGTTGACTGGTTGTGACTAGAGAAGGTCGTGACGACCCTTTCCACGACATTCACCCGAGTCACCTTAACTGGACCTGACCTTCCAGGATCTTGACTAAAGAGAGGGGTGACGACAGAGCGACAGACTGGACGGAGTACCTGAAGATAAAGAAGGGCCTATTTGTCCCGAATTATTGGGGAGGAACCTCTCCAAACACCTGTCATACTTTCCAAAAAATTCACCTTCACGAGAAATCTACATTACAAGATACGTTTGACAGGAAAAAGGTGTAGGAGGATCAGGACCCTTGTTCGAACCCTCAGCCCTTACGAACTGGACTTTATACCAGACTCGGAGGAACTCACAATTGTAACTCATGGTTCACGGGACCTGGAACGGAGAACTTCCAGTTAGTCTAAAAAAAGACGACAATAGTAATAACAGGAACTGTAAAAGGTGAACCGTCGAACGCACGTAGGAGGACTGGACGACCCTTCGATATCAGTAGGGAGAGAGAGTGTGGGACCGTTTCCGTGACGACCCCCGTCGGTCCCACCGGGACCAGTAGTCGCTGGGTGGGGTCCTGTTCGGGTCACGAACGAGAATTTTGAGGAAGGGTGGGGACGAGTCCCGAGTCTCCACGGAGAGGTGTTCGCTCGTGTCAACAGGTCCAGTTTCAGAGATTTCTGTCTTTCGGAAGAGTGTCTAGGACTCTTATGTGAACTCCTGGAGGTCCTTAGAGACCCAGAGCCACCTCCCTCGTCACAAGAACCTCTGGGTCACTACCTCCGTACCGGAAAGGTACGGGGTCTGGGAGGGACGAAGGTCCGACACGATCCTGTCTGGACGACAGACCCAATGGAACCCGTTCAAGTAGTCGTAGAACTCGAAGTCACAGGAGAAGATATTTCAATCTTACCATTATAGATAGATAAGTCATACTACTCTCCCGATTTTCTCTGTCGTTTGAATTTTACGGACCATAAGCCCCATTCGAATTTTTTCAATCAAGGAGGTGAATCTCCACCTCTTTTCATGGTCCCTGTCCCGACTCTCTGTAAAAGGTCCGTGTACGGACTCCTCGTCGGACAGGTAAGAAGTAGAGGTGCCTCGACCCCAGGTTCCTGACCCGTGGAGGACGGTGGGTCGCTCAGAGGACAGATACCACAAAAGGACCCCACACCCTCTCGACATCATCGATCTCAGCCACAGGATATCCGGGTAGGAGACAGGAAGAAGTGGTGAAGACCCTCCGAATCCTCGGGACCATGTTAGTGTCAAGGACCCCCAGACGGACTACCGGTCTAACAGGGTCTTACTCATCCTTCTGACCCGAGGAGCGACATACGAAGATGTTTACTGGTGTCGACAGTAATACGTCCCGACTCGGTCACCTCTTTTAGTACATTGACGTCTAATCCCGGTACTGTTTAAAGTACCAAAGGTCTTAGGTGGGAATTGTTAGGAAAACAGTGTCCGGTCGAGGAAAAGGACACAAGGGAGTCGACGAGAAGGTTTGGAATTGGGAACGGGCCTTCAGAGGACTGAACGGAGACGGGAACGGGAGAAGCGTGTACGTGACCGGAGGTGATAAGGTCCTTTTGGTCACACGCTCCACGACGGAAGGTAAGGGTCGGACGCGGAAGTTTCAACAGGTAGACCGGCGTCCGGGAGGGAGGAGGAGAGGTCGGACTTCTCTACCCTCCGGAACGGAAGATGAGTTCCCGTGAGGAAGACATCACTTAAACACAAGAAAAAAGAGGAGACACAGGGAAGAAGACCGTTTCTTCGGGTCAACGGGAAAACCTTGGTAGGAGAAAGAAAGAAACAGGTACACCAACTCAACCGTAACTGGGGTGGGGTTAAGGTCTCTCCTGTACATTGGTAAAATCTCGGTTTGTTTTGTGAGGTTGAAAAACCGGTGTCTTTATCCAGTCTCACTCGTGTATTTACTTTGGACCCGGGGAGTCTTAGTCAGGTCTCGGTGACTCTACATCAAATAAAATGACTCGGGTAGTCCGAATACCCAGTATATTACTACCTCTACCCCGTGGTATAAACGATGATGTACTCACGTCTGACGAACTCTTTTCACCTTGACCCTTCCCCTCTGCCTCCCTCTCCCTCTACGGACCGTTGTAAAACAACTCAGAAACCTCCGTCGGTACGGACCTAAAAAAAAGTCAATGTACTTAATCAGTCAAGAGAAAAAGAGAATTCACCCAACCCAGTGACCTTGAAAGTCGATTTCTCCGGACCTTCTTTTGTGGGAGGGAAAATTTGGGATTACAGTGATCTTTTCCTAATATAGAGACAGACACAACGAGTAAGGTCGTGGAGTCCCATCACGGACCGTGTATTTAGTCATGAGTCATTTATAAAGTAATTTCTTATAATTGATTGTGACGGACATTCATCCCGGCTACTGGGGAAGAGAAGTGGAGTGGGGACAGAAAGAAATAGTAAAGGGAAGGGTAGAAACCTCGGAGAGGGAAGGAGTCTGTAACATTTACAAGTACACGGGAATTAGGATTTTTATTTTGGTTCGTGTATTGTTGTTTTATTTTTTTTTTAGAAGGAAGGAATACCGTAAAGAAAGATCGTGGGACTGGATGAAAAGGTAGAGAAGACTCGAGAAGTCTTTGTATAAGAATTGAGTGTCGTTGGACCGAAGACAGGGTTGAGAAGGTTGTTACAGTGTGAATAGTGGCTGTACTCTCTTACGTCAGTTCTGAAACGTTGGGGAGTAATATAGACGTATCGGCCGACTAGGGGAAAGAAAGATCCTCCGTCCTATAGGGAGTCTTAGGGTCTGAGAAGGATGACCTAGAGTCGAGGACCGAGAAGGAAAACGGACTTTCGAGACGAACTTCAGACCGGAAGGCAATCTCGTAGACTTTAAAGGAAGGACGGAACCTTAACGGCACCGTGTTCGAAAGAGGAACCGGAAACATAAAAAGGGGTCCACCGTTTCATCCGGACCGGAGTCGACAGGTCCCACAAGTGCCGGGTGTGAGTACAGTGTGTGACTGGAAGTCTGAATACGGCTCAGAGTATGGCGTCGACCGTGAGAGTCGAGTCAGTAAAGGTCCCCGGTCAGAAGATCCAGTCGGGAAGTCCGTAACTTGACCCTCACAAGAGACGGTGGAGAGCCTAATCCAATCTCTCTTCAAAGTAAAATAAGTCCAATAACATGATAGTGGATTCCGTTATCGACCTTATTGTTGGTGATTTCCGGTAAAGGCCTCCCTCTGATACTTTCCTTCACGGAACAGAGGGACTAGGTCCTTAGGGAGACTTCCAATTAGGACCGACCAAGACTACTGGATCGGCCATCACCTCCTAAGGTCCGTAGATTCAGTTTTTCGCACTGAAGCAGATATGTTGTTCATTTACACGTGTTTACTTATTAAATATTCCGAATTCTCCATTTACTAGAGACAAGTAGGATTACCGAAACCTTTTGGTGGTGTAGGAGGGCACCGAGGTAGAGAAAGTAAATAGATAAGTCGTTTGTAAACCGTTCACAGATGGTGGACGTTCCCCCAATAATAGGTATATTTTTGTTTTGAGTACGTCTATTTATCGAAATTATTTTACACGATAATTTAAAATTTATCCAAAGGAAGACAATTTCCGGTGTACCTCGCAATTCTCAATTCAGTTGTTCACACTTCATGAGTAAATTAGACCATTTGGTCCAGTAGAGTAAGGTACTACTGATTTGAACCAAGGTATAGTCTCAGATCGTGGTAGTAAACCCCACCTGGGACCTTAAAAATTGTCACGGGGACTCACTAAGACTACACGGAGATTCAAATAGTACCTAGGTAAAGCGGGAAGTCTTGACCTGAATCATAGATCCCCAGCAAATTACCATAGAGGAAGAACTTTTACCCAGTAAAGAACTAAGAGACCCGAAGGGTCCACCACACCACCATTTCTTAGACGAAGGGTTACGTCCTCTGCATTCTCTACCCCCAAACTAAGAACCCAGCCCTTCTAGGGGACCTCATCCTTTATCGTTGAGTGAGGTCATAAGAACGGACCTTTTTAGGGTACCTGTTCCTCGGACCACCCGATGTCTGGTACCCCAGTGTTTCCCCAACCTGTGCTAATTCGTGCGTGCGAGTGTGAGCGAACAAACGAGCTAAGAGATTGGCAAGAAGGAAACCAAGGGAGGACAGGGGAAAAGAGTCGGAAAGGGGGACGATTAAGAAAAGATGTTCGGTGTGTAATCGAAAGATACCGACAGTTTTGGAGCTTGAATCACAAAACTTTATTTTGTCTAAGTAATAAAATGTCAAGACATCCAATCTGCAGGTTACACCCAGAGACACGATTCTGGTTTTATAGTCGTCCCGACGCAAAGAAAGACCTCTACGATCCTCTCCTAGGTGAAAGAACGGAAAACTCGAAGATCACCACCACCGGGAAGAGGTAGAAGTTTCAGACACTACCGGCCACCTCGGAAAGAGTGCAGTACAAGACTGGTACGTAGATATCACTGTAGACACAAAGACCCAGAGGAGGAAGGAAGGACGAGGTGAAAGTCCCCGAGGAGGGAAGGAGGCAGAAGTTTCGGCCGGTGAAGGGTGTGACACAGTGAGACTGGAGGAGAAGACAAAGGACGAAGGTGAAACTTTCTAAAGACAATAATACAACCCGGGTGTACCGATTAGATGTCATGAGACAAAATTCCAGACGACCACACGTCGGAGGACTCCCAAACCTACACCTACAGAAACCCCCTCCCGTAGTGAGACGCCGACGTCCCGGGAAGCAACAACAAATAGGAGAAACGGTAAAAGTCTCCGATTTGTCCGGTGCACTCACTCACTCTGTCCTACCTCTCTGTCACTTGACCTACAGAGAAAATTTACCCGTCGTCGATTAGGTGAGACCGGTAAACAACGATGCACTCTTACACCAGGGTCTAAGCGGTCTAGAAGACTAAAAAAAAAAAATTAGACCTTAAAACCTAAAGGAAAGAAACAATATAGGAGGTTGAAAATTTACAACCGATTCTCAAATTTATAAATTTCCATAGTATGTTCGGTTTGGTTTGTGTAGATGACTACATACATCGGAGCTCGACAGGTAGACATTGGAGACGGGACATACAATAGTGGCCTTTGTTAGAGTGATTCGGGTGCGTAAGTTGGTGGGGGTTGTGATACGTCCTACTGAGGGTTTGGAGACTCAGGTAGATCTGGAGAGACTATTCGACTCTTGTCGTAGATACTGATATAAGGGGTCCCGGTATGGGTGAGTACTCGAGGGACCTTTTTAGACGAAGAGTTCGAACTTTGGACCCCCAGGGAATGAAAGACTAAGTTACCGGGGTATTAAGTAAGGTGAAAACGTGAAATGTCCCCAGGAACTAACAGGGAAACGACCTAATAACAGTGTGAGAAATATGAGTAAGACATCCAAAACAAGAAGTAGGACCGGACTAACGTCGGATTCGAGATTTTCCGTTGTCCGGTGCACTTGAAAGTGTAGATGACTTGTAGGTGTCACGAAAGGTCATAGGGTGTCCTACATCAGGTCTCAGGAGTCATACCAGAAGGTGCGGACAGCACTATTGTCGGACGTAATGCAGAGGTTGGAGGAGAGAATGACGAAAGAGTGACGACCGACCCTAAGGACAATAATGTCTTGTCAGTGACATCGGGGAGACTTGAACTACACCATATTGTGGACGGGTAGGGAACCGGAGTCCACGGGAAGGGGTGAGTATATGGACCTTTGGATGACTAGGAATTCGGGTTCGAGTCCAGAACGAGACACTCTACAAGGGAGAAAGGGGAGACGGAAAAGTGTCGGGAAGGAACGTCGAAAGTGACGAAACGAATACGTAAAAAAATAACTTGAACAGAGTACACTGAAGTTCTTAAACAAGTGTGTATGCAGAGGGTAGAAACACAACATAGTAGAAAAACAGTGCTCATGAATTGGGGCCCAGAGTGTTGTCTCCACGGATTATTATAAAGACTTACTTGCTTACTTACTTCCTTGGTACGATCTGTCTACCGTAGACAGGATAAATATTAGTTTTAATGGGGTTCCTCAACATTAAGAAACTACTCAAAGAGTAAAGAGGGAAGTCTATTCAAAGATAGAAGGCGGTCGACGTCTTCGAGAAACTTACTAAATTTTACGTCTTAAGTTTTAACCGACGGTTCTTTACGGTGAAGTAAAGGAAAGATTTTATTGTGCTAAAAGGGAGTACTGGGTCTGCTTTGTTGTTGGGAACCGATTACAAAGTATATCTCCCCTAAAAAAACCATTTTCCTCCCAATTCCCCTTACTTAAAATCAAAAAGAGTAAAGGAACCAGAAGGCATCCACAAGGACAGGTCCACACTTCTGAGAAAGGACAGATTTACACGTCCCCTTTCGGTGTGGTCCAGTCCATAAATTAGGACGTCACTACGGTGGAGTCCTTCACGGTCCCTGGACACTTGGAACGTCGGAGGACGTTATATCAGTATCTAGACCCGTTCTTACTGTTAAATGTTCTGCAAAGAGAGAGTCTGTCCCTCGTCTAATCAAAAGATTTTTACCTTCCTGTCCGTGTTTCGCCGTGAACAGTAGGACCCCTCGGACCGGTCGTTTGGAACATCTGACTGACCTTCTCCACCCGACTTCTAGTCGGAATTCCCGTCAGAGTGTCAGTGAATGGTAACCGGGTTCACATCGTCCCGTCTGAGGTCCCCGTTTTCACTTGTAAGTCGAGGACCTGGGTATGGTGAAAAGTCAATCAATGGTCTGTCTAGCGGACCATTTCTAACATCCCTCTTTATAGTTATTGCAGTCTATACGTCTACTGTGGTGGGAATACTGTCTTTCACTTCTCTTTGACTTCTCGGAGAACTACTTTCACTTTGTCCTCTCACTTTTTCAACCGAATCTTGAGTTGTAAGTCTTTTGTTTCTAGTACCGTAGACCAGGGTAGTGAAGTACCGTTCATCTACCCTTATGTTAGGTTATGAAACCGATGGACTACGTTTCTTGACTGAGTAAACTTTTCTGGGACTACGACCCTTTCTAACTTCCGTCCTCCTCTTCCCCAGTTGGCTAATACTCTACCAACCTACCGTAGTGGCTGAACTACCTGTACTCAAACTCGTTCGAGACCCCCAGCCACTACCTATCCCTTCGGACCGTACAACGTCAGGAACCCCAGTGTTTCTCAGTCTGTGCTGACTCGTTGACTTGACTCGGTCTGTCGTCAGTAACAAAACAACAAACTCCAAAAGGAGAAGAGGACAGAGGGACCTATAGTCCGGGGGGACGAGGAACTCCCTTTCCGTGTTCTCCTTTTTCTTAATTGTGGGTGACGTGTGGATTGTGTTTGATCCTTCACGTAATCTACGAAATCTCCGAAAGAAGAAAATTGCATAAAATTAAAATAAACGTAAGAATTTAGAGGTAAAATGTTCACTCCTCTGTCCTACCCACTCCGGATCATTGAACGAATTAAGATGTGTTGGTCCTCTACCATCCCGACTCCAAATAAGGACCATCTACAATAAAATTTCGGGTCCGAGTAAGGTGTATACTATGACGACTATGTCCTTTTATCAACATTTTAGATTAAAAACACAAAGGGCTTTGAAGTCAAATACAATACAGTAGGTCAAATACCAGAATAACCTGATTATACAGGTTTCATAAGAGTCCGGTTATAAGCCCGTTAGTTAACTGTGTGTAAGACATCTCTCCAATGATCTAACTAGGTTTCTCCGTATTCTGAGTTGGGATTGAACGGTCATGAATGTCCGACAGACTTCTCTACTTCTTTCACTTCTCATTCGGTTCTCGTGACAGTGTCGTATCCTTGACACCGTTCATTCGTACAGTCGTTGAGACCTAGAAAGATGACACTGTGAGTGTTACACACTATGTGAGAGGACCCACAAACACCCCAGCATCGACAGTGTAGAGGAGAAACCGGTGAATTTCACACAAGTCAAGTCAAGTCAACGAGTCAGCACAGACTGAGAAACGCTGGGGTTCCTGACGTCGTGGAGTCCGATAGGACAGGTAGTGGTTCGGGACCTCGAACGAGTTTGAGTACAGGTAGTCCAACCGTTACGGTAGGTTGGTAGAGTAGGAGACAACAGGGGAAGAGGAGGACGGGAGTTAGAAAGGATCGTAGCCCTAGAAAAGGTTACTCAGTCAAGAAACGTAGTCCACCGGTTTGATAACCTCGAAGTCATAGTTAGGAAGGTTACTTATAAGTCCTGACTAAAGGAATTCCTAACTGACCAAATTAGAGGAACATCAGGTTCCCTGAGACTGTTCCGAAGAGGTTGTGGTGTCAAGTTTTCGTAGTTAAGAAACCGTGAGTTGAAAGAAATACCAGGTTGAGAGTGTAGATTTGTACTGATGACCTTTTTGGTGTCGAAACTGATCTACCTAGAAACAGTCGTTTCATTGTAGAGACGAAAAATTATACGACAGATACAACCAGTATCCAAAAGGAGGTTCCTCGTTCACAGAAAATTAAAGTACCAACGTCAGTGGTAGACGTCACTAAAACCTCCGGTTCTTTTATTTCAGACAGTGACAAAGGTAACAAAGGGGTAGATAAACCGTCCTTCACAAGCCTCGTCTACGGTATCAGAATCAAAAAACTTACAATTTAAGTTACATTATATTTCACACAATCTGACGTTTATTAACGCTCCTAAAACAGTTTCTCTAGTGAGGTTTCTCTAGGAGGTCTTTCCTAGAAACCGTAAAATTAATAATTATTGATTTATAGTCAACGTTAGAGTGTTGCTTACTGTCCTATAGGAACACACACTTCGATGACTCGGGTTCTTAGTGACGTCCCCTGACGGTTACCAGAGTACACCTGGTTTGTGTGACACTCTACTCTCCTCCCCCTGGAACTACCCCGACTTCGTGTGATCCCACAGAACATCCTTTAGCGTCTACGATATCTAAGTTCAGCCTCTTCCGTTACCGTGGGGTGAGGTGATGAGAACGGACCTTTTAGGGTACCTTCCTCCTCGGACCTTCCGATGTCAGGTACCCCAGCGACTCCCAGCCTGTACTGACTCGTTGAAGTGAAAGTGAAAAGTGAAATTACGTAACCTCTTCCTTTACCATTGGGTGAGGTCACGAGAACGGACCTCTTAGGGTCCCTGCCCCCTCGGACCACCCGACGACAGATACCCCAGCGTGTCCTAGCCTGTGTTGACTTCACTGAATCGTCGTCGTCGTATCTGAGTTCAGATCGTAACAAGGACTGTGCACCTCTGAGTGTTTACTCGACTTGACTTTTTACGTCCCGTTGTTACGGTTTCTGGACGTTTAAGACCGGTCAGCGTAGGTTCCAGGTCGTGTTCCGTCCTGGAGGAAGGAAGTTACGTCTGTCTGTCCATTGGCACGGGGCGGGGGGGGGGGTGGAGGCGGGACGGAGGGAGGGACGTCGAAGTAACAGATTCACTTAGTCCGTCTGACTTAAAAGATTTCCTTGACGTACTGAATAGTTTGACCTGATACAAAATTTAACTTATTGTACTTTTGAGTAAAGAGGGAATCGGTCTCTTATCCCCGGTCTCCGTCCACCTCACCGTCCTCCAGTCTAATTTGTCCCTATTACATTTCCTCGATATATAAGAGACGGGGTTCACCCCACACTTTAATTAAAACACTGAAACATTGTGAATATAACGAAAAACGACCAAAAAGTTAAAATCTATAAGAGAATATGGTGAGGTACCGCAAAAGAGGAAAAAGTAGCATTAAAGACTCTCAATTATTGAGATAGAAATCAAAAAGATAACCATGGAAATACGTTGAAGTCTAATGTAAGAATTTAGAGAGAAAGAACAGGGTAGATGAAAGTCACTATGGGGTTCAAAGATAGTACATTCTATTCCCGTGAAGTGTAGAAGGTGGAAGATTAAGATAGTAAACCTATTAATTACAAATAGAACACATTGATATAAACTCAGAATAATATGTAATATATATCCAACTAGTTTTATCAGTTCTTCGTTTTTATTTCAACAATATAACTCATACTTTATGAAAAGTGAGGTCCCGGTACAGTTATAGTGTTACGGTCGTGGAAGACCCAGTGTCGACGACAACATTGTTTAAATCGAATCGTGGATGATGTGTGGTACCAACGTATTACCGAACGATTTGTTGCGTCTAAATATCAAAGACCTCAGTCTTCAGGAGGCACTCAGAGGAACCCGATTTTAGTTACACAGTCGTTACGACCAAAGAAGATCTCCGAGATTCCCTCTTTTAAACAAAAGGACGGAAAAGGTAGATGATTTCCAGTGGCTTTAAGGAACCGACCACCGTAGAAGGAGGTAAAAGTTTCGTCATAAAGAGACCAGGAAGAAGTGAGTGTAAAGAGAGACTGGTATCAGGTATTTTCAGGAAGCAATGATTTCTGAATATACTAAACTAACCCAAATGGACCTATTAGACGGGTAGAGTTTAAGGTATTAAAATTAGTGTACACGTTTTAGGGAAGACGAGACATTCCATTCTGCTCGTGTCCAAGGTCTCCAATCTCGTACCTGTAGTAACTCCTCAATGACAGGACGGATGGTGGGTTTTACTTTACAAGGACTACAACTCTTTTTTACCCAAGATGGAAAATCCGGAGTAGTCAACGAGTTTTAAGTGTGGTGTAAAGATTATACGAAGTAAACACCTAACGTCACAAGAATGAATCCAAAATAGTTTAGGAATTATTATGGAAAGATGAAAAAAGACATAACAATTAGTGGATGTAGGAATTAAAAAAAATTTCTAACTTCACACTAACTCAGAAAAAAAAAAAAAAAGAATTTTTTTTTTTGGTCAATAAAAAACTCGAGTGGACTAAGAACAAGATCAAACCTGATCAAGAGATCCGGATGACAAGACAGAAGTGGAAAGAATAGGTAAGTAGACGACTACCTGTAGATCCAACAAAGGTACAGGACCGATAATATTTGTCACGTGTAAAGAAAATTACGTCCCGTTTCGTCCGATTTCAGTCCATGGTTACGATTCCGACTCACTTTTTCCCGTGTCTTCTCTTCCAGGTTTTAAACCAGTCTCTCCCTCAAAAACAGTGAGAAATGTAGGTCTTCGTGTTACCAAGACCTATCGTATTTCGTGATACATGAAGATTTTTCTAAGTCAAAAGAAATTAGTCTTGAGTGAGGAAAAAACAATATAAATAAGAAGTCACACTATGTCAAAAACAATTATAACACTCACTCCGAAATTTTTAATGTAAAGGATAAAAAATAAACTCAGTATACCCCTTTGGAATAAAGACATCCAACTAAGACACAAATCGGTAAAATATGAAGAGAGAATAATTCAAATCAGTACACAGGCTGAGAAACACTGGGGTACCTGTCGTCGTACGGTTCGAAGGGACAGGCAGTGGTTGAGACCTCGGATAAGTTTGAGGACAGGTAACTCAGTCACTTCGGTAGGTTGGTAGAATAGGAGACAGCAGAGGAAGAGGAGAACGGTAGTTAAAAAGGGTCGTAGTCCAGTCTTTATTTCTTTTTTGTACATATTATAGTATATTTTTTGATTAGCGGTCAGGTCCAAGCTACGTCCTATGTCCTACGAACCCCGACCACGTGACCCTACTGGGTCTCCCTACCATGCCCCTCCCTCCACCCTCCCCCAAGTCCACCACTTGTACACATGTGGGCACCGTCTAAGAACAACTACATACCGTTTTGGTTACGTTATAACATTTCATTAATCGGAGGTTAATTTTATTTATTTAAATTTAAAATTTTTTTCCTTTTTCCTGTCTTTACCATACCTGGATTGTCTTCGTCTTCTATTCTTCACCACCGTTCTTATGTGTCTTCTTGATATGTTTTTTCTAGAAGTAACTAAAGAAAATCCTATCTGACCAAACTAGAGGAACGTAAGGTTCCCTGAGAGTTCTCCGAAGAGGTTGTGGTGTTAAGTTTAAGTAGTTAAGAAACCACAAGTCAAAAGAAATATCAGGTTGAGAGTGTAGGTTTGTACTGATGAACTTTTTGGTATCAAAACTGGTATCTACCTGGAAACAACCGTTTCATTACAGACGAAAAATTATACGACGGATCTAACCAGTATCAAAAAGAAGGTTCCTCGTTCGCAGAAAATTAAAGTACCGACGTCAATGGTAGACGTCACTAAAACCTCGGGGGGGGTTTTATTTCAGAGAGTGACAAAGGTAACAAAAGGGTAGACAAACAGTACTTCACTACCCTGATCTACAGTACTAGAATCAAAAGACTTACAACTCAAAATTCGACTGAAAAAGTGAAAGGAGAAAGTGAAAGTAGTTCTCCGAGAAATCAAGAATCTAAAGACGGTATTCCCACCACAGTAGACGTATAGACTCCAATAACTATAAAAAGGACCATTAGAACTAAAGTCGAACACGAAGAAGGTCGGGTCACAAAGAGTACTACATGAGACGTATATTCAATTTATTCGTCCCACTGTTATATGTCTGAACTGCGTGAGGAAAAGGATAAACCTTGGTCAGATAACAAGGTACAGGTCAAGATTGACAACGAAAAACTGGACGTATGTATAAAGAGTCCTCCGTCCATTCCACCACACCATAAGGGTAGAGAAATTCTTAACAGGTGTCAAACAACACTAGGTGTGTCAGTTTCCGAAACCGTATCAGTTATTTCGTCTTCATCTAAAAAAAGACCTTGAGAGAACGAAAAAACTACTAGGTTGTCTATAACCGTTAAACTAGAGACCAAGGAGACGGAAAAGATTTAGGTCGAACTTGTAGACCTTCAAGTACCAAGTACATTACAACTTCGGACCGAACCTCTTAAAACTCGTAATGAAACGATCGCACATACTAATCACGTTAAAACGTCATCAGACTCGTAAGAAACCGTAACGGAAAGAAACCCTAACATTACCTTTGACTGTAAAAGGTAAGGACACCGGTGACGATTCAAAAAGTCTAAACGACTGTATGACTCACGTTGTGAAACTGTCGTAGTAGAAAATCCTAAACTTTATCGAGGTGACCTTAAGGTAGTGGAGGGGATCGAAACAAGTATCACAACAAAGGATTCCAGGTGAACTGAAGCGTAAGGTCTTACAGACCCAGATCTACTCACTAGTGTGGTAGCACTAATAGACCCAGTACTTAAAAGTGAAATCACAGTTATAAATTTGGAGACAAATAAAAAAACCTTAACAAAACAATTCCAGAGTCCTTTTCCAACCTAATATTTACCACAGAACAAGAAGTGAATTTACATTCACGAGGGTAATAAAGTGACCCTTAATTTACAAAACACTATCCAAAAAACATCAATGGTGATAGTACAATGATATCGAAGGAAGATAAGTATTGAATGATTACGATTCTAAAAATTTTTTTAAAATTTTAATCCACACTCACGATTACATCACTTAATATTATTATCTTATTAACTAAATAATTCTAACTTGAAGGAAACTTAATAACCCCTTTTTGGATAAACTCACAAAAAGTTTCGTATGAATCTTTAGCGATCACCGAATTTTCCTTTCTAGATACTACATTAGACTAAGTATAAGTAAAGTCTTTAAAAGGAAAATAGATAATTATGAATGATTCTATAAACGATTAAAGAAACGAGTGATAACGAAGAATATAAGTAGGTGAGGAGGAGGATCTAAATGAAAGAAAGAAGGACTTCATGATTTTTTTATAAAGACAGTCAGTCCCTGACTCTCTAATCGAGACTGAAACTTTTACAGAAGGGACAAAAAGGAAGAGAAATTCCTATCGAATCGAACTTTACCCTCAGATCCGACTGTCTGTGAATAAGAGTCGAGAATTTTATAATGAGACACTAGAAGGTCGTACATATGAACGATTATCTTTTTTCAGACAGATTAACGGAAAAAACATCCAACAAAAAAGAAAGATAAATGAGACTTCTAAAAGAGGATACGAAACTACGAGATGTCAAAAGAGACTACGAATCACACTTAAACGAAAATAAATGGAAAGAACTACATGAATAATTAGATTTTTGAGTACAAAGAAGTTAACATCTTTTAAGAGCCAGTGACAACGATACTGTCAACTCAGAAATAATGAAAGGGAAACTACATAAAACCTAGGAGAGTAAAATAGGATATTAAGGAAATTTGAAAATGTATGAAAATAGAGAGACACGGTGTAAGACTCAATAAGTAAGACAAAATGAAAGGTCAAAAGTTTAAGAAAGAAGTCGTCACACATCTAATGATGCGTTACTAGAAGACAAGGAGAGGAGTTACCTGTATATATATAAAAAAAATTTACTTTCTAAAAAATTTAAATCCATATAAACAACGTGTTATAAAATATTCAATATCTACAGGTTGTATCACTAAGGGTTAAAAATTTCCATTATGAAGTAATAAATAATATTTTATAACACACAACATTTTATACAGGAATTCCGTAAATAAAACATGTATTATCAAACATGGAGAATTAGGGGATGCAAAAGAGGAAGGGAGAAGGGTGACCATTTGTGATGCAAACAAGAGATATTGGTACTTAGACAAAGAAAAAAACAATATAAGTGATACAACAAAATCTAAGGTACATACGTACGACACAATTCAGTGAAGTCCCGACAGGATGAAACACACCGGGATACCTGACGTCGGGAGGTCCGAGGAGACAGGTACCCCTAAGAGGTCCGTTCTTATGACCTCACCCAACGGTACGAGAGGAGGTCCCCTAGAAGGACTGGGTCCCTAGATTGGGTACAGAGGACACAGAGTACGTAACGTCCGTCTAAGAAATGGACGACTCGGTAACTTCTTCGGGAAAACATAATGTCCCACCAACAACAAAAACAAAAGGAAGACCCATGTGTGGGTCCTCATCTTAACGGTCTGGCATACCGTCGAAACGAAAGTCAAAAATTCCTTGCGGGTATGACCAAAAGTACCACCGACGTGGTCAAGTGTAAGGGTGGTTGACACATACTCACAAGGGAAAAGAGGCGTGGGAGAGGTCGTAAACAACAAACATCTGAAAAACTTCAATCGGTAGGACTGACCATACTCCCCTATGAAGTGACACCAAGACTAAACGTAAAGAGATTATTAGTCACTATAACTCGTAGAAAAGAACACGGACATAGACATACGGAAGAAACCTTTTTACACACAAATCCAGGAGACGGGTAAAAAACTAACCCAACAAACAAAAAAATTACACCGGATTCCGACGTATAAGAGACGACTGGGATCATCCGTTACTTTAGGGAAGCCGACAGGATCTCGAAGTTCGATCAGATTATAAGGTACTCGGTGGGACTGTAATCGAGGAAGAGTACGGTCCAAAACTCGAAGGAGAACAAAAGATCGTGACACGACAAAGGAAATAAAAAAATTTTTAACAGTCATCGAAGTGTGAAGACTCGAAGTAGGTGTAATTCCAAACATCGAGATCAAATAATTAAAATAGAGGATATATCTCGAGTTGGTACACCTCAATGGAAATAAATAAACAAGTAAGAGTAAAGCTACCTATGAATCTAATAAAAGTTTAAAAACGACAATGTTCATTACAACGTTTCTAAAAAATTTATGTATAGAGGATGTCCTGTTTACTCAAAGAGATCCGGAGATCCGAGATAACATACTCACTTTGACCCCGAGTGTCTCATGGATATACCCGTTAAAATGATCTAAAAATACCCAAACGAAGGGTTTTACCAACTGATCAAGTATAGAGGTTACCGTCACATTCTCTTAAAACTAACGAGGTGTAAAAACGATGTTAACATACAATTCGAAAGATCAAAAACGGGTTGACTGTACGTACACTATCAGAATGACACCAAAATCGGTAGTGTAAGAATTGTGAAATACTACCATACGGACGATGTGCATAGAAAAGGACGTATTGTTTAATGGGGTTTTCAATCGGAGAATTTCGTTGGGTAAATAATTCATGTCTACAAAGTACCCAGTGTTTAAGTTTGTCTATCCTCGTCTTTACCAAACAGAACTGTAATTCTACAGACCCCGTAATTGACCCTTATAATACATCGACTTTCGTAGAGGTGTCTCCCCCGACCACGGTGGATTTTAGTAGAAATGACCCTTCCCTGTGTCTGGAACGAAGAGTTACCCTTCTTGTAGTTTCTCAAACACTGGTACAAATCTTGCCGACAGTGGGGAGTGTCCATGACAAGTCAGTAAAAGAGATTTTATTGTAAGTCAATTGTCCCACATCAAATAAAATTTATTGTAAAATGTACAATATCAATTTAAAGCACAACAATATCTTTTTATAATTTACAAAGGTTTTTCAAATAACTTCCTATTTTTATCACTCTTTTATTGTGTTCTTCATGAAGGATTATGAAAATTATAGAATTTATCACTTCATCAAAAGTCACTCTTATAATTAACCCTTAGGCACATAACCTTGTTCATTTAGAGACTCAAACTACCAAAGGATTTAATATTAATACCGTTTCGACATCTGTTGCTTTTACTCTTCTCCTTCTGTGTCTATAGAGACTCTTATCTTAAAACACCCAAACCAGTCAAGAAACGGGGATCGGCCACTACAACAAATGATCCTATTAAAGAATGATTCACCATACCATGGTCACAAAAATACGGAGAGTAAGACCATCTGGATATTTCAAAAAGGTGTTACATGTTTTATTAATAAAAGGTATGTCTAAAAAAAACAAAAACAACCACTTCTACATCTTGTCTAAAATCACTTATAGTCGAAAAAAGGGGGAAAGACTGTGTAGAAAGAAGACTCTTGACGTGGAGGGTGTTGGGTACATTAAGATTACTCCGAAAACAGTACATATAGGGGAATGAACCCGTCTCCATCCAAGACTGGGTCCGTCCTGGTGATCAGAGTAAGTCCATAACTGCATTAAGTGTTCTCTTGAAGAGGAAGTACTTCCTGATACTTGAGAAGACTTTCACGTTCGGATCTCACGATCACCGAAATAAAAGACGGGGTACCTCTCACAGAGGACTTTGACTTCAGTTAAGACTCCTTTCGTCCCAATTCTCCACCTCACTCTCTCTCCGTCTCAAGGTTACTATGTATCAAACTAGAAGTCAAGTCAAGTCAAGTCAGTGAGTCAACACAGGCTGAGAAACGCTGGGGTACTTAGCGTCGTGCGGTCCGGAGGGACAGGTAGTGGTAGAGGGTCTAAAGTGAGTCTGAGTGCAGGTAGTTCAGGCACTACGGTAGGTCGGTAGAGTAGGAGACAGCAGGGGAAGAGGAGGACGGGTGTTAGGGAGGGTCGTAGTTTAAGAAAAGGTTACTCAGTTGAGAAACGTACTCCACCGGTTTCATAACCTCAAAGGTGAAATCGTAGTAAGGAAGGTTTCTTTAGGGTCCCGACTAGAGGAAGTCTTACCTAACCAACCTAGAGGAACGTCAGGTTCCCTGAGAGTTCTCAGAAGAGGTTGTGGTGTCAAGTTTTCGTAGTTAAGAAGCTGCGACTCGGAAGAAATGTCAGGTTGAGAGTGTAGGTATGTACTGATGTCCTTTTTGGTATCGGAACTGATCTACCTGGAATCAGCCGTTTCATTACAGAGACGAAAACTTATATGATAGATCCAACCAGTATTGAAAAGAAGGTTCCTCAT
The DNA here is from genome assembly GCA_006410555.1 of Capra ibex. Lineage (NCBI taxonomy): Eukaryota > Metazoa > Chordata > Mammalia > Artiodactyla > Bovidae > Capra > Capra ibex. The sequence goes on along the minus strand of SJYO01007492.1, from coordinate 39,024,067 downwards.
TCGGAGAAAATTAAAGTACCGACGTCAGTTTTAGACGTCACTAAAACCTCGGGGTTTTTATTTCAGACTGTGAGAAAGGTGACAAAGGGGTAGATAAAGTGTACTTCACTACTCTGGCCTACGGTACTAGAAGTAAAAGACTTACAACTCGAAATCCGGTTGAAAAAGTGAGAGATGAAAGTGGAAGTAGTTCTCCGAAAAATCACGGAGAAGTGAAAGACGGTATTCCCACCACAGTAGACTTATAGACTCCAATAACTATAAAGAGGGTCGTTAGAACTAAGGTCGAACACAAAGAAGGTCGGGTCGCAAAGAGTACCACAGGAGACGTATATTCAATTTATTCGTCCCACTGTTATATGTCGGAACTGCATGAGGAAAAGGATAAACATTGGTCAGATAACAAGGTACAGGTCAAGAGTGACAACGAACGACTGGACGTATGTCCAAAGAGTTCTCCGTCCAGTCCACCAGACCATAAGGGTAGAGAAAGTCTTAAAAGGTGTCAAATAACACTAGGTGTGTCAGTTTCCGAAACCGTATCAGTTTGTCTTTATCTACAAAAAGACCTTGAAAGAACGAAAAAACTACTAGGTCGTCTACAACCGTTAAACTAGAGACCAAGGAGACGGAAAAGATTTTGGTCGAACTTGTAGTCCTTCAAGTGCCAAGTGCATAACGACTTCGGACCGAACCTCTTAAAACTCGTAATGAAATGATCGTACCACTCTACTCACGTTAACCCGCCGACGTTTGGCCGCGTGATTCGCGCCGGCTCTCCTCAATGGGTACAGCTCCAGTCCCCGTCGCCGGCTCTCACGGTCCGACGCTGCTGCGCGTTCTTGCCGGCTCTCCTCGATAGGGGACAGGTTCCAGTCACCGTCGTCCTCCTCTGTGGGACACAGGTTCCAGTCCCCGCCGCTCTCCTCGATGGGACGCAGGCCCCGGTCCCCGCCACCGGGACTCCTCGGTGGGGTACGACCTCCGGTCTCCGCCACCGGCCCTCCTCGTTGGGTTCCTCGCCACCGACGTTCTCGCATCCTCCCGGATCTCCTCGATAGAGTGCAACTTCCAGTCCTTCCCACCGTCATTCCTCTATGGGGGTTCCGGTTCCATTCTCTTTGGGTTCATTCTACCATCCACAACGTTCTCCCGTAGTCTCCCGTCTGTGTGACTTTAGTATGAGTGTCTTTTGATCAGTTTGATTAGTGTGATCCTGGTGTCGGAACAGATTGAGTTACTTTGGTTCGGTACGGGCGCCCCGTTGGGTTCCACCCGTCCAGTACCACCTCTCCAGACTGTCTTACACCAGGTGACCTCTTCCCTTACAGTTCGGTGAAGTCATAAGAACGGAACTCTTGGGGTACTTGTCGTTCTTTTCCGTTTTACCATCCTATGACTTTCTCCTTGAGGGGTCCAGTAATGCACGGGTTATACGATGACCTCCAGTCACCTCTTTATTGAGGTCTTTCTTACTTCCCTATCTCGGTTTCGTTTTTGTTATGGGTCGACACCTACACTGACCACTATCTTCGTTCTAGGCTACGACATTTCTCGTTATAACGTATCCTTGAACCTTACAGTCCAGGTACTTAGTTCTGTTTAACCTTCACCAGTTTGTTCTCTGCCGTTCTCACTTGTAGTTCTAAGATCCTTAGTCACTTGATTTTACCTGACCTTACCCACTTAAATTGAGTCTACTGGTAATATAGATGACGACACCCGTCCTTAGGGAATCTTCTTTACCTCATCGGTAGTACCAGTTGTTTTCTCAGACTTTACGTCATGAACCTACGTTAGAGTTTTTACTGTCTTATTAGAGACAAGTAGAGGTTCCGTTGGGTAAGTTATAGTGTCATTAGGTTCAGATACGGGGTTGGTCATTGCTACTTCTTTGACTTCAACTTGCCTTGCCAAAATACTTCTGGATGTTCTGGAAAATCTTGATTGTGGGTTTTTTCTACAGGAAAAGTAATATCCCCTGACTTTACGTTTTCATCCTTCAGTTCTTTGTGGACCTCATTGTCCGTTTAAACCGGAACCTTACGTCTTACTTCGTCCCGTTTCTGATTATCTCAAAACGGTTCTTTTACGTAACCAGTATTGTTTGTGGGAGAAGGTTGTTGTGTTCTCTTCTGAGATGTGTACCTGTAGTGGTCTACCAGTTGTGACTTTAGTCTAACTAATATAAGAAACGTCGGTCTCTACCTCTTCGAGATATGTCAGTTGCTTTTGTTCTGGTCCTCGACTGACACCGAGTCTAGTACCTGAGGAATAACGGTTTAAGTCTGAGTTTAACTTCTTTCATCCCTTTTGGTGATCTGGTAAGTCCATACTGGATTTAGTTTAGGGAAGACTAATATGTCACCTTCACTCTTTATCTAAATTCCCGGATCTAGACTATCTATCTCACGGACTACTTGATACCTTACTCCAAGCACTGTAATATGTCCTCTGTCCTTAGTTCTGGTAGGGGTACCTTTTCTTTACGTTTTTTCGTTTTACCGACAGACCTCTCCGGAATGTTTATCGACCCTTTTCTTCTCTCCGCTTTTCGTTTCCTCTTTTCCTTTCTATATTCGTAGACTTACGTCTCAAGGTCTCTTATCGTTCTTCTCTATTCTTTCGGAAGAAGTCGCTAGTTACTTTTCTTTATCTCCTTTTGTTGTCTTACCCTTTCTGATCTCTAGAGAAGTTCTTTTAATCTCTATGGTTCCCTTGTAAAGTACGTTCCTACCCGAGCTATTTCCTGTCTTTACTCTACCTGGATTGTCTTCGTCTTCTATAATTCTTCTCCATCGTTCTTATGTGTCTTCTTGACATGTTTTTCCTAGAAGTGCTGGGTCTATTAGTACTACCACACTAGTGATTAGATCTCGGTCTGTAGGACCTTACACTTCAGTTCACCCGGAACCTTTCGTAGCGATACTTGTTTCGATCACCTCCGCTACCTTAAGGTCAACTCGACAAAGTTTAGGACTTTCTACTACGACACTTTCACGACGTGAGTTATACGGTCGGTTAAACCTTTTGAGTCGTCACCGGTGTCCTGACCTTTTCCAGTCAAAAGTAAGGTTAGGGTTTCTTTCCGTTACGGTTTCTTACGAGTTCGATGGCGTGTTAACGGGAGTAGAGTGTACGATCATTTCATTACGAGTTTTAAGAGGTTCGGTCCGAAGTCGTTATGCACTTGGCACTTGTCAAACTAGAACTGTTTTCGGGTGGGAACCTGAAGGACCAAGACACTCAGGTCATAAAGGGAAAAAAAAAAATTTCGATGAAACGTAACTCACCAGACAGTGAACGACTCTCTCGGAACTGATCATAGTCAAGGGTTTCATATTTTCGTTCTAAGTCAGAAGGGGGAATATCGTTTTTAACATCATTCGTATGATTTAATTCTTAACACGTTTTAGTCGGGGTTTATTTACTGTTCATACATACCTCCCTTTCGTTTCACTTTTTTTTTAACCACCGTATGATAGACCTTGTTACATCCATTTCGGTGACTGCTCTCTAAGATGTAACCCGAAAACCACAACTTAACATACACTTCCTTTTTCCAAGTCGTTGAAAAAGTAAACAAGAAGGGTCCCTTCTTTTGAAAATAAACCAATCACTAACAAAAGAATCGGTGTCATATCTATCTTTACTCCAAAAGACGTCTAGTCATTCACTGTTTCTTCTTGTAACGATGAACTTACTTTTTCCGAAAAAAGACCTACGATCGTTGGTATAAATAAGTACCTCTTACAAGACGTGAATTGATACACAAAGAACTGAAACTGTCAATAATGTCTTTTATCACTTTTTAAATTATTGTCCCTCGAACACCAGTGACCCATACTCAAAAATCGTATTACATACTTCTTTACCCGTCGTTTCTGTTCTCGAAAAAGAGGTGTACTGTTACTACAACCGACAATTTTCCTTCCAACGAGGACTCGAACCCTTTACTCCTTACTCTACTTTTATAAAGAAGTACCGTTACTATGACGACCATTACGGCAAAGTCACTGTAGTCTACCGAACGAGTTTTCATAATAAAAGTCAGGATTTTCCTTACCTAGTCCTAAAGAAATCTTTCGACTTGAGACTACCTTGACCGAATTAACGATTCTCATTCATAGTATTATAAACTTAAAAATTTTACCTACTTCTATAATTACGAGACTGTACCCCGTACAAATAAAAACTTCTTAATGAGATAGTAATATTTCTTACGTTCGTTAAGTCACTTCACGTTTCCTCTTCAATATTTTAGTGAGGTTTAAGGTGTAGTAATCATGGTACGACTGGGTGAGGTCACAAGAACGGACCTCTTAGGGTCCCTGTCCCCTCGGACCACCCGACGGCAGATACCCCAGTGTGTCTCAACCTGTGCTGACTTCACTGAATCGTCGTCGTCGTCGTCATGGTACGACCCGAAAGGAGATACACTTTTGTCTTTATCTTCCGATCTCTCTGTCTCTCCATGATCGATCTATCGTCAATAAATTATTTTTAATATAGTATGAAAAATTATCTTGTAGAGGTTGAATTAAAATGAATATTTTAGGTTAAATCTTCTTTGTTTACTTTTATTTACATTAACCTAAGTTGTGTTCTTCAGCTTCATTTTTACTTTCGACGACTATTTACAAGAAAGGGGTGTTTTATTAATGCTTTAATATTTTTCTTAGTAACTCTTCAATCTCAGTAATAGAATATAATGGTGTCGGTGATCAAAATCTAAGATAATCAACTGAAGGACGGTATTTTCTATTCCCTTACTGGTCAGAATGAAGGAAAAGGATGGAAGGTTAAAACAATCGATAGAATAAGATTAAAACGATTCCAAATATTGTAAATGTAGACCAAGACATTGAAATTAAGGGTGAGAACACACACACCAATCATACTGTTTATCCAAGTCACAAGTGGTGACCAAAACATAGAGACGAAGGAGTAATGACTCAAGAAAAAGTTTCTAGGTCAACCTACACTTCCTCGGTATCCAAAAGAAAATTAATGAGTTCCTCTGAATGGAACACGGAAATTTAATTTACGTGGAACTAACCCATAAGATGAGAACCGAGTGCAACAGAAAGTGAATCTTGAAGTATGGTAGTGACAACGAACCGTGGTTCATTATGATTCCTCTGTAGACTTTATCGGTCTAAGACGGTAGTGGAACTCCCAGAATTAAAATACGTATTTTTAAAATGAGAAACATCAAGTTTTGGAAATGACCTGATACTAAACCACAACTTTGGACACACAGTTAAAAAGGACTTTTCTATAAAAAAGTGTGTGATAAAGTAGATATCAAAGAATTAAGTTCCTACGGTCAACACTTAATAGAAACAAGTGTCACAGGTACTGGTGGAGACTTAAAATTATAGTAAAAGTAAATCATAGTAATAGAGTGACATTATTTTTAGAGTGGATAATCATACAGACACCGAAATCGGGGGTGAATGGTGACACATAAAAGTAGAAAAGCCAGACACCTCTACAAACAGAACTCACGTTAGATAATTACTTAGGAATGTCTATAAACTTTTATATAAGATAGTAAAGATACACCTTTCATTCGTCGGAGATCTTCGACCTTTTCCGTTCCTTTGGATCTCGGAGATCTTTCTTTATGTTCGGACGATTACGAAACTAAAAATTAGATCTCTCTGAGTGAAGTATACAGTCGAGATTCTATTATTTAAACACAACAAAATTTAGTACTTAAAACGCCATCAAAAAATGTCCTCGGTTCCTTTTTGATTGTGTAATTTCATTAGTAACCGACACTCATAATGATGGGGTAGTTATTAGTCTGTTACTTGGTTGACCCAAAGAGAGTGGTCGGGAAATAGGGGTAGGGTGAAAGGAAAACCGACAACGTAATTGTAATCGTAATTCTCGATTCGTTTCTCCTCTCACTTTTTCGACTGAATTTTGAGTTGTAAGTCTTTTGATTCTAGTACCACAGACCAGGATAGTGAAGTACTCTACCCCTTTGTTACCTTTGTCACTGTCTGAAATAAAAGAACCCGAGGTTTTAGTGACACCTGTCACTGATGTCGGTACTTTAATTTTCTACGAACGAGGAACCTTCTTTCGATACTGTTTGGACCTATCACATGCTTTTTCATCTGTAATGAAACTACTGTGTCCAGATAGATCAGTTTCGATACCAAAACGGTCATCAGTACATACCTTCACTATCAACCTGATATGTCTTTCGAATCGTGACTTGTTAACTACGAAAACTTGACACCACAACCTCTTCTGAGAAACCTCAGGGAACCTGACGTTCCTCTAGGTTGGTCAAGTAGGATTTCCTTTAGTCAGGACTTATAAGTAACCTTCCTGACTACGACTTCGACTTTGAGGTTATGAACCCGGTGGACTACACTTCTTGACTGAGTAATCTTTTATGGGACTACGACCCATTCCAACTTCCACCTTCCTCTTCCCCAACTGTTTCCTACTCTCCCAACCTACCGTGGTACTTGAGTTACCTGTATTCAAACTCATTTGAGTCCCTCAACCACTACCTGTCCCTCCGGACCGCACGACGTCGGGTACCCCAACGTCCAATGACTCGTTGACTTGACTTTCTGAGATTTGAGTTGCTCAGACCACACAAGTCAAAATACAACATAATAGTTCTCCTGTCAAACTACGGTTCCCATTCAGTCTGGTCCTCAATTAGTATCAAAGTCAATAGTGGGAGTGAGAGTAATCGATGACAAAGGAAGATTATGGGGACCCTTCTTATCTTTGTTCGTCGTCCACTTCACTCCAGACACTGGTGTCAAAACAAAAGAAAAAACCAAATACCACTTAGAACTACAATAAATCAGTGAGTCAACGCAGACTGAGGAACACTGGGGGACCTGATATCGGGTGGTCCGGGGAGACAGGTACCCTAAGAGGTCCGACCTTATGACCTCACTCAACAGTAAAGGAGGTGTACTAGAAGGGTTGGGTCTTTAGCTTGAACGAAGAACCGCAGAGGACGTAACCTCTATCGAAGAAATGGTGACTCGGTGCCCCCTTCTGTCATAATCGGTTCATATTTCGTAAACTCCCCTCTACTGACCTTCGGTAAGTGGTACCCTCATGTGAGTAACCCACATGAACAAACAATCCTGACGAAAATGTTTCCTGGTGTCTGACCCACCAAGTTGTTGTCTTTAAATAACGGAGTGTAAGAACCTCCGGTCTTCAGGTTCTGGTTCCACAGTCGTCCCAACCGATGAAAACTCCGAAAGAGAAACCGAACGTCTACCAGGAGAAGAAGACTCCCAGAGTGTACCAGAAGGGAGTCAAACACACCAGAGACAGGATTAGAGGAGAGTATTTCTGTGTCAGAATAACCTAATCCCGGGTTGGTATACTGGAGTAAAATGGAATTAATAGGAAAATTTCCCGGATGGAAGTTTATGCTATAAGGCTCCATGACACCCAATCCTGAAGTTGTATCCTTAAGACTATCCTGTGTTAAGTCGGGAGTAGTCTTCCGTATATCTTTTACAAGTCGTTTCGATTTGACTTCCATAAATTGTAGTATAGGTTATAAACATTCTCTTTTTCAACTCCCTTAAAGTTTACTACTATCAAGACCTCACTTCTATACGGGTCTAGAAATCTTGGTCAATGTATGTCTTTACTTCTTTGATCTTAAATGTGCTCGAATTGTTACTATTTTACTTCGTCAGTGACCAATATGTTACGTAGTTACAAATATTTGCAAACATCATTGTTTCGTTTTTTACCATTCAATAATTAATGGATTTTTCCATAAAGAACTCCATTTACTGTTGATATCATTATGTATAATCAGTTGGACCGATTTTGGTCTTCTCCATTACCACTTCGAGTTTTTGTGGAGATTTCTTTTTTTTTTTTATTTAAGTCTCAAGTGATAATGTTTCATTCCCACTCCCGAGAAGATCACAATTAGAAATTTTATACTTATAAAAGTTATAATAAAATACTCATTAAATCTGATTATCATAATCCTTTTACATCTTTGTGAAATCTCTGATACCTTATTTAGATCATCAAAGAGTCATTTGTGGGTCAATCTTATCCGATCACCGGTAAACTGGGAGATAACGAGGTAAGAATGGGTTTATGTATGCTTGATCCTTAGGTATTCGTAGACTTCATATGTGTCTTTTATTTAGTCCTTTATTCCCATGATTTATCTTAGGTTCTGAGTTTAACAAGATAGGAAAGTTCTATGAAATTAAAACGTCAATAATTAATTTTTTGTGTCAACAAAAATCGTAAAGGATCGATGTCCTCACGTATCCTTTAAGGTAAGATTTATTTCTTCATTAATTACTTTATTGTTGTGTGGAATTGTAAAATGTAACTATCCAATGTCAAATGTTCCACGAAAGTGTATGTAATAAAGTAAACTAAGAAGTTGTTCGTCTTTTTTGTCATCCTTTCTTTTTACTAAAAAAATCCAAATGTTGCTCATAAAAGTCCGGTTACCCGTGAGTGGTGTCCTTGTATAGTCTTGTTCTGTCGTTACGGGTGTTCGGTGTTATAGTAAAACCATCCAACTGTCAAACTATAGTTAACCTATAAATCGTAGTCACTTCCTCCTTCCTTAGTCTTGTCTGTGCTCCAAGAGTACTATAAGTTTCTTGACATTCTTGTGACGTTCTTAATTCCTCTTCTTTCTACGGGATCTTATAGTGGAATGACTCTGAATGAAGTTTCGTACAATAGGGGAGTCTTACAGTTTTTAGTAGTTTGTACCCCTTCAATCTTCCCTGGAACCTTTGACGGATTACCTTGAGCGGGTAAAGTGTCTATTCTCTTGACTCCGGTTCTAGTGACGACTATCACTGTCTGTTCCGAACTGTGAGTCTACGGAACTGAAAGTCAGGTACCGAGGAAAGGACTGTTACAGTAGAGGAGTAATAAAGAAGACAAAGTTTATTGCATTAGACTCTAATTTATGACTAAGTAAGGTGAATAAAGAATAAGTTCAAAAATAGAATGAAAACCGATTTGACACCGACTTTGACCCTCAAAATATATTAAAATTCTATAAGATTAAGTCACATAAACTCACCAACCTTTGTCTGAGGGAACTACCTGACCCTGTTTCGAACGACTATAGGAAGTTTACCCTTCAATTTACCTTACCGATTTATCGGGAGTTTCGGTTACGCACGGATACCCAGTAGGTGGGTCCGTCTAAAATATCGTTTAAACACGGTCCGTCATCATTAAAGTACTAAAAGAAAAAACAAAAAATTCTTAAGTATCTTTAGAAAAATTAATGACTTTTGATTTTTACATTATTAGTTTAACAGTGGGGTACTAAATGATTTTAATAATACATTATTAAAATGTTATTATATGTTGTATCCATGGTATCGTAAATATCGTATGTATAACTTATGTACTAGTCGTACAAGAACCCAGATTTACTTTATGTTTTTTGGATTTAATAAAATATGTTTACTACAAAATCTAAATAATTGTACTATATAGTAATGTATTTTAAACGATGTCGTTTCATAAAGTATAAAAGGAACGTGTAAAATTTATATTCACCTGGTTGTTTAGTCATAGTCGAAATTCACTGTACTGGTACGTCTTTGTGAACTGTTGGTTTTCTACATGTCTGACTACGTCTCTTGTAGAGTCCGTCTAAAGAGGTCGTAGAAGTTTCCAAAATGTTTCCACACCATGTGTACTCTTCTTCGTCTTAGTCACTGGATGGACGTGGCTATTACTTCGTCTCACAAATATATGTAATTCTAGTCAAACTAATTTATGTTGAGTAGAATATACGTACATTTAACTAGTATTTTTACTTGTGTCAAATAAAAGTTGATAAAACCACACAACAAAATTCTATCCGGTGACTGTGTGTCTCTATTTTGGTCTGTCCTTTAAATTCTCGTTTCTTTTTTTATAATTTTTTAACTCAATTCGGTACCTAAGAGTTGTCACTTGCTTTACCCGTTTTTACGAACTTTAAAGGTGTACTATCGTTACAATAATTCAGTCGACCGTTTTTTTTTTTTAATTTTTTGTTTATGATTTTAACATAAACGTACTAGTATTAAGGTAAATGACTTTCTTCGATCTTTAATACTGTATAGATTTTTATGGTGTGGAGTTTTAATTTTACGTTGACACCGTCAAAACAGGGGAAAGGAGTAACGGCTCCGTGTCCTGCTTTCGACTTCAACGTCGTCACGGAGATAGAGTCCGACTGTGTATGTCATGTGGTCGTATTAGTGGACCGTTGTTTAAAACAAGAATTGGCACTGTTTTGTTTCGTTTCGTTTTGTTTGTTTTATGGAGATTTGTTTTCACGGAGATATAGTAAATGTTCTTAGGTCGGTAAACAAACCGAATCTACTCATAAACAAGCCGAATCTACTCACAAACAAGTGTAGTTACAAGAAAAATCAAGTAAAGAGAAGGAAATTTTTCAAATGTTACCCCTGAGAAACTCTTTGAATGTTTAAACAGTGAAAGTAATCAGTACAAGATAATTTTATGACAGATTTTAGGAATACCTTTCAATTTCAAATATTTAGAATCTTGAGACGAGAACTATGGATGCATTCACGACCATGGTTCACTCTCTTAGACCTACTAATACTAGGTACAATAATCGAAAAGGACGTTTACTCTGTGTTAACAGTGTGACGTGTCCAACCGGTGCATAAATGAGTTCCCCTCCTACTGTCTTTTCCGTCACTTCACTGTGTCTCGAAGACTAGACACACTTAGGTTTGACGACCCAGATCGATGAGACGTAATCACTCAAGATCCTTTCAATTACAAAATAAACACATTTATGGGAACCACTTTTCTGTAAGATAGAAATTTTTGACAGGTCGCAAAACCGTTTTTGACTCATACTCGATAAGTTTCATTTTTATTAATCTTTCGTATAGGAGTTCGTTGACTGGTTGTGTTTATAACCAATTCTCAATGATTTTCGTTGTAAATAGGAAGGGAAGGTTTCAGTGTTTCGGTATTGTGACGGGTAAACTTTGTGGTTCTTTTATTTTACTCGTGATAAACGTCTTTTTAATTACCTTTACTTTGTCCTGCCTTACCTACATCTTCTTCTCTTCTTACTGCTTGGTTTCCCTTCGCCCTCTCACAGATCAAGACACAATACCGTGTCTGTTACGAACGAATCGCCACGGAGCAATGTCTCCACCTACGTCTCACGTGTGTGCCTACTGCCCTTATCTCTGGAGTGAGTCAGCGACCTTACTTCCTTGAGCCATTGACGAAACTGTTCCTGCCAGAGTCGAGATGGAATAGAGAATTGTCTCACGTTTCTGACTCACACTCGAGGCTACAGTAGAACAACGAGATTTTAAGTGTTTTAAGAAAGGGTGTAAAAAGACAATATCTCTGTGCCTATAGAAGAAGAAGTATCAGTAGTTTCAACGACCATAGAGGTCTCGGAGACTTGAAACCATACTTACCTCGAAGTTGGACATTAACTCTTTGTCTCTTTTGTTCTCACTATAATACTAAATAATATTCTTTATATATATAAACCAGAATCACAGTCAAGGACCGTGTTCGAGGATTTCGGAAACCTAGAGGACTCAACTCGTACCGTTTCCACAGAAAAAATACAATTACTCCACAGAAACCCTTTCGGGTATCCATTGAATTCATCCCACCGACCAACGGTCCCATGGGTTGTGACACTAATCTTCCAACCTTGAAAGTCAAGTGATGGACTGGATCCCTTCCTCACGTAGTTCCAACATATGACAGTGGAATGAATAAATTGAATATACGTCTCATGTAGTACGTTTTACGGTACGACCTACTTCGTGTTCGACCTTAGTTCTAACGACCCTCTTGATAGTTGTTGGAGTCTATACGTCTACTGTGCTGGGAATACCGTCTTTCACTTCTCCTTGATTTCTCGGAGAACTACTTCTACTTTCTCCTCTCACTTTTTCGACCAAATTTTGAGTTGTAAGTCTTTTGATTCTACTACCGTAGACCAGGGTAGTGAAGTACCGTTCATCTACCCCTTTGTTACTTTTGTCGCTGTCTGAAATAAAAGAACCCGAGGTTTTGACGACACCGGCCACTGACGTCGGTACTTTAATTTTCTGCGAACGAGAAACCTTCTTTTCGATACTGTTTGGACCTATCGCATACTTTTTCGTCTCTGTAATGAAACTACTGTATCTAGGTAGAGCAGTTTCGATACCAAAAAGGTCGTCAGTACATAACTACACTCTCGACCTGGTATTTCTTCCGACTCACGACTTCTTGACTAAGAAAGTTTGACACCACGACCTCTTCCGAGAACTCTCAGGGAACCTGTCGTTCCTCTAGTTTGGTCAATTAGGATCTCCTTTAGTTAGGACTTATAAGTAACCTTCCTGACTACGACTTCGACTTCGAGATCATGAAACCGATGGACTATACTTCTCGGTTGAGTAACCTTTTCTGGGACTACTACCCTTTTTAACTTCCGTCTTCCACTTCCCCTACTGTCTCCTGGTCTACCAACCTACCGAAATGGTTGAGTTACCTGTCCTCAAACTCGTTTGAGGCCCTCTATCACTTCCTGTCCCACAACGTCAGAAACCCCAACATTTCTCAACCTGTACTGACTCGTTGATTTTGGTGTTGGACTAGACTCTCCCTTCTCCCCGACCTCTAACTCGAGTTAATCTGAGGGGACCACCGAGTCACCATTTGTTAAACAGAGGGTTATGTACTCTGTGTCCTCTGTTGCCAAGCTAGAGACTTTTGAAGTCTCTAGGTGACCTAGGTGACCTCCTCCTTTACCGTTGGGTAAGGTCACAAGAACGGACCCTTTAGGATCCCTGTCTTCTCAGACCTCCTGATATCACGAACCCCAGCGTTTCTCAGTCTGTACTGACTCGTTAACTTGTGAGTATGGTTTCCCGTCATTAACTCAGTTAATACGGATATATTACTCCGGAAGTACTTTGGGGTTTTCCTTTCTCAAACCTAAAACCTCTTGAAGACTCCACCACTTGGTCACCCCTGAACCCCTCTTACCGTAAGGATCTTTCTCGTCCTTTGATCCTAGGGGAAAGATGTGTGGGACAGGATCCGGAGAGAAGGTAGACCGATAAGAACTCAATGTGGCAAATATTATTTGACCAGTGGGTCATTCGTCGAAAAGAGTCAAGACACTCGGTCAATCGTTTAATTAGCTTGGGGTTCCAAAACCCCCTTAGTTATTTAAGAATGATAATGATTACGTCACCGTTAGAAATTTACGGAAATTCAGGAATTTACTATTGTTGTAATTTTCTTCTTTGATTGATATCCAAACGATAATTAGAGTTGTAAAAGTAAGTTTTATACCATGTCCGGTTGTTTGAACTCTAAAGATCCTATTAAGTGACGACGGTAGTTTTACGACCATGAATTCCAATGTCTTCTACTCTACCAACCCACCGTAGTGACTGAACTACCTACACTCAAACTCGTTCGAGACCCTCAACCACTACCTGTCCCTCTGGACCGTACAACGTCAAGTACCCCAGCATTTCTCAGCCTGTACTGACTCGCTGACTTGACCTGACTTTCAATGTCTTGAGATCTAAAGGAAATAGTCAAAGAATAAAGACTTCAGATAAAAAGATAGGAGGAAAGGAATTAAGGAAGGAGAAATCCAATAAAAAAAATAAGGGTTCTAATAAAACAAATTTTATAGACCGATAGTCTTGAAAGATCCTTTAGACTTTACAGAAAATCTTAATGTTTTAACAATTTAAGACTTGTAAAAAGAGAAACCTAGGATTTTTATGCAGAAAGGTAATAAATTTTATTTAGAAATATTTCTCAACACATACCTTATACAGACTCCTTTTCTAAAATTTTCGACTTTTTTATTGTAGTGTTAAATGTGTCGTAGATATTACAAATATTTGTTAATATACGTACACCAAAGTAAAGAAAGAGTTTTATTGTGACACTTTCTCCGTCCCGTCCATCGGAATAAGGGTAAAATGTCTAATATTTTGTCTGTCAACTAGTTTAAGTATACTGATCATTCATCGATTTCATCCAAAGTTTAAATATTCAGAAGTGAAAATCAGGTCTCGACAAAGATTATAAATATGGTGACTAAAAGTTACTCAAAACTAATTATACGGAAATGTAGAAACTCATATATAGTGGTTATTTATATGTTAAAAATTAAATATTTATTAAATGTATGTACCGATTCAATAATGTTCTATGTTTGTTTGTTCTGTAGAATTTTTTATTCCATTTTTTATTCATCCTTACCCTTCAAATTGGCCAACGGAACACATGGGACATACCCCCGAACGTCCAGACGTGCTGTGTCTTCTTACTCGACTCGTCTGTCAGCGAAGTACAGATCGGTCCGTCATTAAATCCTAGTGTGGATAACTCTGTTAGTAGAGATCTTTTACTGACATGTCACACTCGACAGGTCCGGTAAAAGAAGGGAAAGACAGAAGGACGGTCTACTGAAACTGATAAAAAACAAGTACTCGTGAACCAGTTTCTTATTTCTGATACTTTTGATAAGTTCGAAAGATAGTAAAACATGAATAGATGTATGAATAGTGACTGTACTATGATTTTGTTTACCGATAAATTTCATGACTTAATAAAGATAAACATTTAATAAGTCTCTAAGGGTTCAAGTGAAGACAATTAGTAGTTCTAAATGATAGTTAGTTAAACGGGTTATGTTATTGGACAATATGACACGATGAAGAGTCGTCTATCCGACAAATTGGATCTAAGTAGTAAACCTACTCGTCATCGTCCAGATGTGGAAAATCCTCATTAACAAATTTTATGTACCATACGTATCTTATCATTTATAACCGATTCATTGTCTTTACAAATAAAGATTTATATTCAAAATTTTATCGATTTTGTGTAGTGTGTAAAAATCTTATAATTATTCCTGTTTGGAGTTCCTTTAGATTAACTAGGTAGATTTATGTCGTAATTGATTGTCATGATATTGTTATATCATATCACTATTAATGTTTCCATATATTTACTAAAATATCCTTTTATATTTTAAGATTTTAATTATTATCCGTTTTTAAACTTCTCCGGTTATAGATGTCTTAAAGGTTTCATATTTATATTAAAGATAGAAAGAATTTAAAGGGTTTCTTTGAACCTTTTAAAGGTTGGATTAAAATACTTAGATATATTAAAGTTGAGGTCTTTTTGTTTTTGATATCCAACTATTTTAAATTCTGATATCTTCATTTTTGGGATTTATTTAGAACTCGTTTAATTAAAGTCCGTCTATAATTTTATTATTATGGGTACTAATTTCCTATAAGTAAAGTCCTTACAATCCTATAGAGTGGTTATATTGAGAAATATGATTGTACAGTTTCTTATATTTTATGTTATATGACCGTCAGTTCCTATAAAGGAATTGGACTAGTTCTTATGAATAGGTTCTGTTTGCCGATTATGGTATAGACCACCATTTCGTCTTTTTCGTAAGGGTAAGTTTTCTCTTGTACTATTCTGACAAGTTGTCCGGGTGATAAAATTTTATAACAAGATCTATAAGATCGTATATGTTTATTTTGTTTTACCTTTATTTTCTATAATTTTTCTTCTGGTTACTGTGGAGATGGGTGACACTACTAGAAGGTCACTTTAGATTCCTTTAGTCATTGTCTTAAATGAATCATTCCACCGGTTAGTATTATTTGTATCTTTACAAAAGAGGGGGTATGAGAATATGAGTGTCATCGTTGGTTTTATATTTAAATTCCTTTTTGAAACTCTTTCTTAACCTGAACATACTTTATTCCTCAAAGATTTTGGAATGGTTTATTGTCTTTTACAAACTTATTGACGTGTTTATATTGTACAAAGTAATACTTCTTAAAAGTTCTAAAACCAAAAGAAGATTAATTATGTGCATTAGGGTTAATTCTAGGGGGTTATGTTGTATTTATAAACCCTTCTGGTTGTTTTGTCTCCTTAATGACGAATAACCGTGTCTCAAAGTCAAGACGTCCTCGTTCAAGACCTCTGCCTACCGTCGCTACCACCGTGTTGTCGTACGTGCATGAATTGCAGGGACTTGTCTTGTGAGTGTAAACCAATCGTATAATCTAAAATACAATATACATGAAATGATGTTATTTTGACCTCTTTTGACTTTATACATAAAAAGTACTTACAACTATTTTTAAGGTGTGTAATTTGTATATTCATGGAACTTTTAACTTTTTTTAGTGTAGTATTTGGATGTATTTTACTACACCACCAAGGGACTGCCGAGTCCTCTGACGTCCTCAACGTCCTCTGACCCCAAACTAGAGACCCACCCCTTCTAGGGCACCTCCTCCCTTACCATTGCGTGAGGTCACACGGATTTTTCAGGGTACCTGTCTCCTCGGATCGTCCGATGTAAAAGTACCCCAACGTTTCTCAACTCGCACTGATTCATACGTACGTCAGACTTCAACTCCCCTTTCACTTTCGGACCTCCTTCGTCTAAATGATGACTTCCACCAACCTGACATCATTCCTTTTCTTGTCTTTATTTTCCTTCTTTATACGGTTGACAATTATGTCCATGACAGACTTACTGCCCTAATACTACTAAATTTTAAATAAATGAATTGTTTAATGGAGTACTATTGACATACTTTGTATGTTGACCGTTCTTTTTATCTCAGTTAGATAAATGAAAAAGAGAGGTTTGATGAAAGAAAACGTAAGAGATGAAATCGGATTTACAACTCCTACTCTTTAGACTACGAAATTTCATCAATTCATTAAACGAACTCGAGAGTGAGGATTACCAACCGACTAGACCCTACGTTTAGTTACAGATGGATTGGGGCCTCAAGTGTGAGTGTGAAATGTCGGAAGACTCCGTCAGACTTTTCCGTTTTACTATCCTATGACTTTCTCTTTGAGGGGTCCAGTCATCCACGGGTTATACGATGACCTCTAGTCACCTCTTTACTGAGGTCTTTCTTACTTCCCTACCTCGGTTTCGTTTTTGTCATGGGTCAACACCTACACTGACCACTATCTTCGTTCCAGGCTACGATATTTCTCGTTATAACGTATCCTTGGACCTTACACTCCAGGTACTTAGTTCCGTTTAACCTTCACCAGTTTGTCCTCTACCGTTCTCACTTGCAGTATAACATCCTTAGTCTTTTGATTTTACCTGACCTTACCCACTTAAATTGAGTCTACTGGTAATATAGATGATGACGCCCGTCCTTAGGAAATCTTCTTTACCTCATCGGTAGTACCAGTTGTTTTCTCAGACTTTACGTCATGAACCTACGTTAGAGTTTTTGTTGTCTTACTAGAGACAAGCAGAGGTTCCGTTGGGTAAGTTATAGTGTCATTAGGTTCAGATACGGGGTTGGTCATTGCTACTTCTTTGACTTCAACTTGTCAAAATACTTCTGGATGTTCTGAAAAATCTTGATTGTGGGTTTTTTCTACAGGAAAAGTAATATCCCCTGACCTTACGTTTTCATCCTTCAGTTCTTCGTGGACCCCATTGTCCCTTTAAACCGGAACCTTATGCCTTACTTCGTCCCTTTTCCGATTATCTCAAAACGGTTCTCTTGTGTGACCAGTATCGTTTGTGGGAGAAGGTTGTTGTGTTCTCTTCTGAGATGTGTACCTGTAGTGGTCTACCAGTTGTGGCTTTAGTCTGACTAATATAAGAAACGTCGGTTTCTACCTCTTCGAGATATGTCAGTTGTTTTTGTTCTGGTCCTCGACTGACACCGAGTCTAGTACTTGAGGAATAACGGTTTAAGTCTGAATTTAACTTCTTTCATCCCTTTTGGTGATCTGGTAGGTCCATACTGGATTTAGTTTACGAAATACTAATATGTCACCTTCACTCTTTATCTAAATTCCCTGGTCTAGACTATCTAACTCACGGACTACTTGATACCTGTCTCCAAACACTGTAACATGTCCTCTGTCCCTAGTTCTGGTAGGGGTACCTTTCCTTTACGTTTTTTCGTTTTACCGACACTTTTCTTCTNCCGGAACCTTATGCCTTACTTCGTCCCTTTTCCGATTATCTCAAAACGGTTCTCTTGTGTGACCAGTATCGTTTGTGAGAGAAGGTTGTTGTGTTCTCTTCTGAGATGTGTACCTGTAGTGGTCTACCAGTTGTGGCTTTAGTCTGACTAATATAAGAAACGTCGGTTTCTACCTCTTCGAGATATGTCAGTTGTTTTTGTTCTGGTCCTCGACTGACACCGAGTCTAGTACTTGAGGAATAACGGTTTAAGTCTGAATTTAACTTCTTTCATCCCTTTTGGTGATCTGGTAAGTCCATACTGGATTTAGTTTACGAAATACTAATATGTCACCTTCACTCTTTATCTAAATTCCCTGGTCTAGACTATCTATCTCACGGACTACTTGATACCTGTCTCCAAACACTGTAACATGTCCTCTGTCCCTAGTTCTGGTAGGGGTACCTTTCCTTTACGTTTTTTCGTTTTACCGACACTTTTCTTCTCTCCACTTTTCGTTTCCTCTTTTCCTTTCTATATTCGTAGACTTACGTCTCAAAGTTTCTTATCGTTCTTTTCTAGTCTTTCGGAAGGAAGCGCTAGTCACGTTTCTTTATCTCCTCTCGTTGTCTTACCCTTTCTGATCTCTAGAGAAGTTCTTTTAATCCCTATGGTTCCCTTGTAAAGTACGTTTCTACCCGAGTTATTTCCTGTCTTTACCCTACCTGGATTGTCTTCGTCTTCTATATATAATTCTTCTCCACCGTTCTTATGTGTGTTCTTGACATGTTTTTTCTAGAAGTGCTGGTTCTATTAGTGCTACCACACTAGTGATTAGATCTCAGTCTGTAAGACCTTACACTTCAGTTCACCCGGAATCTTTCGTAGTGATGCTTGTTTCGATCACCTCCACTACCTTAAGGTCAACTCGACAAATTTTAGGACTTTCTATTACTACACTTTCACGACGTGAATTATACGGTCGTTTAAACTTTTTGAGTCGTCACCGGTGTCCTGACCTTTTCCAGTCAAAAGTAAGGTTAAGGTTTCTTTCCGTTACGGTTTCTTATGAGTTTGATGACGTGTTAACGTGAGTAGAGTGTGCGATCATTTCATTACGAGTTTTAAGGGGTTCGGTCCAAAGTCGTTATACACTTGACACTTGAAGGTCTACAAGTTCGACCAAAATCTTTCCGTCTCCTTGGTCTCTAGTTTACCGGTTGTAGGCGACCTAGTAACTTTTTCGTTTTCTCAAGGTCTTTTCGTAGATAAAGACGAATAACTGATACGGTTTCGGAAACTGACACACCTAGTGTTATTTGACACCTTTTAAGACTCTCTACCCTTATGGTCTGGTGGACTGGACGGAGAACTCTTTGAACATACGTTCAGTCCTTCGTTGTCAATCTTGACCTGGACCTTGTTGTCTGACCAAGGTTTAGCCTTTTCCTCATGTAGTTCCGACATATAACAGTGCGACGAATAAATATACGTTTCATGTAGTTCTCTTTGCGACCCGACCTACTTCGTACTCCATCTTAGTTCTACCGGTCCTCTTTATAGTTATTGGAGTCTATACGTCTACTGTGGTGGGAATCCCGTCTTTCACTTCTTCTTGATTTCTTGGAGTACTACTTTCACTTTCTCCTCTCACTTTTTCAACCGAATTTCGAGTTATAAGTCTTTTGATTCTAGGGTAGTGAAGGCCAGGGTAGCGAAGTACCGTTTGTCTACGCCTTTGTCACCGAATGAAATAAAAAAACTCGAGGTTTAGTGACGTCTACCACTAACGTCGGTATTTTAATTTTTCTACGAATGAGGAACCTTCTTTTCAATACTGGTTGGATCTGTCGTATAATTTCTCGTCTCTGTAATGAAACGGTTGTTTCCAAGTAAATCAGTTCCGATACCAAAAAGGTCATCAGTACATACCTACACTCTCAACCTGACATTTCTTTCGACTCGCGGTTTCTTAACTACGAAAACTTGACACCACAACTCCTCTGAGAACGCACAGGGAACCTGACGTTCCTCACGTTGGTCAGGTTGGATTTCCTTTAGTCAGGACCCACAAGTGACCTACCTGACTACAACTTCGACTTTGAGTTATGAAACCGGTGGACTACGCTTCTCGACTGAGTAAACTTTTCTGGGACTAGGACCCCCCCTAACCCTCGTGCTCCTCTTTCCCTGCTGTCTCCTACTCTAACGACCTACCGTAGTGGCTGAACTACCGGTACTCAAACCCGTTGGAGACCCTCAACCACTACCTGACCCTCCGGACCGTACGACGCCAAGTACCCCAGCGTTTCTCAACCTGAGCTGACTCACTGACTTGACTTTCCCGATTACACCAGGCCCTTAACCCTTAAACTTCTTGGGTCTTAATTTATACAACAACAATAAATCAACGATTCAGGTCAGGTTCAGAAACGTAGGGTTCCTTACACCGGGGGATTCCAGGAATCAGGTACCCTAAAGGGTCCGTTCTTATGACTTCACCCGACGGTAAAAGGAGAGGTCCCCTACAAGAGCTGGGTCCCTAATTTGGACACAGAAGACATAACTGTCCACCTAAGAAAATGGTGACTCGGTGGTCCCTTCGATTGTATCTACAATAAATTATCGAGTTTGTTAAATTTCGTATTGGAAAGATTCGACTAAAAGAATAGTCAATTAACTCCTTTTACCGTAGTGGATAGGGTGTCTTAATGAAGTTTCTAATTTTACTCTGTAATGTCACAACGAAAATATTTAAAATGTCGTGATGTACCCACGACCGTTTAAATCCCTTTTATACTATACAAATAAATAAGGACCTCCTCCTTTACCGTTGGGTGAGGTCATAGGAACGGACCTTTTAGGGTACCTGTCTCCTCTGACCTCAGGTACTCCACCATTTCTCGGTCTGTACTGTCGTACTTTCGTGTAATAAATAAGTGATGTAGATTTTAGATAAAATTCAACGAGACCTGAAACAAGAACTGATGTATTGTGTAAGTCAACTCTATTGTTACGATTATCGTTACAAAGTACTTAAATTACCAATCTCTCATAGACTTCGGGAGAAACTCTATGTTTCCGACATGACCTGAGTATAACGAAACCGGAACGATACAAAGGATAAATGACTTAATTTAAACAAAATTCACAATTTTTTATAAAATATTCTTATATTTAATCTTTTTGTTGATAAATGTTAATCTCGTAAATGTAAAAAAAGGGGTTCCTTTAAGTGAGTATACCGAAGTACCGTAATAATCTATACCGTTTAAAAACTCTGTAATCTACAAAACCAAAATATCCTTTTCTTTTTCTTTTTTTAATTGTATCAGTTCTACTTTTATGAAGTAAGTATACTTAATAGAAATTGACCCGTAAATTCTTCCTTTTCCTCTCTATTTCCATTAAATCGGATCGTTTTCAAAAAGAATTTACAGAGTTAAATAGGGTTTCCATTTCATTACTACTAACTTTTTATAGAATTACTTAGGTTGTTAATTTACAATGATTTAGACCGACACACGAAGACCCATCCACCCATATAAACAAATGTATAACAGAATGATACACTGAAATGTAGTCGAAACTTCACGTCTAATAATCCTGTGATTATACATGAACGGTACCGTATACTTTTCATTTTCAATAACCATCCCTTTTAAACTGTTCCTTTTATAAAGGTTAACTACTAGATATGTCTGATATGCGAAAGGGAAGATAGTTCCTCTTTTGAGTAAATTCAACACTCGATATTCCAAGAAACAACAAGTCAGCGATTCAGTATAGACTGAGAAAACGTTGGGGTTACCTGACATGAACCGGTTAGAGGAAATAGGTACCCTAAAGGGTCCGTTCTTGTAACCTCACCTGACGGTAAAGGAAGAGGTCCCTAGAAGGACTGCGTCCCTAGTTTGGGTGCAGAGGACGTAATCGTCCGTATAAGAAATCGTGACTCTATGGTTCCTTCGGGATATGTCCAAGAAATTCAGGATGTATTCTAATTAAGTTTTCCATTTTTTATAATTTTGAAACACGATTCAACTTCTATGGAGATGATGTAAATTAAATTCATCATTGAATTTTTCGAAAGTTTAATTTCTTTCTTGTCCGAGTGGAAAGAGACCATTTATCGTTAGGTTAGACAACATCGTTTGGTGAACACTCAAAAATATAGTGAGTGTGGTAAGAAATCTAAAGGTTTGGCGAAACAATTCAGATGGACGTCGTCCAAGGAATCTTCCAGGAACTCTAGACTTGACTTCACTCTTCCCTTAGCTTGGACGTTCTGTCTGGTACACCATTCTGTGTGTAAGATTCTAAGTTCTATAAAGACTTCCATAAAAAATTTTACACAATCTAGTAATATATTTGTTTTTATACATCACTACTGAAAGTTTATGAGAATTGATGTATGAAGTTAGAGGTATCATCAGGAATTTTTTCTATTACTAAATTCACTTACTTAATTTTGACAAGAGAATTCTAGAACGAAACCAGTATTTGAAACCTCGATGACAAATGCACCGTTTCTTACCCTGTACTGACTCACTGATTGTGAAAGTGAAAGTGAGGTCTTTTTACCTGGGGAGAGGTCTTTTTACAAATATTAATACCTTGAAAAGGTCGTTACAGTCTTCCAAATGGGTAGAAGTTCTTTCTGGGGAACCTAGGGTATAGTATTTGAAAACAGAATCTTTGTTTAAATTTGAACATTAAATTTATCTTTTTCGTCGTATACTTTCTATAGTCATACGTGTAAAAAATTTCTCTACTAGTTTTTTCGTCAGATTTTTACTACTATTTTTGGGTGTGACGGAAAGTATCGTATCCTTTGGTGAAAAGAAAGTGATCACCCACTGAAAATTCGTATTAAGACGATAATACGTTATCATGTTTTTACTAAATCCAACCAAATTTTCGTCAAAGGTGAAAGATATAACACTTCTAAAATTTTAATCAACTAACCGGAGGTCGGAATTTTTGTTTCTTTTTTTTGAGGTTTATTCACTTCTACAATATATAGTCCATTAGTTATTTTATTTGTGGTCAGTAACCTCTGGATCCAGTTGAAACAAAACAAATTTGTGAGAAGAGGAGATTGAGAGATAAGGTTGGATTGAAGGTCAAGAGTGGGATAATAATTATACTCATGACTTTTTAATTTTACCCATGATAATTCCCTACTAAAATCTTGCTTATCGATATAGATACGGAGGAATGATAGAAGAAAGTAATAATGGAAAAGACGTAACAGGATACGTTGACACAAGTGAGTAAAGGTGACGAGAGAAGGGGTAGTTTGTGTGTGCATACATACGTATATCGATGTACACACACTTGTACACGTGAAAGTAAAATTAGGGTAAAAGGACAACACACGGGTTAAAGTACGAGGGTGGAAGCGATTTGTGTTTGTGCTAAGAGACCTGATAGTACCGGAATTGAAGTTTGACTGGTACTTAGAACTTCTTCACGAAATTTCCCCATTATCTACGTAAAGACTTGGACGTAAGAAAGAGACCAAGAGACGGTCACGGCAGCCGTGGATCTTGCGCGTAACACATAGTCTGTAATGGCGGCCCCCAGAAGTGGTACGTGAGATGGTCACGGCAACCGTGGCTCTTGCACGTGACACATAGTCTGTAATGGCGTCCCCCAGAAGTGGTACGTGAGACGGTCACGGCAGCCGTGGCTCTTGCACGTGACACATAGTCTGTAATGGCGTCCCCCAGAAGTGGTACGTGAGTAAGTAGATGGATACGACGTCGTAAGCACGTACATACTGAGTGAGTCTGACACTTGAAGGCCTCCCTTCTGTGACACAGTAAAAACACAAACATCAAGATCCTAAATAATCTAGTGAAGTTTATTCTGTCAAGTGGGTAGACTGTTATCACATAACTATTGGATGATACACGGTCCATCATAAGATCCACGGCCTACGTGTTGTCACTTACTTTTGTTCAGAGACTAAAGAACCGTGAATGTACGATCAGGTTATACTGTAAGAACTACTTATGTCATAATGGATATAAGATAATTATTTATGTCTCTTTGATTCTAAGTCTCTGTAATATGTGGAATGGGTTAGTAGTGTGGTCTTTCGTCGTCTCGATCTGATCTTTGCATCAGAATGTCAAAAGTCAGGGTACTTAAAATGAGAAATAATGTGAAGTTTGCATATCTTGAATTAAATAATATAAGACTGAAACTTTTTCAAGTTACATGAACTGTATCTAAGAGTACAAGAGTTTCGTCTTTTTGTTAAAATCATATTTACTATTTGATTTTAGTGGTAGTATTGTCTCCTTTTGATCATGAACACAGTTCATTGGTTTCTGATAAACTTTCAACTTTCAAACCGCAGTTGAGTATAATCGCTGATTTTTTACAGTAAAAACGTTTCGAACATACTCATGTCTAATACTCCAATATACAATTTTTTTTTTTTTTCTGTACACTTGATGGTGAGAGAGATCAAGGACGAAAACTGTGTTACCGAATAATCTTCAGTCCGTGACACGGTTTGTGAAATGTATGTGACCGAGTATTTTAGGCTTTATATTGTCGATTCATTCATACTAACGGGGTTAAAATATGGACTACGTTGATTCTGGATATCCCTAATTCGTTAAACGAGTTCTAATGTCTCGATCATTCACCGTCTCGATATTATCGTTTGGTCCTGAGACTGAAGTCCCATATAAGAAATTGAAGTCCAATGACAGTCCTTGGAATATTTTCTGACTTTAAAATAGAATTTTTATAGACGTGTAAAGAAATAGGATGAACCTCATTTTTGATCTCTTATGTTCCATAAGGTTCCGTGGGGTAGGTGAACTTTTTATGGTGTTAATAAATATTTTACTAATATAAGAATAAAACAAATCTAAGAATTCTTTATTGAATAAACTTCATCTGAATAGAAGTAAATCTTATCTCCAAAGTACTTAACAAGTTACTTTATACAGTCAATAAGAGGGGAAGTACTACAAGTCTTACCATCTATCACTATATGATGTTTATTTAGAAAACTTAAGTCCATTAAACGTTACTTCACCTTTTTCTTATGTCTGTGGATTTATTTTGTCAAGGAATGAACCTTACGTTTATGTCACTACCAGGACTTAATCAATTACTCATACAAATAAGCAAATTAGGAGTCTTGTCACAAAGAGTTCACCCTTCATCACCATCTCCCAACACTACCATCTATAGTCTTAGTAAACCCTTTGACTTTAAGATATGCACAAGAGGAGTGAAGGTGTAGTGTGGAAGAAAAGGGAGTCTCTAATACTATCCATCAGGTGTGAGGGTGTCATTCGGTATAATTAGTACGACCATGACGATTCAGTGAAGTCAGAACAGGCTGAGACACGCCGGGGTATCTGCCGTCGGATCGTCCGAGGGGGCAGGGACCCTAAGAGACCCGTTCTTGTGACCTCACCCAACGGTAAAGGAAGAGGTTACGTACTTTCACTTTTCACTTTCACTTTAGTGAGTCAACACATAATTACTACCCATAGACAGTATAGGAAATGTACTCAAACCCATCCGAGGCCCTCAACCACTACCTGTCCCTCAGGACCGTACGACACCAAGTACCCCAGCGTTTCTCAGCCTGTACTGACTCTCTGACTTGACTTGACTTGACTGACTACAAAATTTACCTTCTGAAAATAAATATCATACGATTGGACCTTTGTGGTTTCTGAAGATATTACCCTTTTTACTACTTGAGAAGGAAGTTTTAACATAGTTTAAGACTATACGTAACAAAGAAATAATAGTTGAGATTGTATACATCTATATCTTTCATTTTAGTCGTAAGATCTTATGACGTCGATCTCCTTCAAACGACGACGATTCAGCGAAGTCAGCACAGACTGAGACACGCTGGGGTATCTGCCGTCGGGTGGTCCGAGGGGGTAGGGACCCTAAGAGGCCCGTTCTTGTGACCTCACCCAACGGTAAAGGAAGAAGTTACGTACTTTCACTTTTCACTTTCACTTTTCACTTTCACTTCAGCGAGTCAGCGCAGGCTGAGAGTCACTGGGGTACCTGACGTCGGGTGGTCCGAGGAGGCAGGTACCCTAAAAGGTCCGTTCTCCTGACCTCACCCCACGGTAACGGAAGAGGCTCAAATTAAATCAGATTTCGAAGTAAAATTTCCATTCCTTGAAAAAATCTTCTTTATTTTTATTCCTTGGACTCGAGGTCACTCTGATAGTTGAGTCAAAGTAACAACCCTTTTATTGAACTAAGAGAACTGAGGATGTAGAAAGAAGTCCGGTCCTATCGTGTTTTATACACTATCCCGTTTTTTACATTTCTCTGTCTAAACATCTAAACGTCGACATTTCTCTATCTAAACCTTTTCTCTGTCAGACTGGGGTAATTTGGCCACCTAGATTCACCACTTCAATAACCTTTGATCCCAGTAAATTGTACTTTCTCCCGAAACACGTCATACACGAGGAATTTCACAAATGACCTACAAATAGGAGATTATAAAGGACAAATCCTAAGAAAAAGTTGGAAATCTCTGGTTCAATCAAGACTCGAAGGATTACTATATAAGAATTCTTATTCAGATGAAGACATCACTCCATGTGTGTGTATTCGAAAGTTATGTACTACACGTACTTTTAGTAGACTTTATTAAATTTTTTATATGTATATTAACCTTATGTGTCTTCTGGTTGACTTGACCATGGAGACTCTCACCCGTAGATAAAGTACTTTCGAAGTACTTCCGTCTCCGGCGTTGACTAAACGACATAGATCGTGACGAGTATATGATACTCGAATTATTTATAGGTTGTTTACGTACCTGAATTTAAGTTGTTTGTGACTAAGTTATGGTAGATATACGATCCGTGTCTACACGAACCCCATATCATCTTTTTAGTTTCATTCCGTTCCTAAAGACGGAGGTGTCACAAGTGTAAGATCACTCTTTCTTTGAATCGTTGTTTGCACTGGAAGATTTTACAACAGTAGGTAGTAAGGACCGTTTTGGAAAGAAACATTCCAGAAATTTAAAAATAAGACTTCTTTTACCCCCAGTAACGTTCCAAGACTTTCCTCATTGTTCTAGACTGTTACAAAAAATTTCTTGGTGAGATCACTGAGTTTTCTCTCATCATAGTCACCTCCACCATTTTCATCGACTTAAGACACGTATAAGATTTCTATCTCCGTTATACTAAAAGGATACGTAGTTTGTACCTAACTCTTGCAACCCCACAAAACCGGACTCATCGACTTTCATTGACTTTCTTACTACGACGGTAGTTTACTCTACCCTTTCTACCACCCTGCTTCTCTAAACGATTCCTTTTGTTTTTAGACAGTCAAAATCTGTCCAACTTAAACTCTATAAATAATCTGGAGACTCACCTCTAGAGTCCTTCAACCTATGTTTTAATACATTGAATGCTCAGTGCATATCGATCATAATTCGAAGGGACCACCGAGTCTACTAGACAGACGTTACGCCCTCGGGACCCAAGCTAGGGACGCAACCCTTCTAGGGGACCTCTTCCTTTACCGTTGGGTGAGGTCATGAGAACGGACCTTTTAAGGTACCTACCTCCTCGGACCATCCGATGTCAAGTACCCCAGTGTTTCTCAGTCTATGTTGACTCACTGAAGTGAAAGAAAGAAATATCGATCATAATTTTCAATATGTCTCCTACACTGGTGGTTACTTTCTACACGTTTTTTTCTAGTTCGGTTTCTCTAAATCTTCCTTTCTACTCATCTCCCATCACTATATACATGTATATATCGACTAAGTGCAACGACATGTCGTCTTTGATTGTATTGTAACATTTCGTTAAGTCAGTCAAGTCAAGTCAGCGAGTCAGCACAGACTGAGAAACGCTGGGGTACTTAGCGTCGTGTGGACCGGAGGGACAAGTAGTGGTTGAGGGTCTCAAGTGAGTTTAAGTACAGGTATCTCAACCACTACGGTAAGTCGGTAGAGTAGCATATAGTAGGGGAAGAGGAGGACGGGAGTTAGGGAGGGTCGTAGTCCCAGAAAAGGTTACTCAGTTGAGAAGCTTACTCCACCGGTTTTGTTAATATGAGGGTAATTTTATTTAAATTTTTTAATTTTCTTTTTCTTACTCCTATATTTAGGTTCGTATGATCGTAGGGGAAAAATTTCTCAAAGTACTCTTAATACAAAAAAATTCGGTTAAAATTTTTTTTCCTTTGTACTCATTAAGTCCTTATTTCGATTCTAGTACGTCTCAGTGACTTCGGTTTACTTCCTCATTACTTTTTTGGTGACTTGATCTAAGATAAAGAACGAAACGGTGATTGACCGAAAATAGAACCTCTTCCTTTACCGTTGGGTGAGACCATAAGAACGGATCTCTTAGGACACCTACCTCCTCGGACCACCCGACGAGAGGTATCCCAACGTGTCTCAGTATGTGCTGACTTCGTTGAATCGTCGTCGTCGTCGAAAATAGAAACCCGATAAGTCTCGGGACTAAATGGATGTATATCTTATTCCCTCAATTTGATTTAGTTTACCTTGTAAGAACAGTAGAGTTCTTAAGATGATTCGATAAAGAAACCATCTT
The DNA here is from genome assembly GCA_006410555.1 of Capra ibex. Lineage (NCBI taxonomy): Eukaryota > Metazoa > Chordata > Mammalia > Artiodactyla > Bovidae > Capra > Capra ibex. The sequence continues at coordinate 38,995,440 of SJYO01007492.1, read as the reverse complement.
TCTTATGGACCCAAGGTTAGGGTTGAGATCAAGAAATATGAAATCCGTTTGAAAATGGAAAGACTATTCACTCTATTGGAGTGCATAGAGTAGGCATTTTACTATTTTCATATAAAGTAGACCGTCCATACTTTTCTTTAATCCATTGAAAATACTTTGGCGGAAAAGAAAAGGGCCGGTACGACATACAGAACACTCTAGAATCAAGGGACTGATCCTTAACTTGGACCCAGATACCGTCACTGCCTCTTCCTTTACCGTTGGGTGAGGTCATAAGAACGGATCTTTTAGGGTACCCGTCTCCTCGGACCACCTGATGTCAGGTACACTAGTGTGTCAGTCTGTACTGACTCGCTAACTCATGATGCCGTCACTTTAGTGGTTCAGGATGGGTCACCTGACGGTCCCTTAACGGATACTTTGACCGGATCATAGAATATCCGTGATTAAGTTATATACAAAGTAAAATCTCATTATAGAATTACTAGACTTCGACTTAAAGGCTAAGTTTTTTCCTTGGATCTTCAGTCGTTATAAATAATAATACAAAGGTCAGATGAGTTCCTGTCTCACATGATCTTTTCAGTGACGTCTCATATTATTCAAGGAGAAAAGAAGAAAAGAGTACGAGGTGGAAAATTTAAACATGTTGTTTGTTTAAGAGAATTCCGTGAATTTAAACTATCTCACTCCCTCGTTTATCTGTTGATTTCGTAACAAAATATTCCTGTTTTAACACTTATATCGACTATGGAAGAATTGAAACATGTTAATATAATGTGTTACACAATTTTATTGATACTTTAATTAAAACTTGACTCGTTTGTTGCCTTATAAACAAGTCGATATTATAGTTAATATTTCAGAACACGTAAAACCAAAATCCTTATTGATAATGGAAGATTTTTAAATTCTCCTTCAATATAGGTTCTTCTTTTAGTCACGTACAATAATATCATAGGTAGGTTTGTCCTACTAAATTTAAGTGAGAAAAAATTAAAATCTTTGTTTCACTCTGTTTTCAGTTTAAACAGATGAAAATCGAATTAGTGTCTTTAATGTTTCAAATAGAGACTAACTTCTCCTCTTTTAAAAATGACGATAAGAAGACGTCAATACCTCCTTTTCTGATAAGTTGATCATTGTAAAATAGGACGTAGTCCTGTTTTAAATGACCCGAATTTATTGAGTTTTCTCAAACATGTGTCAGTTATTAGACAGTTGAAGATGGGTGTAAGGTATGACCCTATTTAAAATTCTTTAAGAGAGAGATTTAATCATATCGAGATTCTTTGGATACTAGGATCAATTTTTTAATAGATCGTTTTGACTCGTATATGTAATCAATTGAAAAGTCTTGTGTATTGAAAAGTATGTATGAAAGATCGTCTATACCACGATTCAAGGTGTGATAGAGTATCCTGAGTCAGAGTGTCCTGACCTAGGATATATGTATTTTTCTTTGTAGATCCTGTAATTGTTTTATGAATATAATCATGGTACTAACGCCCGAGAGACTAGACAAGAGTGGATACGTCTTTGTCACGTATCTATATTACTTAAGTCTACCAACGTCTTTACGTTAGTAAACGGGTATCCTGAGGATTCCATTCCTGACAGAGTGTCGTCCATAATTCTTAAAATTTACAAGTGTCGTTCCACAATTTTTTGACGGGACCTAAAATACGTATATCACATTGACGAAAACATAAAATACTTTTATTGATGACTCATGATATTCACAGAAGCTGACATCGGTACCAGTTTATTTTTTACCGTAAAATTAAAGAGTTTTTTCATAATCGTCACCTCGGAGACTTTTTCGCATCACCATATAGACGTATACACATACAATAAATCCTTATATGTCTTTTCTCTATTATATCGTCCGAACTCTTACGATGGGAACTCCTTCCGGACAGTCGTTCAAACCGGGAACCGTCCATAGACTCTTAACCTTACCAGTGTCATGGTCTTTGACTTTTCTTTGAAGGGATTCACTGTGCTCACCGCGTGACGTGGATCTACATGATGTTTGCTATACCCAATACGACTTGTAAACGAAAACAACACCCTTAGAGTCTAAGACCATACACGGTTTATCTTCTACATATACACTAAGGTTGTTTTAGGAACCCGGAACTCCGAAATGACATGAAGGGACCATCTGTTGTAAAATAGATACAACGGTTTTAAGTAACGACCTCTTTATTTCAAACGGAAGACTGGGGAAACCTGTTCCTGAGCTTTCAAACACGACCAAAGGAGACCTGTAATGGTATTTGCAGAAAAGGGAAACAACTAAAGTGAAATATTTGAAAGAACATTCTATCGAATGTTACTTCCATGAAAAATGTTACATTCTATAAGTAAGGGACTGATGGGGATATACTACTTGAAACACTTAGAAGGATCACTTAGTGAATTGGACCCCCAGTAGAACCCCTGGGATCTGTGTTTTCCCTTATCAGTAAACCGACGATTAGTTGGTATGAAGTGAAGTACACTTACACCTACCGGGAAATCCTTTTTTTTAATTGGTTAAGAAAAACCAATAAGACACATATAGATCCAAAGAAAAAAAAAAAAAAGTTCGTATATATTTAAAATTATATGCCATCAGTAGTAAAATTTATTACCTTTATATAGATCCAAAGATTGAACTATAAAACATATCACAGAAGAACATGTATAAACAACCAGTAATTTTTACCTTATTATGAAATCCTCGATTCTTGAAAAAAATTAATGTATTTATTTTTTAAGAACCAAAAGTGTGTCGATAATGAACGAACGGTGGAATAAACGTTTATAGTAAAAAGTCATGTCACAATTGAAAACGTAAAGATTCTCATTATTTCGGTCTATCTCAACGACACCTTTGGTAGTGACTAAGAACAATATCTCATATACCGTGACTTCATAATTTAAATTTCTGATATATGTCTTTGAGTCGTATACATAACGATCCTACTCCGTATCAGTTACACCCTTAATATTCTCAAAAGACAATTGATCCGTAAAGATTTGGACTTAGATTATGACATACTTATTAAACTGTAAATTTATGGTGGATGAGACAAAAAATAATTTCCGTTTTATACGCATCCTCTCTTAGATTGTTCGACTAACTAGTAGAAGGGCACGTAACTTTTTATAGTCAAACTCGATTTTGTGACATTTATCTCTTTCTTACATTGTTAGATTACAAGTTTATATGTATACAATCACTTGATTAGTAAAATAATTTGAATAAACTTGAAAATATTCAGTTACTAAGGATATTAGAAATATAATTATTGTACCAAAGTTTTTATATGAGTAGTATTTTATGACAACGTATTTTATTGTACGAAAAATTTTTTTTAGTCTTTTTAAGACTTACTTTTCATACAAAAATTTATAAACTGTAGTGATTTTAGTAATTCTTTAAAATTTATGTTTATATCCTAGACATTCTGGTTTTGACCTAATAGTTACTGGACTTGTTAATTTTTTAAACTTTTGTTCAATTAGAGGTTAAACTGAAAATCGACGATTTGTCTCTCTGTTATTACGAAATATTACACCTATCCCTGTTGAAGATCAAACTTAGATTCACGACTTTGTCTACCAAAATCACCTTTTACACTTGTACTAAAGTATAAATTTATGTCTAGGATCTCTAGTGAGTTATTATTATAAAATAAAAGTACTTAAGATGAAATCTACTCTTTTCTATTATTCTTTACTTTTGTTGAGATATAGGTAATACCCCTCTCTATTAGACCATGGAAATCAATTTTTGTCGTCATGTGGTTTGTGGAATGGTATAAATTATTTTTTCTTTTTTTCAGTCTATAACACTAAATTTTAAAATACAAGGATGAGATTCTACTGGTCCTAAATTTGACAATATTAAAATCTTATATACGTCTAAATTTAAAATACGATTGTAACCCAGGATTTACAATTTCAAACTATACTTGTATAAGTATTTATCGGTTTTTTTAAAATGTCACATGTTACTAACTGTTTTTCTCCGGATAAGTGTGTCTACTTCTATGTGAACAAAATTACTTTCATCAAAAGGATTCACTTAATTTAAATCAATACTGTTATCGTAGGAACAGTCTTTTAGACTGAAGAGGATACTTCAGAGGGACCTCCGAGTCTACCATTTCTTAGACGGATGTTACGTCCTCTGGACCCAAACTAGAGACGCAACCCTTCTAGGGGACCTCTTCCCTTACCGATGGGTGAGGTTATAAGAACGGATCTCTTAAGGTACCTGTCTCCTCGGACTGTCCGATGTCAGGTACCCCAACGTTTCTCAATCTGTGTTGACTCGGTGAAAGTGATGCTTCAATTTCTACAAATTCGTCCTTGAAACATTAATTGACATTTATTTAATAAACCTTTATAATGATATTAAAGACATGAGAATCAGAAACATAATCATTTTATGTGAAGAGGGTAAATCAATAAATTTTCATAAAATCATATATCGGAAACCAGAAATAAAAGAGAACTCTACAATGTATTAATGAAGAGTTTAAGAATTTTTTTATTTAGTGACGAAACAGATAATTACAAAGAACTATAAAAACAAACAATTAGAGTTTTCAAGAAAACTGAAAATTATAAGAAAACCCACTTTCGTTAATGTTCCTATTTTTTGACCTTCGGATCTCTAGATGTTCACATCGTTCCTGTCCTCATTATTAATGGATTTATAAAGTAAGACGGAAGATATAATGAAATCACATTTAGAAAGTTATGGATCGAATTAATAGACATTCTCCATAAGTAAAAAATGGAAGCTGTATCAAATTCATACACGAGAAATCATTCAGGGGATCAAACACTTGTGACGGTGTTGTATCTTGAAAGGGGGAATTTTACGTCATTTTATCTTGACTTTTAGAACACTAGAGACATCTGACGTATATGTGATACTGTATACCTTGTTATAACACAACTCTACACCCAAGATCCACCGACCTCTCTGAGTAGGATAAACACAGAATGGGGATTTCGAGATCGATACGTCGTAGGTATTAAATTTAAACTCAGAACCATTTTTCTTTATTGATGTAATACTTATCAGTCCCATGGAAAACTGTAATATTTAAAATTCAAGTACTTACGATTGAAAGTATGATTTATATCTCCTACTTAGACCAACTCTATGTTTCTTTATCTCTGAAAAAAGATAGTGAAAGGTCTAAGAAATTCTCAAACTAGTCTAATTAAAGGCGGAACTATAACAACAAATCAGTGAATCTATATAGATTGAGAAACGTTGGGCTACCTGAACCCGGGTGGTCCGAGGAGACAGGTACCCTAAAGGGTCCGTTCTTATGACCTCACCCATCGGTAGGGGAAGAGGTCTCCTAGAAGGTTCGGGTCCCTAATCTTGGACCCAGAGGTCGTAACGTCCGTCTAAGAAATGGTAGACTCGGTGGTCCCTTCAAATCTTTCAGTGTTGTATGTTTTGTCGGTTAACTTAGTGTAGAGTTCCATTACAGTCCAGTTCTAACTACAATATACTAGTTTCCGTTCGTTCGTTTGCTTGTCTTTGATTATCTCGTATGGTGTACCTCCTTATTCTTTTTCCTCCTTTGAAGGAAGGGTACTTAAGACATTTTTTACATATCTTCCAGAAGGTCCTTAAAAACTTTCGAATCAAAGAAAAGCAGTACCACCCTTCTTAGTCCGAGTAGAGATGAATTTGACTGTCGTCATAAAAATTTTTCCTGGTCTCCATACTCAATTCTGTTCTCAGATACCGACTGAAATTTGTTTTATAAAAACCTTTTGTTTTATAAAAACCTTTTGTTTTAATCCTTAATATTTACGTTTTCTTCTTTCCAATCATATCATGAAGTTTTACATTCTATGAGGTTGGATATCATATAGATGAGTATAAGTTCTTTTTGATTACAATAAAGGTATAAAGGATATCTAGTTACCGTTAATATTAGTATAATTACACTTTTTGGTAATTGTAGTAAAGAAACTTAAGAGTAGAATTTTCCGAATAGATAAGATTTTAACCCCGAAGGGTCCACCTCCCTCACCATTTCTTGGGCGGACGGTGACGTCCTCTGTATTCTCTGTCTCTGCGTCCAAACTACAGACCCGGGTCTTCTAGGGGACCTTTTCCCGTACCGCTGGATGAGGTCATAAGAACGGACCTCTTAAGGTACCTGTTTTCCTCGGACCTCCCGATGTCAGGTACCCCAACGTCTCAACCTGTGCTGACTTTACTACATCGTGTGTGTAAAACATTAATAAAAGTTAAAACACAACAAAGTGTATTAAATTTGTTCAGAGAAGATTTTTTCGTTCCCATATATTTTTGTCGGGGATTTTGAAGAGAGGTTCGTCTATAGTTGTACTTCATTGATTGTCAAAAATAAATAGACCTCTCTCTATTTTCTTGATACCGATACTAGGATATAAAATGTTGACTATTATTATTATTCCTACCTTTAACGAAATAATAAAACAATAAACATTTTAACGGGAAAAAATGGATTTTCTGAAGTTACTAAGTTATAAATGACATAGAATTTACTCACGATCTATATTCCCGTCTGAGATACCTATAAAGATATAAAAAGGGTTAAATCCCATTATAGGTCTACCATAGTTTATCAAAGTTAGATATTATGAATTTTGAGTACATCTCTCTATTTTTTATTAATTTCTTATTATTTTACATAATGAATGGAAAGGTCTTTGTTAAAAAAGTATTTAGACTTAACCAACCAGACGTTTCTTACCCCCCATCGGTCGGCGGTAAAGTATCTAATTGTGAGGATTACGGGTGGTTAGGTGACGGAATAACATCGGGATTCTATTTGGTTGTGGTTTACCGTTAGTAATGAATTAAGTGAGTCCCCTCTTACTTCAGTTTAATAAAGTTTTACTAGAAGTTCGTATAGTTTAAAAATTTTTCCGTCAACGACTCGTCAATAAGTCCTATTTTATTTTTCCTTTTATATAAGGTCTATAACTTTCACTTATAATTCTTTATGATAATTTAGAAGAAAGATTTTAGTAATTCTTATAATCTCTGTTATTTTATACGGGATAAATTAACCCTATTAAATCAAAAACAAGTTGTAATCCTTCCCTTAACCTACTTTAATGGAGAATTTCGGATTAGATAACACATTATAATACTTAGTCTAAAAGATCCCTTATGAATTCTTTCCAGTTTTCAAAACTTTACTCTCATCTATAACATGAAGTACTATTTACGATTTCATAAATAGTTTTATATAACCACCCAAATCCTCCCACTTATATAATCCCTATTAGGGTAGTCTAGAATAATTTTGATTTTCGAATTACACCTTGGATTACTTACATTTATAAATTCCTTTGAAATAGGTAGGTGACAAAAACAAAGAGTAGAGATTTTCCATATGTCCTTTCTATTGATTAAGTACCTCAAAATACCCCTGATGTTCACTTTCCTTTATTACTTATATTTTCACACAATATTTGGTTTACATGTTAAGATTCCAATAAGAATTAACCCAAAAAGAAAAGTACAATTTGAATGATTTTACTTCTAGATCTTCATAACTATTCTTTTATTCTTTTTTTAATTACGCAAATATATTTCAAACTATTTGATATTAGTCACAGTTAACCGTATTTTCTAATACCCCCTTTTTTTTATGTTGAAATAGTACCTCTCTTTACTCGACTCAAGAACGGTCTAGAAAACCAGAGGTGAATTAATGGAAGTGGTGAGGGTGATAAGGTTGAAAAGTAATTTTAAAATCGAAATGTTTATTAAAATAAAAGTTTAATGACCAATTTTATATTACTATATCTCTAAGATAAAAAGACAAATAAAGAACGAAGATATACAAAAATTTCTCTCTGATCATTTTATCCCTATTGTGAAACAAAACGATTATCTTTACCCATAATTGATACGAAAAGAAATTTACGTTGAGTGAGTATTACATTAATGTTACAAAAAACGATATTACTTTCGTATATTACAATTTTATCTAGGAAAACGCTTCAAGACTAAAGATACAAAATCTACACACGATTACAAATATTATTCATACGGTCCACGAAAATTATGGGATTCCTTTTAATTTAGTTATTCTTTTTGATTTAATATTATCTATTTACCCGTTCCTGTACTTGATTACTGAGTCTGTATGTGTGTTTCGTTATGGTTTACCAATAATTCGTAATTTTTTACATTAGTAGTTTCAGTACTCTGAATTTTATTGATCTATAGTCAATGATAGATAGTTTAATTATTACTAGAAAATTTTGTGCTTATGGGTTACGACCTCTTTCACACCACTTTGTCTATAAGGAGTTTGTAACGACTCTTCACATTTTTACAATGTTAGAAAAACCTTTCAGGAAACCGTTATACATAACTTTTTGAATTTTTACAAGTATAAGAGACTGGGACATTAAAGTGAAAATCCTTAGATAGGATTTTTATTAAATTTTATGTCTTTTTTCGAAATACCTGTTTCTGTAAATAGTGTCAGTAAATGTTTTCTTTTTTTCCCTTTGTTCAACTGATGAGTTGTTGTCTTCTTACTGTTTTATGTTTTACCACGTAAAATTTTATTCGTTAATTTAGTGTAAACGTCCTATTAATAATGAGTTCACTCTTTTCGACTTATGTTTTAACATGTAAGTGACTTTGTACGTATCTTTTTATATAACTTTACAAAAAAATTTTCCGATGGAGACCCATCACTCTAACTTTCAAAAAAGTAAGAAAGAAATATCAAAAGATATAAAGGGTCTAAAGTCTGTTACTTATAGATAAAGATATGTGTGTGTAAAAAGGTTCGAAACCACAAATGTCACCGTAATGTAATAGACAATTTACATGAATTTACAATCACCGTTACTGTAAATTAATATTTTCTAATTTTCAATATCTACTAAATTTAATACTTTCTATTATTTTCCTTTCGACTTTCTTAAGAGAATAAGATTGTGAAGTCGTCGATCGGTTTAAAGTTAATAAGTCTCCCATCAATTAGTCACATATTTATAGTTACGTATATAGAATAGGAAAAGAGAAAGGACCGAGGACAGACTCGGTAATGATAGTCAAAGAGGAAAGATCGAAAATGGTGGTTCCCTACCTTCATCTTTCCTTTTACTTTCAATTTGATGGGAAAATCTTTACTAAGTTTTAAAGAGAGTGGTGTAAAAGTGACAAATCTTTTTCATCTTGACAGAAGTTATTCTAATATTGATAAATTGACGATATTACAAAGATAAAAATTTGATTTTAAAATTTTTCATTAAGTGTATGAAAAAAAGGTGAATACACCATTTTAACTTTGTTACACAATCCCCTCACATTAGAGACAAGACAGAGAAGAATTATTTTTAGACTTCGTTGCCTGTAATTTCGCGAGTAAGATTGATGGATTGTTTTCCTTCTTATCTGTTGATCGTGTATATATAGTAAAAATTAAACGGAGAACCACATTGGGTCTCGTTTCTGAGAGACGGGAGGACAATGACCCTTATTAATACTTTTCCGATACGAAGACCAAAGTTTTGTACCTAGATTTCTGGTATAAATAAATTTGATTAAGAGAGTCGAGGTCTCAATTTTAGTTGTCGAATACTCTAATCACCCTCTGAGATTTATTAACTAAAAATCATTAATATGTGTTTCTAAATTTAAGTATAAATCTAATTTATTTGTACATTTTAATCTAGTATTGAATTTTTTTTTATTTTCAGGTGTCACTACGTACGGAATATAAAAATGAAGAATGTATTACTATGATATTTATATGGAACGACTCTTAATAAAGACCTCGGTTTATAAGACCTCACGGTGTATTACAGGTTCAAGACGGAAATTGAGAAAACCGTTTGGGTTTCAGACACTGGATATTTTCTGTTTTTCGGATATTTGTAAACAATAAAGTATTATTTACATAAATGACATGGATTCAACTTTCAATTTTTAGTCCCAATTTTAATTGTGGAACTTTTTTTTTAATTCAGTCACATTAACTCTGATTAGGTAATTCCGGTGGTAAATCACTTATTTCTAATTTCGTTGTGGTTACACCTTTTGGCAAGGGACTGAGTTGCTTTGTTTATTTGGTTTTTCTTCAAAGTTATTTATACTTCGTTACGGTCTTCACAAGGACTTCAGGTTGTGACAGAAGACGGGAATTAATATGGTAGTCTTCCACGTTTTCGTAGTAACCCTCCTAGAATTATTGACACATTTTTCCTCTCATCTTTGCCTTTCCTTTGTAACGGTGGTCAGGTCATACCCATCGACCCCGAGGAGACGATTGACGTGACATCTCAATTTTTCGTCTCAGAGTCCTGTTCGACTACCCTAAATTTAATACGAGGTGGACGCACTGGAACGTCATAGAATCAAAGTAATTGGAATTTTACTCTTGTTGTTATCATAAATGTAAAGTATGACAATAGTTTTAGTTTTCTCCACTGTGTACATTTGTGAATCTTGTGACGGACCGTGATTCACTTATGAGTGTTTAAACCGATAAGAAAGAAATCCGTCCTCGGACACGTGTTGGACACGTGTCAAGTGTCGATTTCCTCTATATTTGTCCGAGATAGAAACTACCTTGAAAACCAGGAGACATTATCGTTATCTTGACAATTGAGTTAAATTCGATAATCCTTCTTGACAGAGGGAGTTTCCTTTTTTTTTTAGGTTAGAACCATCAACACCAATTTATATATATTGAAGAATGGATCATACAAGAGTTTATTTAATGTGTATTACACAAGTTCAGTATGGACCTATATTGGAACCACCAGTTAATTCTCTAAAAGTCCAAAATCTAGAGACATCTACTCCAGATCACTTACCTCCATGAGCTTACAATCGTGATAGACTCGACGTATCTTGGCACGTACCCCAAGTGATGCTTCTTTGTTTTGTAACTAAAAACCATTTTACCCAATTGTATATCATTGATCATCTAATGTGTTTTTTATTGTACTCCATCTCCGTAAAACCCTCGTTTTTTTATGAAAAAAAGAAAATTTGTATACATTTCTTAGAACAATCAAAGGTTTATAAAAATTTAGATATTTAGTTAGAAGTTTATTACGAAAATATACGAATCACTCACCGTATACAACTTCTTTTGTTATTGAGAGTCTAACGGTAACATTAAGTTTAATAACAACCGGTATAATCTTCCATGATTCTTACTGACTTTTCGTGGTCAATCTAACAAAATAGTCCCGGTGACGACAACAATTATTCGAGGTATATGGAAAGGGTATTTAAAGATCATGAATTTCTTAAAGACGAAAATAGACGTCTAAATTCGGTAAAATGTGTACGACAATAATAATGTTTTCCCTGTATACGAGTAATATCCTTTTTTCGGTATTTTATAATTACTTCTTATTTCTATGATTATTAGAGTAAGTCTTTGGTCTAAGTTAGGACCACAAACTTAAAGGTTTAGAAAGTGACACGTACAAAGATGTTTATAGATTTGTATCCATATTAGACATATAAATGTATTTATGTGTGTTAAGACCTACGTATCTAATCTAATTGACTAAACAACGACGAAGACAACAAATCAGTGAGTCAGTACAGGTCGAGAAAACGTTGAAGTACCTGTTATCGGGTGGTCCGAAGAGACAGGTGCTCCAAAAGGTCCGTACTTATGACCACACCCAACGGTAAAGAAAGAGGTCCCCTAGAAGGACTGGGTCCCTAGTTTGACTACACACACGCACTTTCAACGAGTCAGTACAGGTTGAGAAACGTTGGGGTACCTGATATGAGGTCCGGTCTTATGACCTCACCCATCGGAAAGGGAAGAGATCCCCTAGAAGGGTTTGGTCCCTAGTTTAGTCCCAGAGGACTTAACGTCCACCTAAGAAATGGTTGACTCGATAGTCCCTTCAGAGGACGTAACCGTCCACTTAAGAATTGGTGACTCGACGGTCCCTTCGTGTCTAATTGACTGCCTAATCCCATTAGAACTACGGTGTAAGATTCATAATAAGGTTTTCCTACATGACTAAAAGGTCAAACTCAAAGACCAAACAGAAGTAAACTTAAGACGATTAGAAGGATCATATGACGTTACTGAAAGTCTAAACACAGGAGTTACTTGTTGGAATTGATACTTATCTTAAAGGGAGTTCTACCAAGTATACTCAAACTAAACCATCGTGGTCTTTATCCTTAAGATTTTTTTTCTAACATATACGACAAGGAAAACGAACAGTACATGATGTAAAGGTTCCAGGATCGGACTATGTATGGTTCACAAGTCGTTTATAAACAATTAAATTACTTACTTATACTCTTCTTTTTGAAAAGACACCGTTATAAAATATTATAGGAAGGTAGAGGTCGGGATAGTGTTGTGACGTTGTTCGATGTTGTGTACGGAATACTGTTCTTTACTCTTATGAGATTTCCTCTGACCTTCTTAGTGGGACCAGTAACTTTGTAAATAGGGGTTAAGACCTTTACGAACTGGATCCTTCAGGGAAGGGTAAAAGAAATATTCGGACAAACATGTTCTACGTGAAAATAGAATATAAATAGTAGGATTTGTATACTACGTGAGTCGTAAAATATAAATATAGGTATAATTACAAACTAACCTCCATGTATTTGTAATGTGTCTGGAAATTAGTTTAACAACTTTCCATTCTCGTTTTATAAGATATTCCTATCAAATTACGACATCCTCGAAATTCAGATCTGTCGATGATAGATTCATCTCTTAACATTACTGAGGTAACTAAGACTAATCACGATTCGAGTTGTTGTTAAGTCAGAAGAACAACAGAGTTTCAAAGATTCCGACCTCAATTGTTGGAAAGTTCACATATTTATTACACTCTTTCCAATCTTTCTATCACAGAGACTCACTTAATACGGTTGGTGAACGAAAGGAGAAATAGTTTACAATTTCTTTCTTCTCACACCCCTCAACGTTTCTTTCCTTCATCAGTGTCTTTTACCTATTTTATAAAAAACTTCTGTCCGAATCCATACCATTAAGCCGCAATTTGAAATTTAATAGTATCCCGTTAAGACCTGACGGACCTGTTCCTCACATGCTGTCCTGTTGTCCCTCAATTTTGTTTTTAGTAATTTATCTTCAATGAGACGTAATCGAGTCACGAACTGTGTATAACCTACGGGATATATAATCCAATTATTTACTTAACACCAAATCCGGAGTCCTTTGATTTTATTGAGAGTATAACCGGATAATACTTATATTAAAGTACCATTAGAGTTAAGTATAAAAACATTATACTTCAAAGTAGAAGTCAGTAGACTTAAGTATCACTACAAAATTAATATAGTTATATATCATATGACTTACTTCAACTTGAACGAGAACCAAAATCCGATTAAGATTTTCACTAATAATTACTTATCATCCTCGAATGTTTCATAATACGTGTCCATTTCGATTGTCTTAGATTTTTGATAAAATTATTGACACACTGGAATAATCGTTATTGAATTACTATTCAATGACGAAAAATTTTTTTAATGTATGTATACAAATTTTGACTATGTATACAAATTTTGTATGTATACAAATACATGTATGTATACAAACAATGTATAAATATGTATATCTATACACATTCAATGTATGTATACAAATTTTGAGTTGTACCGTTGTAATCCTCTTATTTAAACACGTTTTGTTTGAAAATATTAAAATGGTGGTACTATGATACTAATAGAAAAGATATATAAATAATTATATAAAGAATGAACAGAAGTATGAATGTATTCGGAGAAGGAGTCTCTATATAATGATTATAAATAAGTGATTTATAATCAAATTTAAGTTAATTAAAAATATCATAGACCTTTAAGAAGTTTATTACCCGGGAGTACTATGGATGATTACGATCTTATAAATATGACGATACTGCCACAAAAATCAATTGAAAATTTTGAGTCATTACAAACATATCGATTTTATAATGATTAAATTTACTTTATTTAAAAATCGTAACTGTTTTTGAATGAACCAAATTTTGTTTGTGTGTCGTATATTTATAAACTCTTCGTATTTCATAATCAATGGACTTGGAAGGTTAAGAAGAATCTACACTTTTGTAAAGTGGTGGTCCTTGTATAAGGTATTGGTACATATTTAATCTTAATAGGATACTTGTTCATTTTTCTTATTTATTTAGTTTTGATACTTTGGATCTAATAAAGAGTACTTTTATAAAATTCTACTATGGTACATGTTAATCTTTTTCTGTTTAATTTTTAGACTATCTAATAATCGTAGTCATTTATCTCTTATTTACCTTGTACGAGATTGAAAACTGTAACCTCGTGAATAAAAAGAAGGACCATGAGAACGGTGTCTAACCAGACCCTAAAAACGACAAGGACGAGAATGTCCTTTGTGAATTGAGAACTTGTTAATTTGTGACACCATTACTGAATTACGATATCACATTCGTTTTCAAATTTTTATAAACTTTTTCTTATAAATGTAAAATACGTGATTTATTCCAGTCTCTCTAATTATTAAAACTTGTAGTAAGATTTATGTGTCCAGAAGTTGAACTAAATTGCTTATTTTCTCCTGTTTCCTCTTTCCAATTTCACAAGGTATAATTAGATGACCATCTCTCTACGGTTCATAGTGGGGTTTATCGACTTTTCGACGGTTGATTTCTTATTTAGAAAACGTTGAAATATTCCACGAACTCATCTCCCGGTTTCTGATAAAACGAAGTTTATTTACTTCTCCGATCTTGTGTTTAATGTTCAGTTTCTTCTGCCACTCTGACGTCATCTTTTCCAAGTTCTCCTCTTCAATACACCCACATGGGTGAACATACTCACATTCTATACGAAGTATTCTACAGTGATACTTAAAATTATTTGACTTTATGAACTAGAATATTATGGTAAAGTACTTTTTAATGTATAATAGAAATTGTTCAAGGAGTTCTTGTTAGTTTTGGAAAAGTTTACAGTCGATTCAAAAATTCGTGTTGTCCTGAATGTATTTTAGATTTATACAATGAAAAAACAAATAGGTATAAAAGGTCGAAATAGTATATCTAATCTTAGGATAATATCAAAGTATAAAATTTTTTACACTTCAACTTTTATAAAATAAACCTATCTTCATTTTAAATGGAATTTTCGTATAAGGTCAGCTTGTTCTTTTCCTTTTAAGTGACGGACATTATAAGAAAAGAGTAAGTTTCATACGAGATAAACGAAGTCAAATTGTTGGACATTAACTCTCCTTTTCTATATAAATTACATAAATTTGTTTTAAATTTTCAACGATATTAAAAAATAAATAAAATTAACCTCTGATTAATGTTATAACACCACCAAAACGGTATGTAACTGTACTTATGTCCAGACCCTGTTGAGTCTTCCTACCCCACCCCTCCCTCCACCCTCCCCCAAAGTCTTTTTCAACGATATTAAAATTTTCTTCTTTCAAAAGGTATATTATTACTTGAACGTATTCGTCCTAACGGTTGAATTTATGTTTATTATTGATGGTTTCTCTTAATAGTCTGAGTTTACTTTATAGATTGTCTCCAAATTTTAAGTCAGAAGTCTTACAGTTTATATTAAAAGTCAATTCTTCGTTCTCGATACTTCTTTCTCCAAGTATTATTTAATGGATTTTTCAATTATATACTGTTATGAACCCAGAATTACTGAATAACCGGTGATTTTCTTGACCGTGTTTATTGACATTATTCATCCATAACTAAAATTCAGAACTCTTCTATTCGTTCTTTTAATTTCTAATTCCTTTTCAGTTACTAAAAATTTTTCACCCATTTTTACTTGTTAGACAATTATAGTAATATAGACTTATTTATGTTCTTGTTTAAGATTTTGAAGTTAAACATGTCGGTGTTTGATAACTGTTTTTACTGCCAGAAATATTGTTTAACCAGTAAATCCTAACTAGTCAACTAGTTAAGGAAACCTATCAGATTAATTAGTTCAGGTATCGTCCCTTTCGTTGAATAGAACTGGAGTACTTCTGACAATAAAATATAGTTTTCTCCAAGATAAGACTTAAATTCTGTTCCACTGAAATCCCTTTGTATTTAACAGAACATATTCAGGAATCCGTCACCGTAGAAAAGAACTATCTCCGAATAAAAGTCACACCCAATCAGTGTCTTGAGTTTTTCAAGATTATTTTCAAGATTGAGTTTTGAGATTATTCTTTCCATTAATTTCCCGAAGGGACCACCAGGTCACCAATTCTTAGACGGAACGTTACGTCTTCTGTGCGATACTAGGGACCAGGTCCTTCTGACGTGTACGGAACCTCGTTGATTAGTGTACGCAGTGTTGAGATCTCGGACACAAGGCTTTACTCTTCAGTGCCGTTGCCCTTCGGGTACGTAGTGTTGATCTGTTGTCCGGGGTTTATGATGTTGATCTCTTTCGGGCTCACGTCGTTGTTTCTGGATCGTGTCGGTTTTTATTTTTTAAGAAATTTTAGAAACATATTTTTTTCCATTACTTTCTGTGACAGGTAATAATCCTATATTTTAATGTCATATTTTTATTACGATTCATTTCTTATTAACTTACTCTCAGTCTTCTGGACACAAAATTAGATCTGAAAGATAAGTTGGTCGAAACACTGTGACCGCTATAACGTTGAACGACAAAAAAGCATGGACTTTTATACTTCACCGACTTAGTAATAATCAGGTATGAATAATGTTATTTAATATATTGTAATCGACCTCTTAATAACAACGAAAAATAAGTATCTGACTAAAATAAAAAAAAAATTTCGTCGAAGTCCAAGTGTCGTCTTAGTTTGTACTTCATGTTCTAAAGGGTACATAGAAAACGGGGGTGTGTACGGATCGATGGGGATAATAGTTGTAAGAAGTGGTCTCACCTGTAAACAATGTTAGTCACTTGGATATGACTGGGTAATAATAGGGGTAACTAGTTCCAAGTGAGAACCACAACATGTAAGATACCCAAACTTGTTTACACATTACTGTACATGGGTGGTAATATTATATGTCTCATCAAGGTGACCAAAACTATAGTCCCACTACGACCGGAGTGAGTTTCTTCAGTGTTCGTAAGGGAGGAGACGCTAAAAAACCTTATCACACTCTTCCTACCTACTTTTGAGAATGAACTTATAAACCATCTTAAGTAGACACTCCTGTAAACCAGGACTTGAAAACAAACAACCTTCAAAAAAAAAAAAAAAAAATTGACTAAGAAATGACCATTAACCATACAAGTATAAAAGATAAAGAAGGATAAAGTTCGAACTCTCTCACATGAAAAGATCCTTTATAGGTAAAGAATATCAAACAGGTAAAATAATCGTATCATTAGAGAACACTATGAGACATAAAGACACCACTGTCAATATTGAAGAAAAAGTAAAGACTAAAATAAACTCAGGAGAGAAAAAATGAACTACTCAGACCAATTTCCAAGAATAATTAAAACAAATAGAAAATTTCTTAGTCGAGAACCAAAGTCATTAGAAAAGATGACCAAAAAAAAAAAAAAAAAAAATCAGAGATAAAGTAAATAAAGACAAGGCTAGAAATACTAAAGAAAAGGAAGATGATTCAAACCCTAAACAAATTAAAAGAAAAAGATCAAGGAAATCCACATTCTAATCCAACAGACTTTAAAAAAAGAACAAAGGACTCCGTCCGAACATAGTGATATTTGAAGGAAGAATCTTTACGAAGACGACACAGGGTGTCTAAGACCTAGTAACACAAAGTAACAAAGGTCCATAAAAGAGAGGTGAAACTAAAGAAGTCATTGGGTCACCAACAAATCATCGTGTGACAAATCGAAGGTACAACAAACACAAAAAACGTGAAAAAAAAACATCAACTAAAGAGTAAAGTATATTAACATCAGTTTTTTCCACGGACTATACTAAAGTTGTAAGAATATAAATAATTCTAAACAAGACATCGGATCGTAATTAGATAGGAACCTCTTCCGTTACCGTTGGGTGAGGTCATGAGAACGGACCTTTTAGGGCGCCGCCTCCTCGGACCACCCGACGTCAGGTACCCCAGCGACCCTCCGTCTGTGCTGACTCGCTGAAGTGAAAGTGAAAAGTGAAAGTACGTAACCTCTTCCTTTACCGTTGGGTGAGGTCACAAGAACGGACCTCTTAGGGTCCCTACCCCCTCGGACCACCCGACGGCAGATACCCCAACGTGTCTCAGCCTGTACTGACTTCGCTGAATCGTCGTTGTCATAATTAGATAGGACCTCTTAAAGGTACACGCGAACTTTTCTTACACATAAGACAATGAAACCCCATCTTAAAAACTATATATCCATAATTTAAGTAGATCATATTACATAGTCAAGTGTGGTCACAAAGAAATAACTAAAACAGAGTGAGGTTAACTCACTATATTCACTCTATAATCTCAGGGGAGTTAAAGAAGGAAATACAAACAATTATGAACGATACACATAAGCCGACGAGGATACCCAAACGTCAGTGAGTCAACACAGACTGAGAAAGGTTGGGGTACCTGACGTCGAGTGGTCCGAGGAGACAGGTTCCCTAAAGGGTCCGTTCTCATGACCTCACCCCACGGTAAAGGAAGAGGTGAGGCTACCATCCATGTATATGTAAATATTAACAGTAATGAAGAACAACCTAATCGGGGGAAAAAGTAATACATTAAGGGAGAAACGGAGAATAACATCAGTAACAAAATATTAGATAAAACAGAATTATATTTATAAGGATAAGGTCGAAAGAAAAGTAAAGGTAAACGTACCGTATATATATATATAAAAAAATGGTAGGGAAGTGAATGTCAGAGACACACAGAAATTCTAAACATCACTCAGAGAACATCCGTTGTATATGTATCCAAAACAAAAGAGAAAATTAGGTAAGTCGAAAATCAGGTAAATGTGAATTTCATTAATAACTATCCATACATGAATAACGGTAAACCCATTGACAAAAGTCCAAAATAAAACAAGGAAAGAAGAAAACGATTCAAGGGAACACTAAACTACAGATAGAAATTACAATGCAAACCTAAGAAAGGAGAAAAAACACACATACATAATATCTAAAAACCAAACACCTATGTTCATCAAATATATATCGTTAGATATATATATACCAATAAATTTAGCTAGTAGAGAATTTAAAATTGTGTAAGATTGTTAGGATGTAAAAATGAAGGGGGACGATTTGTAAATTACAAAAATCTACGGTGTTTTCTGGATAATTTTGACTATTTAATAAAGTCATTCCAAAGTGTTATATTTTATATATTCTTATAAAACACAAAATTATGTGATTTTTATTTGATAGTGTTTCTCTTTAGTTTTGTCAGGGTGAATGTTGACATAGTTTTTTTTTTTTTTCGTTTTGTAGGTCTATTTAGATTGGTTCCTCTATTTTTGGACATGAACCTTTTACTTTTATGTAACTACTTTATTTAATGTTTACTGTGTTTGTTTACCCTTCTGTGTGACACGAGTACCTAACCTTTGAATTATAACAATTTTACCGGTATGATGGGTGTCATTAAATGTCTAAGTTACGTTAGAGAAAAGTTTTATGGTCACCACAAAAAGTGTCTTGATCTTATTTATTAAGATTTTAAATAAACATTTGTGTCGGGACTTATCGGTTTTGTTAGAACGTTTTCTTCTTATTTCGACGTCCATACAAAGGACTAAAGTTTCATATGATGTTTCGATATCATTTGTTTCGTCATACCATGACCATATTTCTTTCTATCTGGTTGCTTTGTCTTATCTTTCGAGTCTTTATTTGGGTATGAATATACCAGTTAATTAGATGGTTACTTGTTCCGTTCTTAGATGTTACCCCTTTTTCTGTCAGAGAAGTTATTTATGACAACCCTTTTAACTTGTCGATATTCGTTTTCTTAGTTTGACCTAATAAAAGAGTATGGTATATGTTTTTATTTGAGTTTTATCTAATTTCTGATAACATTCTGGACTTTGATATTTTATGTATCTTCTTTTGTGTCTTTCATACGAGAACTATGAACAGAATCTTTATTAAAAAAACCTATACAGAGGAGTTCGTTCCCTTCGTTTTTGTTTTTATTTGTATACCCTGATGTAGTTTGACTTTTCTACGACGTGTCATTTCCTTCGATACTTGCTTTGTTCTTCTGTCGGTTGATCTACTCCTTTTATAGACGTTTGTTAAGAGATCATTTCCCAATTATAGGTTTTATATGTTTTTTGAGTATGTTGACTTATAGTTTTTTGTTGGTCTAACTTTTTACCCGTCTCCTGAGTTTTTGTGTAAAAAGGTTTCTACTGTATGTCTTCCAGTTGTCCGTGTACTTTTTTACAAGTCATAGTCAGTAATAGTCAAGTCATGTCAAGTCAACGAGTCAACACAGACTGGGAAACGTTGGGTACTTAGTGTCGTGCCGTCCGACAGGTAGTGGACAGGTAGGTGGACAGGGACAGGTAGTGGTTGAGGGCCTCAAGTGAGTTTAAGTACACGTAGCTCAGTCACTACGGTAGGTCGGTAGAGTAGAAGACAGCAGGGGAAGAGGAGGACGGGAGTTAGGGAGGGTCGTAGTCCCAGAAAAGGTTACTCAGTTAAGAAGCGTATTCCACCGATTTCATGACCTCAAGTCGAAGTCGTAGTCAGGAAGGTTACTTGTGAGTCCTGACTAGAGGAAATCTTACTTGACCAACCTAGAGGAACGTCAGGTTCCCTGAGAGTTCTCAGAAGAGGTTGTGGTGTCAAGTTTTCGTAGTTAAGAAGCCACGAGTCGAAAGAAGTGTCAGGTTGAGAGTGTACGTATGTACTGGTGACCTTTTTGGTATCGGAACTGATCTACCTGGAAACAACCGTTTCATTATAGTGACGAAAAGTTATATGATAGATCCAACCAGTATTGAAAGGAAGGTACCTCGTTCACAGAAGGCTGAAGTACCGACGTTAGTGGTAGACGTCACTAAAACCTCGGGTTTTTCCCTTTACGTTTAGTGTTAGTGTTACTCGATTGTGGTATATGGATAATCTTACAGATAATAGTTTTTCTGTGTTTGTTTTTGACAACCGTTCCTGCACCTCTTTTACCTTGGGAGGACATGACGACTACCCTTCTATTTAACCATTTCAGTGATACCTTTTGTCATTACCCCAAGGCGTTTTTTAATCTTGATAATGTGCTAGGTCGTTAAGGTGAAGTCTCATAAAAAGATTTCTTGTGTTTTTGTGATTAAGTTTTTCTATATACATGGAGATACGATTGACACCATAATAAATATTATCGGTTTTATACCTTCATTGGATTCACAGGTAATTATCTACCTAATAATTTCTTCTACCTTATTTTACCGTAACTGAGTCGGTATTTTTTTTTCTTCCTTTAGAACGGTAACCACTGTTGTATCCACCTGAATCTCCCATACTCCCATAATACGAATCATTTTATTCGGTCTGTCTGTTTCTTTTCATGGTAATACTACAGAGAATATACAACTTAGATTTTTTGTTTACTTGTTTGTATTGTTTTGTCTTTGTCTGAGTATCTATGTCTCTTGAGTCTCACCTCCCCCAAACCACCTACTCACTATGTCCATTCCCTCTAATTCTCTATGTTTGAAATTCTCGAATGTTTTCTTTCTCAATGTTTTATTTACTCAGTGTCATATTTCATGTGGTATCCCTTTTACACGAGTAACACGACACGAACCAAGCAGTTAACACAGGTCTAGAAACGCTGGGGTACCTGACATCGGGTGGTCCGAGGAGACAGGTACCCTAAAAGGTCCGTTATTATGAACTCGCCCAAAAGTAAAGGAGGAGATCCCCTAGAAAGACTCGGTCCCTAACTTGGACGTAGAGGACGTAACCGTCCACCTAAGAAATGGTGACTCGGTGGATATTAGTCATTATAATACTATTGAAACACGTCACTGTCTACCATTAATCTAAATAACATCAGTAGTAAAATAATACATATGTTTATAGTTTAGTAATACAACATGTGGACATTGATTATATCATAAAATCCAGATAATACGAAGTTTGTTTGTCTAAACTTTGTAAAATAACAACACGATCGTTACGTTGACATGATCACTGAATAGGAAAGAGTCTAAGTTAATAGAGTAGACCTATTAATCAAATTCTTGATCAACTCTATCTAGAGAATTCTCGAGGTACGAGTCTGACATGTTTAGTCCTCGTCTTTCAAGTTCCTACTCGACGTCGAACCTGTTGTCGTATGTCCCTTTCGTATGTCTTGTACTTTATCTTTCTCACCTATCAGATCTCCAACTCTAATCGTTAGAAATGTCTATTCCGTCTTCTTTTTTCATTTTGTTTTATACTTTTTCGTGTACTTTTTCTTCTCGGGTCTTTCTTTAGTCATATTAGTCCTCGTATCCCAAGGTCTTCAGGTCCCTGTTCTGTCAAAATTCTTTCGTCAAACATGTCAGTATCCGAGATTTTTTCAGTGTATTCTACTCGTTTTTCTCAGGTGACCTGAACCACTAATTCAGTGACCTAACCACTGGGTACCACTACAATAAAGTCATCTCATCGTTCTTCATCCTCTATTTTTTCCTCCGTCGATTTAACAACCCCCAATTTCTAATTTTCCTTCACCGAATCACCCGTCCCACTAATTTGATAAAAAAGTTCTTCGTATCGATCTTTTCTCTACACTTTCTCCCGTCATCTGTTTCTACGTGTTTACACACATACTCACTAAATTAAAATCTCTGAATTCAGTAATGAGGAAAAGTACAATCTTCAATCAAAACAAAAACAAAATTTCATCTCCAACCTGACTTTGGAGTTTGGTCAGATTACAACACGACAGGTTGTACCATCGGCGATCGGTGTGCTCCAATAAATTGTGAACTTTCCACGGTTCAACTTCCCTTTACATGACAATCACATTTTAATTGTAGTCTAAACCCTTGAACTATACTTTTTTTCTTATGCTTTGTGGAATCATTAAAAATACAATTAATGTATACCGTTACTATTATAAAATCTATGGAGCCCGATTTATTTCAAGATAATTAATTCTAATTAAAAATGAAAAATTTTTTACCTCGATGATTTTTGGAATTTTACTGTATACACGGAGTGTAACATAAAGATAACTTATGATGATCAAAATCGGTGGTAGATTTTGCGACTAATGATCGATTCATGACAAAGGAGGTGTATAAGGATAGATATGAGGTTATTCGGTTTTACAGTAAGAACCCATGTATTACAGACATTCTATTGTTTAGTTCTAAACGGTAAAAAGAAAATGAAGGAAGTTAGTACTAATGGTCTTTTTGTCTTCGAATTATAAATTTCGTACTTATTAAGTCTGTAAGACTAAGTAAACACGCACGAGTCAGTACAGGTTGAGAAACGTTAGGGTACCTGACACCGGGTGGTCCGAGAAGACAGGTGCCTTAAAAGGTCCGTTATTATGACGTCTCCTAACGATAAAGGATCAGGTCCCCTATAAGGATATGATCCCTAACTTGGTTGTAGAGGACACAGAGTCCTTCTAAGAAATGATGAATCGGTGGACCCTTCGGGAAGCTTAAGTAATCCATCATCGTTATATAATATTTATAAGTACAAATTAAAAATTAATAAAAAAATCGATATTGACTATATATTGTAATAATCAAACTGCACATGTTATATTTCTGAACTATAAACAATGTCATATGTCCAAAAGTTTAAAAAGGGACGAATTAATTGTAAAATTTAATTTGTTGAGTTAGTACAATTTGTTGTTCCGAAGTTGACAGTTAATTTTATTCAGTATTTTATTTAGTGATTTAAAGACAATGGAGTTAGATTCTTAGTTCATTAAGCAGGGACTTAAAGAGGTGTTCTGTTTTATATTATCTCTACGAACAAGAAATGTATATCTTAAGTCATAAAACAATCTTTTATATATGTTTGGATAATACATATTTAATAATAACTTTATTATTACATAGGGACACCCCTTTAATTGTTCTACCGTGGTCAGTCCGAGAGAGTGGGGTACGAGAGATCGAGAGAGCGGGATACTAGACATTTGTTACTGAGACGTGGTGATTTATTGTCGACTCTAGTGAATATCGTGACGAGTGTGTACAATATTCTATGGACTACCAGTGGTCGTCAAAACACACCACACAGAAATACTCGAAGTGTACTTTCACGACCGACGACGACGAAACCCGGATGAGGCCCCGTCGTAGTACTAATACAATACACTCTATACAAGACCGATGTAATACCTATGTAATACCAATACAACACCGACGACGATACCGACGACACAGTCGGTCTCCTCTCCGAAACAATACCGGTGACACACTCGGTCCTCTCTTATTTACACAGACGTTAAGAATGTCGAGGAGCACAGAAGAAGGTCGGAGAATCGATTTCGGAACGGATGGGACTCAAGTCACTTGTCACACTTGTCCTAGTCGTTATGTTAGGTGTATGTGATTTTGATAATGGAAACACACCATTATCCTTACGTTTAATTTTCGCTGTTATTTTAGTAGACTTCCACATCAAGTCAACGAGTCAGCACAGGTTGAGAAACACTGGGGTACCTGACATCGTACGGTCCGGAGGGACAGGTAGTGGTTGAGGGCCTCGAATGAGTTTGAGTACAGGTAACTCAGCCACTACGGTAGGTTTGTAGAGTAGGAGACAGCTGGGGAAGAGGAGGACGGAAGTTAGGAAGGGTCGTAGTCCCAGGAAAGTTTACTCGGTCAAGAAACGTAGCCCACCGGTCTCATAGCCTCAAAGTCGAAGTCGTAGTTAGGAAGGTTACTTGTGAGTCTGACTAAAGGAAATCCTACCTGACCAACCTAGAGGAACGTCAGGTTCCCTGAGAGTTCTCCGAAGAGGTTGTGGTGTCAAGTTTTCGTTGTTAAAAAACCACGAGTCGAAAGAAATGTCAGGTTGAGAGTGTAGGTATGTGTTGATGACCTTTTCGGTATCGAAACTGATCTACCTGGAAACAGCCGTTTCATTACAGAGACGAAAAATTATACGACAGATCCAACCAGTATTGAAAAGAAGGTTCCTCGTTCACAGAAAATTAAAGTACCGGCGTCAGTGGTAGACGTCACTAAAACCTCGGGGGTTTTATTTCGAACAGTGACAAAGATGACAAAGGGGTAGATCAACGGTACTTCACTACCCTGGTCTACAGTACTAGAAGTAAAAGACTTACAACTCAAAATTCGGCAAAAGTGAGAGGAGAAAGTGAAAGTAGTTCTCCGAGAAATCAAGAAGTGAAAAACGGTATTCCCACCACAGTAGACGTATAGACTCCAATAACTATAAAGAGGACCGTTAGTACTAAGGTCGAACACGAAATAGGTCAGGTCGCAAAGAGTACTACATGAGACGTATATTCAATTTATTCGTCCCACCGTTATATGTCGAAACTGCATGAGGTAAGGGCTAAACGTTTGTCTGACAACAAAGTACAGGTCAAGATTGACAACGAAGAACTGGACGTATGTCCAAAGAGTCCTCCGTACATTCCACCAGACCGTAAGGGTAGAGAAATTCTTAAAAGGTGTCAAACAACACTAGGTGTGTCAGTTTCCGAAACCGAAATCAGTGATTTCGTCTTCATCAATAAAAAGACCTTGAGAGAACGAAAAAGCTACTAGGTCGCCTACAACCGTTAAACTAGAGACCAAAGAGACGGAAAAGATTTAGGTCAAACTTAAAGACCTTCAAGTGTCAAGTGCATGACAACTTTGGACCACAGTTACATTCAGTAAGATAACGTACACAAATTATTAAGTTGACTATTTTGACTTTAAATGAGAAGTTCATTTATTGTTACTTACGTGATTATAGTAACGAAACATAAGGTATATATTTGTTATAGTGTATTATAAAGAAAGAGACAAACTGAATAAAGTGATCATACTATTAGAGATCCAGGTAGGATCTGAATCTACGACGTTTACCGTAATAAAGTAATGAAAGTACCGAGTCATTTATAGGGTAGTACATGTATATGTGGTGTAGAAATAGATAAGTAGATGACTACCTGTAAATCCAACGAAGGTAAAGAACCGATGACATTTATCACGACGTTTCTTGTAACCCCACGTAGACAGAAAAGTTTAATACCAAAGGAGACCTATATATGGGTCTTCATCCTAACGTCCTAGTATACCTTAGAGGTAAAAATCAAAAAATTCCTTGGAATTATGACAAGATGTGTATTACCGACGTAGTTGTTACATCGTCCTAAGAAAAAGAGGTGTAGAAGAGATCGTAAATAATAAACGTCTGGAAACTAATACCAGTAAGACTGGTCACACTCCACTATGGAGTTACATCAAAAATAAACGTAAAGAGATTATACATTAATATTTATAACTCATAGGAAAGTGTACGGATAACCGATTGACATACAGAAGAAAACTCTTTATAGATAAATGTAAAGGTGGGTAAAAACTATCCTAAAATAAATATATATATATATATCTCTCTCTCTCTCTCTCTCTCTCGCTCTCTCGACATATTCGATGAACATATAAAACCTTTAATTAGAAAACCGTCAGTTTGTAGTAAACGTTTATAAAAGATGGTGGACATCCAACAGAAAAATAAAACAAATACCAAAGGAAACGACATGTTTACGAAATTTATTCAGGGTAAACAAATAAAAACGGAAATAAAGGTTATGAGGTTCTCTACATCGGTTTTTTATAATTACATTAAATACAATTTCTCACAAGACGGATACAAGACGGATCTCCAATGGTATGATTCACTTCATCCGTTCCATCTCTTTCTGTTTATAGTGTAATATGGTGAATGAACACTTTAGATTTTTATATTATGTTTACTTAAATAAATGTTTTGTCTTTATCCGAGTGTCTGTATCTTTCGTTTGTCCTTTGTTTGAATACCAATGGTTGCCCCTTTCGACCCCCTATTTGACTCTCAAACTCTAATTTTTTATGTGTGATTATTTGTATTTTATCTAATGGTTGTACTTGGACATATCATGTTCTTTGATATGAATTATAGAATATTATTGGACATTACCTTTTCTTAGATTTTTTGTTTTTATATATATATGTTGTATATTTTGACTTAGTGATACGACATATGGACTTCAATTGTGTTGTAACATTGTCGTGACATAAAGTTAAATTTTAAATTTTTTCAAAAATTTTTCAGGTTTTCGTTTGGTCTGATTACTTATGTGATTGGAAGACGAATAGATTCTAGAAGTACCGTATTATGACAAGTCACCGAAACACAAAGTGGTTGTACTGAGAAGGTTTACTTGGACAAGGTTCCCAAAAAAAGGAAAGTTTTAGAAGGTCGGGTCGTAATAAGATTTATATGTCCTTTTTTATTTTAAATATTAATCTTTATAAGTATTCTTCTTATACTATTGATATTATCTGAATTATTATATAATAGTCTTAACTATTAAATATTGATAGGTAAATTTTTGTTATATTTTTCTGATGTCTTTAAGGTCAAATAACTAAGACAAAAAGGGAAACTTATTCTTTCCTAGAATGTAAACTCCTCTCTGAATATAGCATTTGTTTCTCATTATCGTTACACTCCTTTATTCTAGGACTCAACTTTATATTTTCCAGTGTAAGACTATACTTAAGTATCATGACCTAAATATTATTTAATCTATGTATAAAACTATTAATGTTTCACTGGTCTTCATACGTTAGTACCTTCGGTGTGTCCCGTAAACGTTTTTTTAACATTACTTATCTATTCGACTCGTAGTCAGTAAAGTGGTCAATGGAGACTTCTTTCGTGACAGAATGATAGGAAAGATACAGAAAGATAGCAATATATTTGATCTATTATTGGCGTACTCTCTAGGTTTATTAAAAGAGAGAGACTACACTATTATTGGGACATAATGGAATTTTTCATTGTTATTCCATTTTTCTTAAGGAGTGAGGGTGTTTCTATTGGTTTTCAATCTTAGGGTCTTGTTATTAGTCAGAGAAAAAGAGGAACTTATCTACGAAACAATGTTCGTTTTACAGAAACAAACCGAAATTGATATCGTGTCTTCGTTTTTTAACCTCCGTAGTTAGATGACTTAAACAACGACGGTGTTGTCTTACTTCTAATGTCCCTTGTTTAATACACGAATTATCGTAGTTTATCATTAACGACTGGGTAAACAAATTATCCAAAAGTAATATTTGTAGAAGTACTTTTAGAACCTCTCTTATTAAGGTTCCTGGTCTGACATATCGTAATTCGAACTCTTTATATACTACGTTATACCAAGAAAATATTCGTTCCTTAAACTTAACGATGACCCTATGTGACATCAACTTGAATTAGAAAACGTTTAGTTTGGAACGGAAACGAGTCTCGAAGAATCATTTAGTAATTCCTCTTTCGTTCACTAAGTTTCAAAAATAAATATTTTGAACATTTTTTTTATTTTGAACGTAAGGATAAAGAGTTAAAATTTAACGATACTCTAAGACATAGTTGTGTCTTTCTTTTTCAGGAATATTAAGACAAACTTAATTAATTAAAATACCTAATTATAAATTAAAAACCAAAATAGTTGTTACCTAACTTTACAAATTATTTTAAGGGTTTAATTATTACTTTTATTTGTAATAATTATCTGTTGTCTGATAGAGAAAGACGGTCAGTAACGAAAAGTATGTTTATACTGTAGAAGGAGTGGAGGGAATTACAAAGTTTAATCTGTTATAGATTGAAGAAAATTAGTAGTCTCACTGACACAAAATTTAATACCGAGTACGAGATGTAGAACCATTACTATCGTAGAAGAATTTTGTATTGTAAAATAGATCTTAATTTATAAAAAATCACTTTTTTATAAATTTTTCCTAAAAATACAATCCTTATTTCAAAAATTTTAAATCTGACGATGATTTCCAGTAATTAATAAATATTTTTGTCTAAGTTTTTTTCAAAAACCTCTCATATCTACTAAAAGAATATATATCAAAAGTCTAGAATTAATTCTAGATTTCATGAATTTAATATAACTTGAATTGGGTAGTTTTGTCAATATTTCTTAGAAACACATGAACCATACAACAGTTATCGATTCATAAACACTAATTCTTAAGCTTTGATATGTTATACTAGGGATGATAGTATTAATTATTTTTATTATTTATAAGATAGTTTTGGTATTTAGTTTTAATGATAGTCTGTGATATTTGTCAAACATCCTTGAACCTTGATCATAGTTTTACATGGTAGCTCATAGTATAACCTTTAATCAAGGAAAAGGTTAAATCCATATGTATTTTAATCATTACTTAGTTTTGGATTACAATATTGTTTTAAGAATGTAAGTCGAATATAAATAACTACGATGAACCTTTAATTTGAAAGGTTTCATCATTCAATAAATCCGTTCATAGTACTAAAATGAATTTCACTCTAAAATTTAGTGTCTTTTAAAATTTACAAGGAATGGCCTCGTCCTAAAAGGGTAAAAAAATTTTTCAGAAGAAACCGAAACCGATCTTTGAGAAAGTGACTTTTATATAATTTTTTTTAACTGAACATTCTTATAAGTATAATGTATATATTTATATAATGTGTATTCATATGAACGAATTTTTTGTATCTGAATCCAGTTGATACCAACAGTACTTTGTATATAAGTGTTGGTACCATATGATCTCTCGGTAAATCAAAGAAATTTCTTCTTCGTTTGTAAAAGAGTTCAAAGATTCTTATAGATTAAGACAAGATATACTTCCAGTGAAACTATTATTAGATTATTATTTTTATACCAAGGACTTTTTTATGGATTTTTATTACTTTTTACAATCTTTACTTATGTCCCGTTTTATGAATAACATTTTTTTTCGGTGGTCTATAATTGTCTCGGAAATTTGTATTCTTCACTTTTAAGATATCTTACACTTAACTAAATACCTTAAAGTTTTTATTGACTGAAACTATTTCCCGACAAAAGTCCGTATTCCTAAATGTAATAATCTGAACATAGGAGAGATACTTTCCATCTCTCTTTCTCCCTTTTGGTGTCTGATTGTGTTCTTATCGGTGTTTCTGAATTTTTATTTTGTTGGTTTTGGGGTTTGTCGAATTTTTAGAGTAAGATTTAACCCTCGTTTTGATTTACGGACTTACAAATTAAGTATTACATTTGATTTTATTTAAGTTTTAGTCTACCAATATATCACTAGTTCTTATCAGTGTAATAATATAACTCGACACCAAACTTCAAAATCTAAACGATTTACTACTTTGTGCATTAAGAAAAAGTATCAGAAGGGTGTTTCGATAATTGTCACTGAAGACAAATGTTTTCTTGAAGTCCCAAAATCTTTGTTTATCCCTTTTTTAAGGTCTCTATATTTTACCGTAATTGTTTTAAATAATAACAAGGGTATCAATTCAAACTCTATTTTTGTATTGATGTTTTCTTCGTTTAGAAAGTCAGAAAGAAAAAAACCCTTCCCTCTCAAGGGTTATAAGGAGACTATAGACTTAGATATTTCTTTGTTCTTTTATCATAAATTTGTCACAAAGTTGTCATTTCCCGTTTTTTCACCGTGTAGCCGTAAATAAAGTCTTCAATATTCTTACTACTTCCCCTACTATTTTTCTGTTTTAATTTTCAAGTTCACTCCCCAAGTGTTTATTAAATTATTCTAGTAGATGACTATATCATCACAATTTGATGATAAATTCATTCTATAAATTCTATATGTAAGGGGACTACTTCATGGAAACCGTTTTGTGACAATTAGTTCTCCGGACAACTGTAACGAAACTCTAAAGTTTTACCACAAGTCTCCGTGGTTTTCGTCTGTAATCAAAAACATTTTGTGATCACACGTAAAGACTTCTATCATAAAATGATGAAATATATTTGACAGTGAACATAAAACGACATTTTATGAGATTTTACGGATAAAATCCTTTACTCTTTTGATTAAAAATTTTAATCTTAGATAGGTAACATATTTTTAGAGTAAGTGGTTTTGTTACTTAGTTTATTGACATGGATTAATACGTTTATACTAGATTAAAGAGGGTTCCCACCTAAACCCCACACCTTTTAATAACGTAAAAGAAAATGAAATCCTTCCAAGTTTAGTAGGATGAAGATTTTGAATTACATGATCAATGTTACCTTCTTCTTACCAAAACTTTTAAAAAGAAAAAAAAGAAAAAACGTATTTTGTCTATATAGACGTGTACCGTAACTGAACCTTTACTGTCGATGTTTTATTCAATTTTTGTATTAAATAACGATTTACGTTGACACCGAAAATTCTTTGTTGAACACTAAGGGTTTTATATGGGGACTAAAGAAAACTTTTTATAAAAATCAATAGAAGATAGATATCTTGAAAAACGTATAGTTTAACGTCATATTTGAGAGGTCTACGGACGTACTCATATCTATTAAACCTCTGTACCTTCTTTTAGTCTTTTTTCTTAGGGATTGTAGGACAAAGTCGAAGAGGACAGTGAAAAACGATTAACCTAGAACTTAATTTTTTTCATTGACCAGTTTCCTTCCTGACCGTCAAAAACGGTTTCTACCATTCAACTTCCTTTTAAAGGAAAAAGGACGAACCACTTATTTGATTTCCTCTTTCAAATTCATGACGAATTAAAGTACGTGATTATCCTATAAGTCCTTTTAGAAACTTTATGAGACATAAGTAGTCACAAGACTCAAATGACAGTTCATTATAACACCTTCCATTTATTGTTAAGAGTATGTCCGGAATTTAATAGTCTTTGATACACTTAATTTCTACAACTTAAAATGTTTAATAAAGTTGTATATTGTTCTAAGGGAAAATCTCATTCCTATTCGGAATTAATGTTACAGTAATCTATCAAGGTGTTTCTTTTAGAACAAGGACTTTGTGAAAAACAGTGTATTCATATATATATGTGTATGTGTTTAGAGATCAAATATACACGTGATAAATCTACGTTTCTACTGTATCAATTGAGAAACATTTTCATAATCAATTGGTTTTATATATAAAATATTTATATTCGTTTTTTATAAAGTGTTGTACGATCTAATTCTTATTAAGATTTTGTTATTCATTAGATCTCGGTGTACATAAACGAAACATAAAATAATAAAAATGTGTCACCATTTGAATTGAAAGATTTACAAAAAGAGGTCAATAAAAATTTCGAATATAGGTGACTACCACACACACACGACAGTGAAGTCAGCAAGCCTGACAAACGCTGGGATACCTGACGTCGGACGGTGACAGGTACTCTGAAATGTCCGTGCTTATTACTTTTCACTTTCAGTGAGTCAGCACAGACTGAGAAACGCTTGGGCACCTGATATGTCAGGTGCCTTAAGAGGTCCGGTCTTATGACCTCACCCATCGGAAAGGGAAGAGGTCCCCTAGAAGGTTAGGTCCCTAACTTGGGACCTGAGGACGTAACGTCCGTCTAAGAAGTGGTCGACTCGGTGCTCCCTTCTGGTTCTTATGACCTCACCCATCGCATAGGGAAGAGGCCCCCTATGACCTCACCCAACGGTAAAGAATGGGGTTTCCTAAAAGAGTTGGGAATCCTAGTTTGGATCTAGAGAACACAGAGGACCATAACCATCCGCCTAAGAAATGGTAATCGAGGTGAACCCTTCGAGAGTGTACACAACTCGAGGTTTCGGACACCGACATCGTCCTATAGTGTTACTAAATTAATTCAAATTTACATCTATACCGAATACCCGAAGGGTCCACCACGTCATCTTTTCTTAGACGGACGGTTATGTCCTCTGTGTTCTCTGCACCCAAGTTAGGGACCCAACCTTTCTAGGGAACCTCCACCCGTACCGTTGGGTGAAGTCATAAGAATGGACCTCTTACGGTACCTGTCTCTTCGGACCTCCCGATTCCAGGTGTCCCAGTGTTTCTCAGTCTGTGTTGACTTCACTGAATTGTACTGTATGTATACGCGACATTTTGACCAAGATTATGAAGAGTCATTAGTATTCATGGATAAATTTTTGTGTCACTAAGGATCGAGAATCCTTTTTAGTAGAGTTGTTTCCTAAAAAGACGTTTGCATAAAACAAGACACACGACACGAATCAGCACAGGTTGAGAAACGTTGGGGTACCTGTCATCGGTCGTTCCGAGGAGATAGGTACCCGTAAGAGATCCGTTCTTATGACCTCACCCAACGGTCCGGGAGGAGATCTCCTAGAAGGGTTACCTCTCTAACTTAGGTTAGGAGAGCGTAACGTCCGCCTAAAAAATACCAGACTCGGTGGTCTCTTCGGGTTCTTATGACCTCATCCATCGGATAGGGAAGAGATCCCCTTGAAGGACTCGGTCCTTACCTTGACCCCGAAGGACGTAACGTCCACCTAAAAAATGGTGGACTGGATGGACCCTTACCAGTTATTACCTCGTTCGATCCACACTTTTTTTACTTCTGTGGTTTTTAATTGAGTTAAAGAAGGGTCTTCATATATGAAGTTAATATAAATAAAAGGTTTATTTCAAAAAGAGAAGTCAAATTCTTCACTCGTATGGTTTACTTATATATACAAGTGGATCCCAACTAAAGTTCTTTATAAATGGGGATAAGTACTCTACTTCTTTCACTATTAAAAATACTTGTAGGTGTTCATGTAAATTTTTTTGAATTAAGAATGGTGGGAGTTTCATAAAAACTTATATAAATGTGTATCCTACAACAATTTTTAAACTCAAGTAAAATTTGTAATCCTTTTAAATAATTTTTAAATTCATACCTTATGAGACACAATAATTTTAGTTCATCCTTTATAAAATACAACAAGTCTATTAAGACGTTACAAAGTGATTAATATCCATCATATAAATAAATAATCCGTCAAAAACCAAGACACAACGACGATCTAAGATCTAACGATGGATAATATTTTTCTCGTACAACAATCAATGTCATACGACAATACGTTGTAAATTTCCTCCAATAGTAAGTGTAAAATATTCTTTCCAAATCTTTAGATAATGCCATGTTTAATGTTGATGAGGTCTATCACTTAAGAGGTCAAAAGAAACATTACACTATTTACAGTGGAGGGAGAAAATGTCATTTTTCTGTTAAAATAAATTGAAGAAAATTACCGACAGTCTTTTATCTTCTCTTTGTCTTTTATCCTGTTTTATCTTATATTTGAAGGATCCCATGTATGGGTTAAAAATTTTATAATCGACCAAAAAAAAAAAAGGTTTAAATGTTATCGTATTAATAGAAGATTTTTGGAAAGTAATTGGACCCAATAAATTCACCACACACGAACAGTCAAAACACGATGGGAGATATATTTCACATGGTACATGTGATAAAGTGTCATGATATATAACAAAGATTTTATAGTATATTCTTTGATATTATATTTAGTAAAGACATCTATTTTGAGTTGTGTTTTGATTTATTCGGTAAAGAAAGTAGTTGATTTTATAAAATAATTGAGTCTTATAAAATATTTTTATATTGAAATGATTATCGTATCGTTACACGTTTATTGGTTTATTTTTCAGAACTTTCCATTCTAAACAAACTAATTTTCATCAACGGATGGTCTATGAAGACTTCTACTCGTTCGAACATAGGCTTTTTATTTGTTACTAATTTACTGTGAATGTCCTGTCGTATAATCGTACTTTAGTGGATATGTGTTATGTTATGTTTAGTGGATATGTGTTAGTGGATATGTCTTATAAAACATGTCTTATTTCGTAATTACATCTTTGTTAATAAACTGACTTATATAAGTTTATCTTATAAAATCCTAATTTACCATTCCTTTATTTTAGTTATTAATGACAAATCACGGTCGTAGTTATGATTAAAAGATTAAAAGGAATTCTAGTGTTGATTTTCAAATTGAGATTTATATGTAGGATATTGGTGACGTCACGATAGAGACCTGAAAACAAGAAATAAGTTTTGAAATCCTTTTCTGTGACTTAACATTATGAAGTAATTCAGGGAAGACTCTCTGTTTATTACAGAAGGTCTGTTTGTCACAGAAGTGACCACGACAAAATTGGTAGAACAATTGTAAACATCTGGTGACAAGTTACCATGGTCTTTGACTCAATGTTAACCCTTTGTGTTATTTCGTATTTGTATAGCGATGATAATTCGTCTACTCTTCGATTTCCCTTCTATCTACTTGGTGACATGACCTTACACTGTTCCTAGTGTTGATTCTTTAGCTATCCACGATCAGATCACGTTTTCTCCTTTAAGAACCCATCATTCAATTCAGTATTTTCTACTACACCGTAAACACGACTTAGAACTTCCTATTTTGTCAAGGAGACCGTCTATTTCGACTCTTCCTGTCCGACCCTACTAGAACTTATTTTCCGTACCTCCTTTCTCGTACCAAATGAGTCCTTTACCGTTGTCTGAACTCCTGTCCCATTTCCACATGTCGTCGTCACCGTCCACTTACGTGTCGTTCTTTCACGGGGTAGTCCGTCCAAGTGGTGTCGTTATGAAATGTTACACACTCTTCCTTGTCCTTATTTGACAATAAGTGTTAACGATATGAGATGAAGACCCTTTGTCCTCCGTTGTATAGAACGATTTCTTACTCCCCTTGGTCTCTCTCATTCGTCCTTATGGTCACCTCTAACGTCCAGACTTATAAAATTTAGAACTACCGTATGTAAATCCCTTATTCCCTTCCTCGACAGGGAGATTTTAAAAGATAATCCCTTTCTGATTCATAAACCATGATATTCGTTAACAAAGAATGATCATAGAAAAGAACATTATTCAATTTTAAAAAAAATGACTCGTTTAATATTAAGTACCTGGAGGGAGGGATTAGAGAAATATTAATTTAATAAAAGTAAAAGTAAGAAATGGATTTATTTTCGTAATAAGATAAACTCAATAAGTCACATACAGTCTTTCGTGTTTTATCCTACCCCTACTTCATTTAATGGATACTTTTATGGTTCAAGATAGTTGTTTATTGTCATGTTAGGGAAAGTTTTGGAGCTCCTTTATATTTAGTTCATTTGACGTTATCAAACAGAAAACGGTAGTGATGAAATTTGTGGGTAGAGAAATCTCGAGACATAGACAATAAAAATTCATATGGGGGGGTGTGTATGTACGACATGTTTTTTAAAGTCATTCGATTATATATTTTATAAGATCAGTGTTTTATGGAGTATTTTTAGATTGAATCTCGTTATTTGGTTGTCTTAATAAGACATTTTTAACCTAAGGATGGTCTACGAAGACTACTAAACGCACGAACTAGTTTTTCTTATTTAACTTGTCTAATTTATTGTGTTTTATTGTATATGTGTTCTTCAATAGTTAGGTACATACAAGTAATCTATAAGTGTTTATCCTTGTCTTACTTTTTGTGTATAAGTTTTTACAAAATATGTTACTAATGTTAATTAAGAAACCTATGTATAAAAAATTTTGGTCAATTTTGGGATGAGACGTTTATATAATTACTTTATGGTATAAAGATAGGAAAATTAGACTTTTCGTTGACACAAGTGAAACGACTTCTCTGTGCAATGAAGTGGTATAAGTTTGTACAAATAAGTTTCGTTTAAGTGATATTGGAATTTTACTCGCACCTATATTTTTTGTTGAGATTGATGATGTTGACATAAACACGTCAAGTCACCTACCCTGGTACGGATGAAAACAAAAGATTCTATAATTAATCAGAACGTGTTTCAGTGTGTACCTACTCACCAACCTTTAAATTATCCGTTATTTCCGATATGAAACACAACGTTATGATTAAAAATGACAAGACAGGAGAGGAATACTAAAAATAATCAATTAAGAAATAGTTCAGAACCAATGTTCACTTGTAATATTAACTGAGTGAAAGTGATGTACCGATTTTTTTAAATTTTGAAAGCCACTCTGTATATATTTACTAGTTTGATATCTGTTTGTGTGATTGAATGAACTGATCATAGATAAATAGTTAGTACCCGTCTACCTATGTGATCCTTAGGTGTGTCACATGATTAAGTGATGATTAGTGTGTGTATACGGAAGAGAGGGTTGAAAGATAGAACCTTACGACACCTAAAAAAGATTGGTAGGTTTGATACAAACTGACTTCTACAAGGGCTATCCTAAAACATTATTATTTATAATGATTTAAATATCAGTATTTTGTTTACTGGGGGTCTTTTAAAAACTTTACGAGAAACTTTACGTGAAATGAACGAATTGACAAGTGACTGCGAAAAAGAGTCGCCTATAGTATGGATGGTGTTATATAGGATTTCTAAAATGCAAACCAAGACTTAAGTTTATGAAAACAACGACCTGTCATATCTCGATCCTCACCTAGGGATCGACTATGCCATACGTGCAAAAGTTGATTTGATCTATTATTGTTTACCGAGTTATTTACCAACATGGTCAAATATAATGGTGGTATAAGAACTACTAGGTATGGAGTTGTTTTACGCAATGACAAAAAAGATTAAAAACTATTAGATCACCCATACTTTAATGTTGACGAACAATTTCTAATATTCATAGAGTCTTCTTAAAATATTAAAAAGAGAATTTCCAGAATAATAAGAGAATAATCTAAATAAGGATCCCAGAAATCTCGAGACCACCAATAACATTTTTCCTCTAAAAAAATTTTTTTTAATGGTAAACAAACAACGACTACATATTGTGTGTTAACTACAAATATATGACCAGAATAATGTACCGTCTGAGAGTAGTTAAGATTTCATTGTAAACATCTCAAAGAACTTAAAAGATACATCTATTAGTGTATAGATATTTATTACTATGAAACCAAAGGAGGTTGTAAAACAGAATGACAAGTTCAAAACTCAGTGTCACATTATGACATGTCTGTTACTCTTAGGATAAGGACAATGATTGAAGTCTCTTGTACAAAGATTAACTAAAGAAAGGGTATGAAATGAACATTTCAATATGATCTTATGTGTCTAAATTCTTTAATTCTTACATAGGAGAAATTAAGAAACTTTTCAAAACATGTTCTAGTTTTAAAAACAAGAAAAACTTGAACTGATATTTTGACAGGTCAGGATTAAAATTCAAAAATAAAATTGATACTAATTAAAAATTTATCCAACATTAGTTTAAAAATTTTTCAGAAGAGGTACTTGATTGGAAACCGAGATACTTAGGAATAAAAGATAAGGTGACTAAAAACGAGTACAGGGATAATCAAAAGAAGAAAACTAATTGGTACGACACAAAAGGGATTGAAATGAACGTGTGAAGATAGTATTTATAGAAAGGGAAAAGGATTATATGTGTAAATTTTTAAACAGAGATTTAGGTGAAATCGACATGAGATGTTCAAGACTATGTATTGACTTAAAATTCAAATAATTAATAAAGAACTGGACACACAATGACCTTAAAAAATTTAGGGGTTTATGTTATAAACACAAATGAATAAATTAATCAGAAAATAATAACTAATTTGAGATGACGAAACGTCAGTCTCTGGTGTCACTTTCTTTTTCACTTTCACAATCAGTGAATCCTAACAGGTTGGGTGACTCTGGGATACTTGACATCAGGAGGTCCGAGGAGACGGATACCTTAAGAGGTCCGTTATTATTATTATTATTATTATTATTATTATTTACCGATGTCACCCAACGATAAGGGAAGAGGTCCCCTAGAAGGACTGGGTCCCTAACGTGGGTCCAGAGGACGTAACGTCCGTATAAGAAATGGTAGACTTGGTTGTCCCTTAGGGTCTTTGGTTTCTTATAGAGTCAAGAAATTTCATAAAGTTTATATACATCAGTTTAAAACATTCACAAGATTTATAAAGACACATGAGAGGTTAATGACCCACTGTTAAGAAATATATATAGATATTTATAATGTGTCAATATTAAAAAGGAAGATTTACCCAGTTAAAATACATAAAACTTCGAGACACCCTCCGTATATATTAAAAAAGGATAAAGGAAAAATACACTAATAATTAAAACTTGTCATCAGACTTGCACTTTTAAGATAAGAGACTGTAAGAACCATCCTAGATTACGATATCATGGACGACTGATAGAAAACGACATCTAACCCACACATACACAACATATAGATGAAACTAAAATCTAACACTCAAGTTTCAAATCAACCGGAAATAGATACTCTTTTAGTGTCCCAAACTAAACTCCTATACAAAGTATAATCGAAGACGGACCGTAGACTGTCTACAATGGTCGGACTGTGACAATGATATTCCATAAAATAAATTTTAATAATTTGGTGTGTTAATTATGTCTAATTTTGTACTTTAGATGTCCTCCTCTTCGTCAAAGAGTCCTCTTCTTAGGGTATGTGTACGTGTGTGCCGGGAGGGTCAAGGGGTCCTTGGGTTCGGTCCTTTACGTTCGAAGCTATAAGAGTGGGACACAGTCTCTTCTGTAAAATAAAAAATGAGATACGAAAGTGACTCCAATACTAGGAAACACCTAGGATCGAAATATATCCTTAGATTCTATAGTGTACAACTTACCTAGTTTCTTGAGTAGAAGACAGAGACACTCCGATAAATTTTGTTTTCGGGAACCACTGGTTCCATATTTTTAAAGGAGTCCCATCAGTTTCATAAGAGAGGTAATGTCGAGACTAAAAAGTGAGTGGTAAACTGAAAGACGTGTGACCCCTAAAGATAATATGAGGACATTCAAGTCCATAAGTAACTTTCCCTACGAACAATGTAAAATAAATCATGAAAGAAGATACACGAGAACATAGAAACAGTTAAAAACCAGATCTTCTTAAAAGTTTAATAGGTCAGAGGTTAAATACTTTAAAAAAGAAACATTCTGTTTGATACACAATGTAACATTCTACGTTTCTCTGGACCTACAAACACCTTAAGTAATAAAAATAGGTACATTAAGTTTTGAGGGTAGTCCTATATAAATCCACGACCACAAAAACAATTTGAAACAGTTGTTTGTTACCCGAAGTTCAATATGTAAATTCAAAAAAAAGTTGATTCAAAAGGATTTAGGATTAAAAATAATAACAAAGACAAGATAAGTAGTAATAGACAAGACTCCCTTACGGTAGTAGGTTGAATATCTCAAAGGATGAAATAGATTGTATGAAAAGTGAAACTTTAAAAATAGGATAGGTAAAAGGGATGTAAGACCATTCAAAATAGTTCAATCAAGAGATACAGTAATTAAGTGGAAACACGTCACTAATAAAATGAGAAATGACGAAGATTACGTCAAAATATCAGATGTTTATGGTCCAAGTAAAAGAATATTAGACGAGAATGGTATAGTAATAACGAGGAAAGGATAAGGAGGGAGAGTGGGTCGAGAGGAGAGTAGGGGCAAAGGACAAAGTAGAAAGAAAGTGTAGGTACAAGTGAACTTTAAAAATTCTTGAGGTGTATCTACGACAATATTCAAGAATAAAATTTAGGAGGGGTGTTTGTAAAAGATTTGTATTCCAGTAAGAGAAGGAGAGCTTCCGATACTTGAATAGGAACTCGTAATAGAGAAAATATCCGATGTGTGACAACGTAAAGAACAAATAAGTAAGTACTTGTTACTCTTCGGAAAGTCTTGAAATGTTTACGAGGGGGGGTTTTTTTTCAACCTAGGAGGGCAGAGGATAAACCCATACAATTTTAGTTAAAAAGTCTAGAAAATCAACTATGTATATGTATAAATAATAGTAAATTTAGGTCATTGAAAGTTTTTACGCTTACCTCGGTCCTGATATACCAAGAAATGACCAACACTACGGGTGATGTAGTCCATTCTCGAGACAATATGGACCTTCTTCTTTTCAGTAAAAAGAGTTGAACTCATCTGATTGTTTAAAGATCAACAGGGTGATAATTGACAAAATCTTACTTTCTTTAGTCGTCACAACTAGAAAGTGAGGAGAGAGGGTGTCAGAAAGAAAAATTTTCGGAATAGGTAGGTTCAATTATTCTCACTTTGATAAAAATAAAGAAAAGGTACTTCCGTTCGGTGAGTTTTATTTTGACAATGGAAACACAGATTAGAAGTTAGATTATGACAAATAAAGGTCCGTTCATGGGAAGAAATTGAGGTGACTGTATGACGAAGGGGTCATGACACAATAATTTAAAAGTTAGATCTTTCATATATAGATTTTTCCCCTTAATTAGTTTACGAAAACGAGTTTAGACATTGAAAGGACATTAAGTTTTGTATCGTTTTTTAAAATAAAGTCTTTAAACGAGAGTTGATGTCGTCCCGTTTGTCAAAAATAAACTCTAAAACCATAGTACTACGATCAATACAAGGTTATTCGTGTACTTGGTTTTTTTAGTTTTGTGCACTGAGAATAAGAAGTGGCTATTACATTATTTTCACAAGTTTATGCATTTTTTACCTACAAAATTAGTAGGTAAATAACGTGTACTTAAATTTTTAAGTAACGATACAAACCCCATGGTTCCATTGTCGACATTTGTGTACGTACTTGTGACTTGACAGGGACTGAATTCTTCAAGTTTCCTACCTATAACCTTTAACTATAAGTTCATGTATTTAAGTCATATTACGTTCATCAACAATATCAAATATTCAAACGAAACTCTCATGTCTCCTTAGTAGATTGAGATCTCTTAGTTATTCCCTCCGTGACTTTTCGTATCGACCAAAAGTCTTAAAAATACTATTTTCTATATTTATACCTTTCCATCGTTCCTTATTATGTATCATATTATATTAATCTAGACTTAAAATACTCTTACTACGTCTATTTCAATCTTTCCGTCCGGTGACTAGAACATACGAGGTGATTCCTCAAATCGGAAATAGACTCTCTGTCATTCCTCATTGACTTTTACAACCTAATTCTTTACCTGTATAGACGTTAAAATTTTACCGTCGTACCTTTTACCAGATCTCTCTATATTTTAACCTTCGACTCTGGTCACTTCAACAATGACGTTATTCTAACTTTTATATCTCTCAAGGACTAGATTTCCGTAAGAATCACAGTCACTATTATGTCTTTAACTCACTAAAAACTCTGTAAAGATTACATCTTGGTTATCTTTAATTACCGACTCACGTCCAGACCCCTCATTCTGTGTACAAGTCTCAATGATGTTCCAAAGACAAATTCAAGGATGTACCCCTCACCCTAGTAATTGTTTTTAGTCTGACTGACTTTTTCCTCGTCTAGGCACCCTACCTTTCTCTTTTACGTGAAACGTGACTTGTAAGTCCATTGATGACTTCTACGACCGTACCTACTCTCGAAAGTCTCCCTTGCGTCGTAATTTTCTCCCGGTTTCTATCTAAGGGTCTCTTTTGATAAGGAGGGGGGTTTCGACTATAAATTATCCGTTCCTTCCTCTTTTATTTAGAGAAAAATTGATCTTTTCATGATGTATGTGTATTTATAGTGTATATATATAACGATTTCTGACTCCATTATCCCAGACCGTGAACGAATGAAAATGTTTATTTTGGTGTGAAGTGAACTTTAAAAGGTATAAAACTTTACCGTAAATTGGTGAATACTTGTTTTAATCAACTTTAACCTGTTAAGACTTTTTCAGTCTTACAAATCGACAGTGATGATATTAAGGACTCCATATTTTCCGATATTTCCGTCTGGTTATACTAGTTCATATAGTTTGAACTAGACTTTTTAGGTATCGAAAGAACTTTCTTTTCAGTTCGTTATCTCTTCGTCATTGTTAAAAGAAGTCGATTTTGGTTGTGTAAGTTGACATTTTGAAGATTTTGTGACAGTTTCTCTTTTTGTGTGACGGACCTAAGTTTCTTTAGGTAATAAAATTCATACTATTGGTCCATATAAGACAAAACTAACTATAGATTCTTCAGGATTCTTTACAATTGTACAACGAAAACATTATAATCGGGTTTAAATTGTGTGATCTTGTCTTTGCAGATGTAGATTGTCTTTTTATTGTCCTATTATTATTGTTAATTAAGAATTATACAACGTACATTTATACAAGAAAATTACAGATTATATTGAAATATTTATTTATGGATTATCGTAACTTCTACACATATAATATGTCGTCTTTCTATTTTTTTACAAATAAACGTTGTTATTCCACCAGAGGTTAATACCTTCTTTTCCAAGTGAATAAAACTTAAGATGGCGATATGTCGTTTTAAGGTAGAGAGAGTCCAAGACTTAAGGTTAGGTTTAGAAATTTCATATTTAATATCTGCTAATACTTATTGGTATATTATGGAAAGGATTTGTACGTAGGTTAAGTTTCCAATTGGATTATTTGTAGGAAAAAATCGATTCGTTTTTCTACGATTACTTAATACGAGATTCGTTTATAATGAGTGAGATTGTTGTCCCATAGATAAAAATCGACGTCCAAACCGAATTTCACTTGTCGAAAATGGGAGACTATTTGACGTCATATATGACATCATATAAAAGAGGTTTTTGTAAAAAATCTTTACAAATCTTTTTTTATTTACAATGTTTTGTTTTTTCTTTAATAGGGTTTTCATGAAAAAGATTGTTTAATAAAGGGGTTTTTAATAGGATTTTTAAAATTGGTTCGGAGGTTTTGGTTTTCCGTATATAAATAAAGTAGTAATTTAGGGATAAAGAGTTACTTAATGTCAATTTTTGTTGGTTATTTAGTTATTTTAAAAC
Source organism: Capra ibex (assembly GCA_006410555.1). Taxonomy (NCBI): domain Eukaryota; kingdom Metazoa; phylum Chordata; class Mammalia; order Artiodactyla; family Bovidae; genus Capra; species Capra ibex. The sequence continues at coordinate 38,951,677 of SJYO01007492.1, read as the reverse complement.
CGTTGTAGAATAAGTTCTAACTCATAAAAAATATATTGGTTTTTCTTTAACTATTTTTAATTATAATCTTACTGTTTCGGTTATTTACCCTTCAAATTAATAAAAGTCCTAATCTATGATTTTTTTTTAAGGAAAATGGTATCACCTAGAAAGTGAGTGATTAAATATTGTGTTAATTATTGTTGTATAATCACTTATATTATTTAATTTGGTATTCTATCTGATCTTTGACTACGGACCATAACTGATAATTATCACCATAATTAACAAGTGTCAAGAATTACCTAAATTTTCCGTTTAATGACATTCGAGATTTACTTTTTCGTAGTTCTCTTTTACATTGAGTAACATCGAGACCGAAATGTTAATGGGGAGATTTTTTGTAAAAAAAAGGGAGAATGTCAATTTATAAAAATTTTTTATGTTTCAATGTCTCAGAGTCTCTCGTATGAATGGTGAGTACTACTTTTAGTTGGAAAGGTTTTGTATAACGAGTTTTGTTGTTAGGTTGTCGTTTCCCTCAATACGATCAGAGATCTCCATCTTCTTGGCTACCACATTTGTGCATGTGATCTCGTACGTCGTGTCTCTTTTACTTTTCTCGAAAGAAAACAAAATTTTTCTTTTCGGAGATCTTCGTTTCGAATTGACAAGTCACGCTCTCTAGTGATCATTTGTAGTCTAATTACGGTTTCTACACATGTTGATCTAAACTAAAGAAAGTTCGATAAGATCGGAGGAAGTATATGGTGATCTTGTTGAGTTTTACCGTCCCTCTTTTACAAGCTTGGTCCTACATATTCTACAAGAGTTAATATAGTCGTACTCAACAATGGTGCCGTTGTAATCTGGTCTTAATAGCCAAGTGAACATTGGTTCCTCATCGAAAAGATTTCGAAATTAGTTGGTTCTGTTTATTTTAGGGAAAATAAAATCTCGGTGTACTAAATTTTTAATGTAGCATAGAATTTAAATTCGTGAGTAGGTGGGAAAAATGTAAAGTTTCTAAAAAATTTTAACGACAAAAGAAGTTTATGAGTGTGTTAGGGTACAACTTGGACCGTTCCTTGTTTGTCGTCTTACTAACGTGGATTTGCAGAAAGTTAATGTGGTCGAGAATGACGATCGACACCTGGAGTGACTATAATTTTACGACACACGACAACGATCACTGATAACCGCTACTTAGAATAACGGGTCTAGCGACTATCGAAAGTAAAAAGTACTCGGTCTTTCGATATGACGTCGTGTTTACAATTGGTAAATTTGTAAGACATAATACCTTTTCTGTTTATATTATATATATATAGAAGTGATAATTTCCTTTTAACATTTCGTTGAATAAATATTTGAAGGTAATTTAAGTCGTAGTCTCAGTCTGCGGCAAATACACCAAAAGTTTTCTCCCCTCATGTGTTTTTTCAATGATTTTTAATAACAACTTCATATTTTAGGGAATTTGTCCTAATTCTATTGTCTAACATGTCGTTCCACCTACCATACCAATTGTTGACAAGACTAAAGGTCTCTGACTTTTAAACATGGTTTTACCATGTTTCCTAGATATCTTACCAAGGAAAAATCCACTTGTACGGTAAAATTTTCAACGGTCCCTCTGTCCTGAAGGTCACTACTGTCTTATCCATTCAGTCGTTTAGAAGATTCTTTATTAATACTTCAACCTGTTTTAATAGTTTTTGTTATTGGAGTACCAGGACCTGTAGATTATTAGTGTTTGTTGTTAGACTCTTCGTACATAAGTGCTCTTTGACGATTCACGACGTACTAGTGTCACCCTCAGACACTACCAGAACAAATCACGACGAGGACAAGGGGGTGTCGAGTCAGTCACGTCCCACACCGAGGTACTGTTCGTCCTCGAAATAACGGTCTCTCCCAACTGTACTAAACCTCTTCGTCGGTTTTTTTGGGTATATTCACTATGACAGATAATTTTTTTTTTTTTTTTTTTTTTGACATCCCTTACTTGTCCCTTTCATAGGTCGAAACGATCAGACTTTAACACCGGAATCATCCCCACTACTCATCTGTCTACCAGATCGTTTTTTCACTTATATTTTTTGTATTTGCTCTCTCCGTTTCTTCCGGGTCTATTCGAGAAGTATATAGCGTCCAACCGTTCCTTTGATAAGGTATCCTCTCTAGGGTCTCCCGGGTTTCCCTTCAAATTCGTCTATGTCTGAACTTTCATGTTATTGGGTTCGAAATTTTGAGTGACGTCTTCTGAACTTTTGACGACCTTATAACTTATACGAGAAGTTGTGTGTTTGTCAGGGTAGTCGTATCTGACCTAGTGTCACAAACACGTGTTGGAGACTAATTAGTAACTTATGATTCGATACGTCTGTGTCACATTAGGAATCATGTCTTTAGTCGTCGGCCTGTTATACCGTCTTTGTCAGGTATCTAATTTTGGTTTTTTCTTTTGTTTTGTTATATTTATTTTTGTTAGGAGTTCATTCTTTTTTATTAGTCTCACGTCTCAACGATACTTTATAATAAAATTTTTCAGTTTTAAAACTGTTTTTGTAATACATTAGGTTCTATCTTTTACGGAGACTTACCCGGGTCTATATTCTAAATCGTCTGTTCTGAAGTTTTGTCGATAATATTTATACAGTTTTCTTATTTTCCTTTAATATAAATTTCTTAATTTCCTTTTATACTACCGTTACTGTGTTGTTTCTCTTAAAGTTATATCTTTCTCTTTGACAAATTTTATATTTTTAATATCTGAACCTTTCATGTTATTGAGTCTGAAATTTTGAGTGAGGAATTCGGGTTCTCATCCGACTCCAGTTTTCTGAGTCTGGTTCAGTCTTGAACTTCTATTTAGATATCTTTAGTAGGTCAGACTTCTTATGTCTCTTGTTTTGTATACTTTTTTTTTTTACTTGTCTCGGAGTCTTAGGACATCCTATATTTCTCATAGTCGTATGTACATTATTCTTCGAATCTTCCTCTCTCTATTTCCCGTTTCTTTTGTATAAACGTCTTTATTACCAACTGTTACAGGGTTAGACTACTTTTTGTAATTGGAAATTAAGTTCTTCAAGTTTGTCACGGTTCATACCATTCGTGTTTCTTTAAGTATGTCTCTGTGGAGTATAAGTTCAACAATTTTCTGTTTCTGTTTCTTTTGTAGAACTTTCGTCGTTCTATTTTACTGATTAGTATATGTTCCCTTTCGTTGTACTAATTACGACTGAAGAAGTGTTTTTACTCTCTCCGGCCTTCCGTCACCTTATGGTATAAGTTCCACGATTTTCTTTTTTTGGAAAAATGTTAAGAAATAAGTCATTGTGATAGAATGTTTTTGTTTCCACTTTATTTCTATAAAGGTCTATTTGTTGTTAACTCCTATACACAATAATCGTCTTTATCAATTGCCTTCAACAAGGTCTACTTTCCTCTTCTGTGACCTGTTATGAGTTTAACTGTCCTTCTTTATTTCTCATGATCTTTACCATTTATATATCCATTTTTTGATATATTTGTGTAAATAGAAAGAACAGAATTAAAGAAATTTCTAGAATGTTAACATACTTCGTTAGTAACATTGTGACGTAAAGATCCAAGTATTTTTATATTTACATTGTACACTTTTATTATTGTTTTTCAACCTCTTCTTTACCTCGATATGACCTAGTTTCATTGATATAAAATGATCTTATTCAGTTATGATATCGAGGTGTTTTACCTCAATATGACGTAGTTTCATCGATATAAAATGAACCTCTTCCTTTACCATTGGGTAAGATTATAAGAACGGCCCTCTTAGGGTACCTGTCTCCGCGGACCGTCCGATGTCAGATACCCCAGTATTCTTAACCTGTGCTGACTCGCTGATTCGTGTCGTGTGTCGTTATAAAATGATCTTAATCAGTAATTATGTTATAACCTCTTCTTTACCTCGATATACCGTAGTTTCATCGATGTAAAAGGATCTTAATTCGGTTAATTCATCTAAGACTATTCTGTTTTACATATTAAATTGGGGATTTAGTTGATAATTCTTTTATAGAAAATTTTTATATCAAATTTTTAGTTTCTCCTTAATTTTACCGGAGGATGTTCATAGACAAAATGTGTTTTCTTCCTTCTCTCCTTGTTATTATGTTTTTCAGGATTCTGTATATCTTTTGTTTGTCGTGTTACCTTCTACATTTATGTTGGTATAGTTATTGATGTAATTTACACTCACCTTATTTCTCTAGTTTCCGTCTTTAATAGTCTAACATATTTTTTGTATATATACGACAGATGTTACCAGTGTGAAATCTAAAATTGTATTTTTGTCCTACTTCCATCCTCTCTTTTTCTATATGGTATATTTCTCATTAGTATTCTGTCTACCTTATGGACATAGTCATAGTCTGTTTTATCTGAAGTTCTGTTCTTTATAATGATTTCTTTTTTTTTCTTTTCCTTTAAAGTATTATTTCCCGGTTATTAAGACCCTCTAAATTGTTAATTTTTACATATACGTAACTTGTTCTCAGAGGTTTGACGATTTTGTTTTTACTGTCTTAACTTTCCTGACTCATTGAGTTGTTAATGTCAACTTTTAAATTTATAAGGAGAGTTATTAAGTACCTTTTTTTTCTTAGTTACCTTATATCTTTTACTTAATATATTAATTTTACTGTAAATATTTTGTGTCGTAGATTGTAGTCGTCTTATGTAAGAAAAGTCCATCTGTACTTTTAAGAGGTAAATTAGTATACGATTCGTTATATTGTTTAGAGTTCTATTAACCTTTCCTTTTATACTAGAAAGTAATATCGTCTTAATTTAATCCTTAGTTACTGTCTCTCATTAAAACGTTTATGGTTGTGACCTAAATTTATTGTTTCTTTAGACTTTCCTTTAGTCTTTATGTGTGTATATGTGTATATGTGTGTGTGTGTGTATACATACAAACCTTAATCTTTTATAAAACTTGACTTACCTTTTTTGGATGTTCTTTAGTTGTACGAATCCTATATTTCGTATCGAATTCTCCTTTAAATGTTGAAATTTGGGGACATAATTTTTTTTTCTTTCCAGAGTTTAGTTAAATTAAATTAAATTCGAAGGTGAAATTCTTTGAATTCTCACTCGTTTAATTTGAATTTGGTTTTTCTAGTGTCATTTTAAGTTACTTTACCTTGTACTTTTGTTATCTCTTTTACTTTTCTGGTATACAGAATGACTATTTGAAAATGGATCTGACTGGTTTTATTTCTATTTTGTTTTGTTCTGTTTATGAATTAAAGGTTTCAGTCCTTACTTTTCTACTGTAGTGGTAACTACGGTCTCTTTAGTTTTCCTAATATTCTCCTATGATATTTGTTGAAGTACGTTTGATATATTAAATCTGTTTGACTTTTTTAAGTGTCTTTCTTTGTTTAATGGTTTTAATTGAGTTCTTCTTTATCTTTTACATTTTTATGAGTCTTTGTTTATTTTTGGTCATTAATTTTAAAAAGGGTGTTTCTTTTCGAGCCCAGATCTACCGAAATGACCCCTTAAGATAATTTGTAAGTCTCGATATGGTTGGACTGTGTTTGAAAAAGTCTTATATTTCCTCTTAGATTGAGAAGGGTTGAATAAGATACTCTGGACTACGGTTTGATCTGTTTCTAGTTTTCTTTTAATGTTTAGTTATAGGTAATGTCATGTTTTTAGAAATAGTATTTGAATCGTTTGGATTAAGTCGTCATATATTTGTTCTGATATGTGGTCCTGGTATATCCTAAATAGGGTCCTTCTGTTTCAACAAAGTTATGACTTTTAATTAATTACCTTATCTTATTTTATTATTATCTTATTTTCTGTTTTGATGTATTGTAGAGTTACATATATCGTCTTAGTAAGGTGTTTTAGGTTATAGACACTATTTTGGAGGGTTGTTTGACACTGATCTTCCCTTAAAGGAGTTCGACTATTTCCCACTCACACCCCCACTCCACCCCTCCCCTTGGGATACCGAATCTAATATATATTTCTTTCTATTTACACTTTCTACCTTACAAAAAGGATTCTTGCCCTTATTTCGTTTCTACAGACTTGAGTGGTGAAGATACGTTGAAACATGATTTCCAAGATCGGTCATGTTGTTCCATTCTTTTTCTATAAAATTTTTCTATAATTTCTTTTTTCTATGACGATGACGATTCGGCGAAGTCAGCACAGGCTAAGATACGCTGGGGTCTCTGCCGTCGGATGGTCCGAGGGGGCAGGGACTCTAAGAGGTCCGTTCTTGTGACTTCACCCAACGGTAAAGAAAGAGGTTACGTACTTTCACTTTTCACTTTCACTTCAGCGAGTCAGCACAGGCTGAGAAGGGCTGGGGTACCTGACGTCGGGTGGTCCCAGGAGACGGGTACCCTAAAAGGTCCGTTCTCATGACCTTACCCCACGATAACGGAAGAGGTTTTTCTTTTTTTATTTCTATGATTTCCATATTTTTATCTGTTCTTTCTTTTGACAGAAAAAACACCTATTGTACTAAGATATACATATTTTAAGAAATCTCAGATATTTCTTGATTATTTATTCCATTAGTTATAGTGTCCTATATTATATATTTTTAGTTGTCGTAAAATTATATGATCCTTGTTTATTAGGTTTTTACTTTAATTTTCTTGTCGAGGTAAGTGTTACCATAATTGTCTTTTTTTGATAAGTCCTTAGGTGAAATTGTACTGAACAAGTGATTTTTTTTTTTTTAATTTTTCTTTTGTAAAGTGTCTTTAATTTCTTGAAGATTTATTTATCTCTCGATAAAGTAAAAGTGCCCAACATTCTAAGTCATAAAAATTCTGGCCTAAGAGGTGTTTAATTAGGTGTCTAACTTACTTTACAGATACTTTTAGGATCGTCCAGAAATCTTTGACTGTCCGACTGTAATTTTAAATATACGTTTGCATTTCCTGGGTCTTGTCGGTTTTTTAAAACCTTTTTGTTTCGAACTCCTGGATGTGAAGAACTAAGGTTTTGTAAGAAATTTCAATGTCATTGGTTCTGTCACTATAGTCGTATCGTGTCTATATATAACTAGTGAACCTTTTGTAACTTTTAAGTTTTCACTTAGGGAGGTAAATACCAGTTAACTGAAAACTATTTTCCATGGTTCTTCTGATTACTTCTTTTTTCAGAAAAGTTGTTTACCACGTCATTTTTAACCTATAGATATAGTCATTTTTTTTCTTTTTATTTTGTTTTGGGGTTTGAGGTGAGGTATCGAGTGTAGTATATGTTTTGTTGAGTTTTTTACTTAAAGGTTTACTTTTGTATCTTTTTTATAGAGATAATGGAACCCGATCTATTTCTAAAGAATTATAAACCATGGTTGTTCTCTTTTTAATATTCGACCTGAAGTAATTTTAATGTTTGCAAACGAGAACTTTCTATAGAAAATTCTTCTATTCTGTTCCCCTAAAGGGACTACCCGGCCACCAATTCTTAGACGGAACGGTAACTTTGTACATATGATAGTACATTCTTAGCTTAACGGTCAGATACAGGCTACGTCCTTTGTCGTACGAACCCCTACCACGTGCCCCTACTGGGTCTCCCTACAATACCCCTCCCTCCACCCTCCCCCCCAAGTACAAACCCTTACGTACATGTGAGTACCACCTAAGTACAGTTACATACCGTTTTGGTTATGTCATAACATTTCATTTTCTTTCATTTTTATTTTTAAATTTTTTTATTTTTTATTTTTATTTTATTTTTTATCTGTCCTTTAATTTTACCGTCTTTCAAATTTTTAATTATTTTTATAAACTTCTAATTTTTTTTTTCTTAGACGGAACGTTACGTCCCCTACACCTAAGTTAGGGACCAATTCCTTGACGCAGGGTGTACGGAGTCTCGTCGATTCGTACATGTGGTGTTGATCTCAGATATATGGTGTTGTCTTCTAGGACACACGGTGTTGATTCTTAGGTCGTCGGTTTATCTATTCGTTTATAAAAAAAATTTTTTTCTTCAATTCTGTACGGTGTTCACTCCTCTTTTATTAAGGTTCAATAGATAAACCGTTTGTTGAACACAAGTCTTAAATATTTCTTGAAATTTCTCAACTTTATCCCTTTTTGTGGGAGTTAACCCGTTGTCTAAACTTTTATATAAAAAGGTTTCATCTATGTGGTTAGCAAATATTCTTGTACTTTTTTTACGAGTAATAGTACTTAGTAATCTTTTTATGTTTGACTTTGGTATTAATTGACGATTAAGTGTGTGTTGTCTTACCGACTTTATTTTTACTGACTATTATGGTTCACAAAATATATTATTACACTTCTTTGACATTGGGAGGATTGTAATAACTACCCTTATATTTTATAATTCGAAGAGTCTTTTTATTAAGTCTTAAAAGAATTTTTCTATTTGTATTTAAATGGTATATTGGGTCATTACGAAGATCTATGGTTGTGTTCTCCTTACTTTCGTATACAGGTGGGTCAGAACGTACGTCTATCTATGTCGTTGTGATAGGTTTATTTGGGATTTGATTTTTGTTAGGATTACAAGTAGTCAACGACTTGTCTATTTGTCTTTACAAAATAGGTGTGTTGTGTCATAGTATTTATTTTTCCTTGGTTGATAACTATATAAGGTATTGTACCTGTTTGGAGTTTTCGTAATAATATTCAAGTTCTTTGGTCTTTGTTATCTAATATATATGACAGATTAAGGTAAAAATATTTTGTCAGTCTTTTCCTTTAGGTACTTTCACTTTCAGCGTGTCAACACAGACTGAGAAACCCTGGGATACCTGATATATCAGGTACCTTAAGAGGTCCGGTCTTATGACCTCACCTATCGGAAAGGGAAGAGGTCCCCTAGAAGGTTTGGTCCCCAGTTTGGGTGCAGAGAGCGTAACGTCCGTCTAAGGAACGGTCGACTCGGTGTTCCTTTCGGGTTCTTATGACCTCGCCCATCGGATAGGGAAGAGGTCGTCTAGAAGGGTCCTTGACTTGACCCCAGAGGACGTAACGTCCACCTAAGAAATGGTTGACTCAATACTCCCTTCGGGTACTAGTCGCAAACAGACTCCGACTCCACTTTCACGCTGACTAACGTTGTCTTATGTTTTCTTGACAACCGTCAAGACTTTTACAAGATTTCGATAACATTACTACCGACGTGTTGACACATTCAAATGAGTATTTGAGAATATTACTCACTCAGAATGCCGTACATTTAATATAAAGAAAAAAAAAAAAAAAATTCAACAGTTCACGAAGACATGGATTCATCTCTGTCGGACTTCGTCTAGATGAAACGACACCCTTCTTAGAGAAGTCACCTCTTAAATAAATAAATTTAAATTCCGACCAACCGTAGGTAATGGAACCCTCTTACTGGAAACCTCGAAACATTTCCGATAAGGAGAGTTGTGGGATACCATTTCTATCGATTCCTTTCCCTTCCTTCGATTTATCTAGACGTAATTTTTGTCTTGTCCTTAAACTTTTCCTCCCAAATTTTGGGTCTGGGGTAAAAAGGATTCCAAGTCTTAATGGTCTTTAAGAAGGTAGTTAAAATCACTATCATAGACACCGGGTACTCATTCTTCCGTGTGATTTTTTCGAAATAGTTTCTTCTTTCCTCATAGACCACTAAATGCCACTGTAATACCCGGGACATCCGGTGTAAGTTCACGGATACCTCCTGTCCTTCCATTTTGTTGTGTTCATCACTTTGTCACTTCCGATCTCGTTTATTCTGTCGTATATAGGACTGAGTTCTCTTGTCAAAAGTCGTGACGGGTAAACAAGAGTATACCCTTGTTCTCCGTGACTTTAGTCAAAAAGTTTACTAAGTTCTTATACTTTCAGGTCCATAATTAGATTTTATAGAATAAAATTTTAGTCGTAAAATATAAATATATTTTTTACCACAGTATAAGTTAATAAAATTTTACGGTACTCCTGATTTGTTTGTTTAGACACTCGATGTAGACCCAGTCTGTTGGTCAAACCATAGGGACCTTTCTACAAGTTCTTTCCTTCCGGCTGAAATCATGTACATCCCTACTCAGTTTTCGTGGAAGAGTGTGTAAGTTGGACCGTGCTTCGGTCCTACTGATTCGTACATTCATATTTAATTTCATATATTTTAATTTATTCATATTTCACATGGGTCTTTGATTTAGATCCATATTCGGAACTTACTCATATTGTGACGTTCCCGCCCCCCCCCACCCCACCCCCGCCCTCAACTAGGAGGGTAATTCTTAGTCACAGAGTTTACCTACCGATTATTTGTGTACTTTTCTAGGAGTATAGCGAGTAATAATCTCTTTACGTTTAGTTTTGATGTTATTCTATGATGAAGTGTGGTCAGTCTTACCGGTAGTAGTTTTATAGATGTTTGTTATTTACGACCTCTCCTACGTTTCTTTTCCTTGGGAGAACGTGACAAGAACCCTTAAATTTAACTATATCGGTGATACCTTCTGTCATACCTCTAAGAAAATGTTTTATCCTTATTTTGATGGTGTACTGGGTTTTTAGGGTGATGACCCGTGTATGAGACTCTTTTGGTATTAACTTTTTCTGTGTACAGGAGGTTACAAGTAACGTCGTGATAAATGTTATAGATCCAATACCTTCGTTGGATCTACAGGTAGTTGTCTACTTACCTATTTCTTCGCCACCATGTATGTATGTTACCTTATAATGAGTGAGTATCTTTCCTTACGTAAACTCAGTCACGATTACTCCATCTACTTAGATCTCGGATAATATGTCTCACTTCATTCAGTCTCTTTTTGTTTATAACATATAATTGTATATATATACCTTAGGTCTTTCTACCATAACTACTTGGATAAACGTCCCGTCGATACCTCTATGTTTGTATCTTTTGTCTGAATACCTTGACCCCCCACCCCACCCCTTCTTCTCTCACCCTATTTACCTCTTTTACCGTACCTTTGTATGTGTGATGGAAAGACATACTGAGTCCCTTTAGTTTGACCCCGAGATACTGTTGGATCTCCCCACCCTACCTTACCCTTCACCCTTCCTCCAAGTTCTCCTTCCCCTGTATACATATGGATACCCACTAAGTACAACTACATACCGTCTTTGGTTGTATTATAACATTTCGTTAATAGGAAGTTACTTTTTTATGTATGTAATTTTTTTTTGTCTTTTTAGTCACAGAGTAATTGATATGAGGTTATTTTAACTTTTTTAAATTTTCCTTACTCATATTCCTAAAGAATTACTAATATCATTTTATTGTTATTTTGAATTTTATTATTTTTTTCTTAGTCACAGAGGTATTTCTCTGTAGTAGGGGAACTCTTAAGAGAGATATTCATAGTCCCGTAGCGTAGTTCTCGTTCCTATACAGTTTAAGAACCCTGGTCAAATTTGGTACTTTTATACGTCGTCACCATTTTAGTTATCGTCGGTTTTTACTCTAATGATCGAATATATCATTAGTTTTATGGGTAGAGAAAGAAGTAGGTTGGAAACCTTTCTAATCAGAGAGACCTTACTTATTTGAGAGTCTTCAAATCGGTATAAACTTCCCCCGACCTTCTTCTAGGATTTTTCTCGGTAAATCTTCAAGACGATTACACTCCCCTACTCATGTCACTAATTAAACGTATAAAGTTTCTACTCTGGATTAAACATAGGATTCATCCGATGTGAATAATATGTTGGTATTGGTCTGGGGTCACGATTTTCGTCGGTAAAAAATCCTGAACGTTCATTATGGGTGAGGGACTCTTTTACGTAATAAGAAGATCAAAGTTTATTAATCGAGAAAGACCTACTGTAAAATAAAAGTTTCAAGAGACTGGTCGGACAATCATAAGACCAGAAGTATTATACGTAATACAGAGACGTTGATTTTCTTTTTGAGTCTGTCTTTAGAAACGATATCCTGGGTTTGTGGCAAAAAGAATATTTGAATGTCTTTCTAAAATGTCTTGTCAATAGTTCTTATACCCGGGACCTAAGTCTGACAGACCCAAGTCTAAAAATGGAACAATCAATACAATGGAACTCTTTTGATGAAATGGAGTTACACAAAGTCAGAGAAGTAGACATTCTACAATTATTATCTTAGATAAAATAACCCAAAAAAATTTTCGTAATGTATTTGATTATATACGTTACACGAATCTTACTACGGACTGTCATTTATTTACAACGTACACTATTACATATACTGTCATAAGATGGGACCTTTACACCCTCACCTCACCATATTTAGTGACGATAAAACGTGTTAGTCTTGATCTTTTATTTGACATATTATGCTTACTTAGAGGTTGGGTTCGTCTAATAGTATACAACTAATGGTTTCTATTACGAGATAAGTTGTTGATTTTGTACAGAGAGTCTGGTAAACGATGATTACTAACTGGTTAAAACTTTTCCTCCTTTTAAAAACTATTTGTGATTGTATTTTTTCTTTTATTTCGTGTGGTACATGGTCTTTTAATATGATGTCTTAAATTTGTACAGAGACTTATGACTTTTTTTAAAAAAACAGTAAATCGTAATTTTAAAAATTAACTTTCTACTAACAAAATGTCTTAAAACACCAAAAGACAGTATGTAGTTGTTCTTACTCGGTATCCATGTGAGTACAGGGGAGGGAGGACTTGGAGAGAGGGTAGAGGGAGAAGTAGGGTTGGAAGTCGGACAGTGTCTCAGGGACAAACTCAAGGGATTCAGTATGTCGTTTAAGGGTGCCCGATAGATAAAATGTATATCATAACATTTAAAGGTACAATGAGAGAGGTGTATAGAGGACAAGAGGGAGGAGGGGATGGGAATACAGGTACCAGACAAGAGATACAAAGAGGTGACAACGGGACTTTTATTCAAGTAATCATGGTAGAAAGATCTCAGGTATATATACAGTCATATGAAGTGAGACACATTGTCCGAGATCCAAGTAGGTGGAGCAATCTTGACTGAGTCTACACAAGGAAAAATGCCGACTCATCATGAGGTGACGCCTCTTCCGTTACCGTGGGGTAAGGTCATGAGAACGGACCTTTTAGGGTACCTGTCTCCTCGGATCATCCGACGTCAGGTACCCCAACGACCCTCAACCTGTGCAGACTCACTGAAGTGAAAGTAAAAAGTGAAAGTACGTAACCTCTTCCTTTGCCGTTGGGTGAGGTCACAAGAACGGACCTCTTAGGGTCCCTACCCCTTCGGACCACCCGACGGCAGATACCCCAGCGTGTCTCAGCCTGCACTGACTTCGCTGAACCGTCGTCGTCGTCGTCGTCGTGAAGTAACACATATACATGGTGTCGAAAAAATAGGTAAGTAGACAGTTATCTGTAGATCCAACGAAGGGACAAGATCGACAACATTTATCACGACGTTACTTGTGCCCCCATGGACACAGAAAAAGTTAAAACCAAAGGAGTCCAATATTCGGATCTTCACCCTAACGACCCAGTATACCGCCAAAATGAGGATCGAAAATTGCCTTAGAGATATGGTAGAAGGTATCACCGACAAAGTCAAATGTAAGGGTGGTCTTTACGTTCTTACAAGGGAAAAGAAACATAGGAGAGGTCGTAAATAACAAACATCTAAAAAACTACTACCGGTAAGACTGACCACTCTCTAACATAGAGTAACATCAAAACTAAACGTAAAGACATTACTACTCACTACGACTCGTAGAAAAGTACACGAACAACCGGTAGATGTCCAGCAGAAACCTCTTTACAGAGAAGTCCAGGGAAAGGGTGACAAACTAACCCAACAAACGAAAAGACCATAACTCAACATACTCGACGAACATATAAAACCTTTAATTAAGAAACAGTCAACAAAGGAAACGATAATGAAAGAGGGTATTACTCCCGACAGAAAAGTGGAACAAACATCAAAGGAAACGAAACGTTTTCGAAAATTCAAATTAATCCAGGGTGAACAAATAAAAACAAAAGTAAAGGTAATGAGATCCTCCACCCAGTATCTTCTAGAACGAAATACAGTAGCTCACAAGATGGATACAAAAGGAGATTCTCAAAATATCAAAGACCGGCTTGTACATCCAGAAATTAGGTAAAACTCAAATAGAAACACACACTACAATCCATCACAAGATTAAAGTAAGAAAACATGTATCGACAGGTCAAAAGGGTCGTGGTGAATAACTTCTACGACAGAAACGGAGTAACGTATAAGAACAGAGGAAACAGTTTTTATTCTATAGGTATTCACGTCCCAAATAGAGACCCAAGAGATAGAACAAGGTAACCAGATATAAAGACAAAAACACGGGCATGGTATGGCAGAATTACTGATATCGAAACATCATATCAGACTTCAGTCCTTTCAACTAAGGAGGTCTAGGTAAGAAGAAAGAGTTCTGACGAAACCGATAAGGCCCAGAAAACACAAAGGTACACTTGACACTTTAAAAAACAAGATCAAGACACTTTTTACGGTAGCCATTAAACTATCCCTAGTGTAACTCAGACATCTGACGTAAACCATCACATCAGTAGAAGTGTTACAACTGAGAAGGATGTGTCCTTGTACCTTATAGAGAGGTATACAAATACAGTAGAAACTCAAGAAAGTAGTCACAGAATATTAAAAAGACATATGTCCAGAAAACAGAGGAATCCATCTAAATAAGGATCCATAAAATAAGAAAAACAACGTTACCACTTACCCTAACTAAGGAATTAAAGAGAAAGACTAAAAAGTAACAATCATATATCCTTACGTTCACTAAAGACACATAACTCGAACATAGGACGTTGAAACGACTTAAGTGACTAATCGAGATCATTAAAAGACTATCAAAGACAACCCAAAGATAAATGTCATAGTACAGTAGACGTTTGTCACTCTCAAAATGAAGAAGAAAAGACTATACCTGAGGAAAATAAAGGAAAAGAAGAGATTAACGGTATCGATCCTGAAGGTTTTGATACAACTTATTATCACCACTCTGACCTGTGGGAACAGAACAAGGACTAGAGTCTCCCTTACGAAACAAAAAGTGGTAACTCTTGTTACACGACACTCGAAAAGTATATACCGGAATGATACAACTTCATCCAAGGAAGATACGGGTAAAAAACTTCGCAAAAATAGTATTTACCTACGACTTAAAACAACTTCCGGAAAGGACGTAGATAACTCTACTAGTATACGAAAAATAGAAACTTAAACGATTATACCATATAGTGTAACTAACTAAACGTATATGACTTCTTAGGAACGTAGGGACCTTATTTGGACTGAACTAGTACCACATACTCGAAAAATTACACAACGACTTAAGACGAACGATCTTAAAACAACTCCTAAAAACGTAGATACAAGTAGTCACTATAACCGGACATCAAAAGAAAAAAACACAACAGAAACAGACCAAACCATAGTCCCACTATCACCGGAGTATCTTACTCAGACCTCTACAAGGAAGGAGACGTTAAAAAACCTTATCAAAGTCTTTTTATCCGTAATTGAGAAGAGAGTTACAAACTATCTTAAGGGGACCCCTCGGTAGACCGGGACCCGAAAACAAAAACCCTCTAAAAACTAGTGACAAAGCTAAAGTCACAAACATTGACCCAACAAGTATTAAAGATAAAGGAAGGGTCAAGTCAGAACCCTCCGACTGGATAAAATTCTTAGACAGGCAAAGGAGATCTAACAGGAGATCCAACAGAGTATAAAAGAATACCAGGCAACATAAAGACACAAAAGAAAACATTGGAGAGGAAAAAATAAAGATTAAAACAACTAGAAAGAGGAAAAAAAAGAACTATTCAGACTGATCACCAAACAGTTAAAACAAATAGAAAAGTTCTTTGTCGAAAATCAAAATAATTAGGAACGATAGACAATTAAAATCCATAAGTAAAAAAAAGTAAATAAAGACGAGATTAGAAATACTAAAGAAAGGAAGACGACTGAAACCCTAAAAAAACAAGAAGAAAAAGGTCGACGAAATCTACATCTCAATCCAACAGAGAAGTTACGAAAAGAACAAAGAATTACTTAATGACATAACGATATTTGAAGGGAGAATCTTGACAAAAACGACTTAGGGTATTCAAAACCCAGTAGCACAAAAGTAACAGTAAACAAAGATCCTTAGAAAACTAAAGGAAAGAATAAAGAAGTCATTGGAAATCATTACATGACAAATTAGAGGTACTCAAACATAAAAAACGTCAAAAGAAAAAAAAAAAAAAAAGTACGTCAACTATAGATCAGAGTGTCGTAACACCAGTCTCTTCTATATACTATGTTAAAGTTAAAAGAATTTAAATAACTCCGAACTAAACACCGGGTTCTACGTCAGAGAGGACCTCTTATAAGGTACACGTGAAGTCTTCTTTCACATAAGAAGACGTAAACCTACCTTTTAGAACTTCTATAGGTAATCCAGGTATACCAGATTACAAAGTAAATTCCAAAGACAAAGGAATAACTAAGAAACAAAACTACTAGACAGGTTACCACATTCACCCCACAATTTCAGGTGATGATAACACAATGACAGTTAAAGGGGAGAATACGGACAATGACAAAGGGAATACATAACTCCACGATATAATCCACGTATTTATAAATGTCAACAATACAGAAGAAGAACCCGACTAGTAATACATGACAGGAAGAAACAGAGAATATTATAAGAAATAAAATTTCAGATAAACAGACTTTATTCCTAACAGTGAGGTCGAAAGAAAACGAAAGGTAAACGTATATTATAGAAAAGGTTGGAAAATGAAAGGTAGACATACACAGAGATCAAGACTTCACGCAGAGGTCACCCGTCATATATCCATATACACACACACACACACACACATATATATATATATATATGTGTATACCCAGAATAAAAACATAGGTAAGTCAGTCAGACATAGAAACCAACCACGTAAATTAGACAAATGTAAATTCTATTAATAACTATATATACAATGATAACCGTAAAAGAGTCAACAAAACCCAAACGAAAACGTCAAGAAAGGAAAGAGAACACAAATGACCGATACATTCAGGGAAATCATATCCGACGTTCCGACCAAACCACCATGACTCAAAAGAATTGAAAACGAACAGACATTTCGAAAACTAAAGAGGTAGTTAAAACTTACTCTAGAAACGGTCCATATCGTTAGAACCACCATCTAAAAAGAGAAAGTCATGAAATTTATATAGAACGGTAAGGGAGGACCGGACGTCTCAAAGACGACTTTCCAGGTGACAATTAACATACCCAAAAGACAACGAAAAGGAAACGACGAAAATTATTAGAGAGAAACGTAAATCATGAAAAAAATTTATTTGAAGTTTGAAAAATAAAACATAACCCTACGTTGGTTAAACTTTGTTTAAATTAAGACTTTCTTATGTCATGTACACATAGACCCTGTCTTAAATTATGTTTTCAGAATTTTACT
The DNA here is from genome assembly GCA_006410555.1 of Capra ibex. Lineage (NCBI taxonomy): Eukaryota > Metazoa > Chordata > Mammalia > Artiodactyla > Bovidae > Capra > Capra ibex. The sequence continues at coordinate 38,934,222 of SJYO01007492.1, read as the reverse complement.
AATATTGTCAAGAGATGTAAACAAGATATTTTATATTTATATTACTATACGTGTTTCTAAATCGATGTTTCTACAAATAGAGTTGTCAAAAAATATTTTGTCGTTTTTTAATTTTTCAGATCTATCGATCACTACCAAATTTAACACCATATAGGAATTCTGACTTATGTTTTTTCGGTAAACACGACATCTTGTTAGAGATACTATTCCGTTTTACAATACTGTATAACATAGCTCTCTAAGATTAAATGTCACCTTTAAACACGTGGATACGTATTTTGTCTATATGTATCTTGTTCTAATAGAAAACCACCCTAACGTACACTAAAAAAATGAAACAAGAAAAGATGTCAAACGATTAAAAGAGGTTACTTCCGTATTATAAACATTAGTCTAATTTTACAATAATCCCTTTTTCACAAAGAGTTTGAAATTACACGCATAGTTAGTCGACCTATTAGAACAATTTCAAGTCTAAGACTGAGTGATCTAGATCTAGACCCGGACTAAAAATTGTCCGAGGACCCACTACGATTACGATGATTTGACCCTACTTTGAACTCTTTCTGTGATATATTACAATATATGAGTCAGAAGAAAGAGATTGGTACATCTAATGTTTCAAGTGTTATCTTGTTTAAAAATCTCTTTCGAACAATGACATTCTGATATCACTATAATTTACAACCAGATTATTTGTTAAGTTGTAATTGACTCTTTATACGACCGTTATGTTTTTAGTTTATCCCCTCTCTCCATTGAACTCCTGATGACATTATATTAAAATTATGATATATTATTTCGTATTGTCTTCACTCATATCTACAATATCTTGTGTCCTTCTCTAGTACTTAAGATTTTTCCTATTTTCAGTCTCCTTGTCTTACGAAGTCACTAAAACAATGTCTCTATCATACACTCGTCTCCGAATTTCATCCTATATAGGGGTGGTGACCGTCATCATCCTTTAAGGTTCATCTTCTTTGTGGAATGTAACAACAATATTACCTAAAGTAACAGACTGATGAGTAATAGTACAAGTGTATCACCGGTTTTCACAGTCAAGACGTATCGATTAATAATTCTCTTTACGTTTTTAGTTTTGGTGTGTTTCGATAGTGGAGTGCGGAGTGTCTTACCGATAGTTGGTTTTACATGTTTATTGTTTACAACCTTTTCTATACCTCTTTTCCTTTCAGAGTATTTGACAACTACCCGTACATTTAACCACGTCGGTGATCCCCCTTGTCATTAATGGTATACTAGGTCGTTAAGGTGAGATCCTATGTACATAGGTTTTTTTTTTTTTTTCTTTTGTTATTAAGTTTTTCTATGTACGTGGGATTGGAAGTATCGTCGTGATAAATGTTATCGGTTCTGTACCTTCGTTGGGTTTACAGGTAGTTATCTGTTGACCTTCCATACCATATATCTACACACATATATACACACACATACACACGCATATATATACATCCACATGTATACATATATTTATATATATATGTGTATGTAATTATAAGTCGATGATTTTTATTACTTTATGACGGTAAAAGTCATTGCACCTACCGGGATCTATTATAATACGAATCGCTTTATTCAATCTCTTTCTGTTTATACTGAGTGTCTGTCTTTGTCTGAGTGTCTGTATCTTTTGGTTGAGTGTCTGTAACTTTTATTTGAACACCAATGGTTTCATCTCTCCCTTTCCCACCCCGTGTTTAATTACCATACTCTAATTGTATACGTTTAATGATGTATATTTCATGTCTTCGTTGTTCCTAAATTACATGTCGTGTCCCTTAATAGGGGTAATAGAACTATTACCTTATCTTAGACGTTTTTCGATTTCGTCAATATTATCTGGTCAAATCCGTCAAAATTGAAAGGTTTCAAATATGTCAGAAATTCCGTCAAATGAGGGTACGAAATCACGTCTCCAGAGGTTGGAGGTCCTAGATTACGTACTACTAAACTCCATCTCGACTACATTATTATTATCTTTATTTCATGTGTCAGTCACATTACCTGAAGTTAGTAGGAAGGGGGTCAGACACCTTTTTGACAGAAAGGACCACGATTTTCCAACCTCTGTCGACAAAATCACATGATATAGACATAGAAACATTGAAGATCCGATTTTCTGGAGGGTGTAATAGAGAAATAGATGAAAAAAGTAGACATTATAAGGTGATGAAGAACCATCATTAATTAAAAAACTCCTAAATGTTGTAATATCGGACTTTTGATCCGATACCCTTTTTATTATAACTTAATAATGGGAGTTTTTGTTCTGTTCTTTCTCGTTTGTATCTCTGTTACATCATCAGTTCCTTGTTACTTTATCGTCGAATTTTTACATATTCATTAAAGACACCCTCAAATCGTGATTCCTTCTTTAATCGTAATTCTTCTTCTACCTCCGAAGTTCATATACCTTCTTACTTAAAACTCTGAGTCTCCTCCTTTTCCACTGACGTCGGTACTTTACTTTTCTGTGAGGAACCTTCCTCTCAATCTGTTGGATCTGTCGTATAATACTTCGTCTCTGTAATGAAACGGTTGTTTCCAGACAGATCAGTTCCGATACCGAAAAGGTCATCAGTACATATCTACACTCTCAACCTGACACTTCTTCCGACTCGTGTCTTCTTAACTACGAAAACTTCACACCACAACCTGTTCTGAGAACTCTCAGGAAACCTGACGTTCCTTTAGGTTGGTCAGGTAGGATTTCCTCTAGTCAGGACTTACAAGTGACCTTCCTGACTACAACTTCGACTTTGAGGTTATGAAACCGGTGGACTACGTTTCTCGACTGAGTAAACTTTTCTGGGACTACGACCCTTTCTAACTCCCGTCCTCCTCTACCCCTACTGTCTCCTACTCTACCAACCTACCAATAGTGGTTGAGATACCTGTACTTAAACCCATTTGAGACCCTCAACCACCTGTCCCTCCGGACCGCACGATACCAAGTACCCCAGAGTTTCTCAACCTGTACTGACTCGTTGACTTGACTTGACTCGAGGCTAAGATAGACTTTTTGTAGGTATATGTTTTAACGAGTAAACAAGTTATGTCATAAAAATAGATTTGAAGTGATCATACCTATACATATAACATATATATGTCCTTATATATATAAGTGTCCTTTCTTATCCATTTCATAAACTACCATAAGTAGATAAGTCGCGAATTTGACAACGTTAATCTGTATTTTATATATTTCAGGTTGTAAATTTTGCACGTTTTGAAGGTAGTTCAAGTCGTAACATATTGAGTTACATCATATTTTCTTTCTAAATCTTCGATTGGTATTGTTTAAACGATCTTTCTTTTGAGTCACCTTACAGTTATAAGGGAAAGTAAGACTCAGTATTATTTTTATTAAGGAAGTACAAAAACAAAACTTGAAGTACATGAATATACAAGTACCTTAGTCGACAATTTATAAATACAATAGTTTGTCCTTAAGGACAATGAAATCATCATTTTCTATTTTGTGTAAATTCTGTGGACCTTTGGTGATATGCCGGAAATAAAAAACAAAGAAGAATATAAATTACAGTGACTTCTTATTTCTTTGAACATAATTTGAACAATGTAAAGTATATACGGATTTAACTAGTAATATTAGAAATGAGTTATCAAGTCTTTGGATTAAAAATTATTTTAATTTACATCAAAGACGCGAATAAAATAAAGGATTTATCTTGAAAACTTTGTTCGTATGAGTCTCTCGAATAGTCGTCCTCTATAATGTAAGAAAAAAGAATAGTTTGTTTAGTACGTTCATTTAACAGGATTCATCGTACTTCTTACATCAAACGTACTTTTGAAGTATGACAGTTTCACGGAAGGTATTGAGTGTGATATTTACTTATTTTTAAACACAAAGGTGGTGTTTTTTATTTGGAACCTTAAAACTTTGTTTTCCTAAGGAGACAAAGACAACATAGGAATGAAAGAGAAGATGTAGTTTTGTAAAGTATTATCCTTTGGTCTTGAGGTATGAGTAGTGATGTATATATGTTAATAAAACAGACACTATAAGACCCTATACTTTATCTTTCACTTTCTTACGAACTAATTACTTGTAAGTCAGTGAGAAATTGATACAGAATATAGTGTAGATAATAAACTTACCGATGTTTCAAAGATGAATTAAAGTGACACGTGATACTAGGATAATTGAATAAAACACTGTAGTGTTATTTCTTTATACAATTGTCGTAAAATAAACAAAGAGGTTTTCTTTAGTATCAAGGACTATAATGGAAATCAACGATCTAAAATTTTACGTAGAGTCTTTTACAATATTCGGGGTGTGTAAAAAAATTTACAACTCCCATGTCGAGTTTGTGTTGAAAAGTAATAATTTTCGGGTACTGTAAGTAATAAACACTATGTAAATGATACACTATGGGAGATAAACATCTTTATCCTCGATCACATGATTAGGTCACGATAGGAGTAAGGAATAACTTACAAATTAATTTTCTAGGGACTTTATGTATTTTTACTAAGGGTTTTCCGGAATCTTCTGACGTTAAATTGTCTTATCCCGTTCCTCTTACTTGTCGTTTGAAAACAACGAACCATTTAAAATTATTACATGAGGATACAGTTATAAGTTGTCAAGTAATGGAACTTCTATAAACGCTAAAGAGTAGATAGTTGAACAATGTATCATTCCTAATTAATATTTATTAGTTTTAGAGATCTTCCTTTTTTTTTCATGTTTATGTACAAAAAATGAAAGAGGGATTATATTGAATTTCCATTTTTTTTAAGACTACACTAATTTTCTTTAAGTTTATTCGAAGGCACCTTGATACTTCGATGATATATTTGTTTCCATAGCTAAGACGTTCGGTAAGAACAAGACAACAACGGAAAAATCGACTCAAAAAGAGGAATTGACGATACCTCATATATTTGTCTTTCTTCGTTTTGGATCACGATAAACCACTAGTTTGTGTGATTTTTCATGGTTCTCATTAAGATAACAAGGAAATTAGTCTCACTGTTTTTATGAACCTCCTTCCAAGTTCCACTCTACACCTTACCGTCCGTGACCATAACAAATATTAACTTTACATAGGAAATTTTTAACGTACAGTGTTTTTTTAGTAATGCATAGTGGTAAGGTCGGTTCGTCATTCAGGTTTGTAAAATGGTACAGACCTTTCTTACACTACGTACGTATTTGTTTATTGGAGGTGATATTCTTTAGAAGACTATAAAAATTATAATATTTACATTCTAAAGTGAATCTTATGTATCTTATTAGTATCATACGAAGGTATTATATTTAGGACGAACAATTTGATTTCATTGAAAATGTGTACGTAAATTTTTATTTTATACCGTTTGTATTATGTTTAAATTAATATTTAAGTTCTCAAGAAAATGGGGGAAAACTTAAAATTCCGAATATTTACATACTGTAAATTATTTTATTTGACTAATAGAGAGAATTTACATCCGTAAAGTGAAAATGTATTTTTGTTTTTTTATGTTTGTTTTGACATTATGTGTGGTCTTTAATTCTTAGAACGTCTTTTAAAAGGGTGACTATGAGTTAAATTGACTAACATAAATTTTGGTACTCGATACATTAAGTCGAGTTAAATATTAGTTCAAAAACACCTAAAAAAAGTTGAAATGGAACGTTTTATATAAACACGTTTAATGTTTTTTCTGTTGTTGATTTTTTGTGGGGGTGTCAAGAGACTCACTAAGATTTTGGAGTTAATCATAAAATCGAAGATCAATGTTACATAGTAGTTTTTTGTTTTTGTTTTGAATGAACTAGACAGGGTATTCCGTCATACAAGTCTCTTTACTTCCGACAGTAAAAGGTCTCAACAAAAGACTAGTACACGTCATGGAAACCTCACAGATACTTTATTAGCCGATCGTTTTGGAAGGTTAAAGACTTCTCGTCATCATGGACATATAACCAATGTCCCATGAAGAGATATTCGACGGTAAGTACACATAAATGTGAATTGAATAGCATTGACTTTTATAAAGGTCTTCCTCGAGTTGTTGATGAATGTGTCTTCGATTCTCGATACGTACACAGTTTGAAGGACAAACGTCCCATAAGTTTGGTGATGACGACAAGACAAAGGACAATTATATTTTGTCGTGTAATGACTCAGAATTTTGACAGGTTGATCTCTACTTCTAAAATTTCTGAACGTTATAGTAGGATTTTCCCAGATACAAACTCACAAAATTATGATTATGTGTCCAATTACTCTTGTAATTTATATTTCGAAATTTATATTATTCGACTTTTTTTAAAAAATTTCTTTTTGATAAATTTGTACGTAATGTTGGGATATGTTTATGACTTCCAGTTTGATGAGAGGTTTATATTATTCAAATTTTCCGACACACAAAAAGGGGGTCGTTTAGTCGATTATGTCTGATCATATCTGAAATATCTAGGAATATTTGTCAATTGAAAAGTAACTTTTGATCATACCTTGTCTATAATGTTTTGTAATTTTTTGTTTGTATTGAAAATTACTTTTTTTACACTTGACATTAAAAATTTTTGAGTTGTAACCTTTGAGTGACTGAATTTAAATTATACATGTCTTTGATGTTTTTGAATCATACCATCATAACGAATGGTTTGTATTAAACGACTGTTCACCTGTAGTCGTCATGTAAAATTTTGTAAGATATTAAACTTTTTTATAATTCTAAATTTCATATATTTTAGTCACTGTCGTTCTTTAAAGTTAACTCTCCTTTTTTTAGGAAGATCAACTGACTCTATACAATTAAAGATCTGAACTGTGACTCCTAACGACGAATGGACTAGAGAAGTAAATCCCTAGAGTGAAACTTTGTCGAGGAAGTCAATTTTCATTTGACAGGTAAATGTGTTTTTACACTGGACACTGTAAATTTTGACTAACACCCATGAACGGACACTGTGAAAATAATTTCCTACTATTCCCCCCTCCTTCCTCCCTTTCCTTTCTTTCTAGAAAAATTTTTTTAGATTACCTTCTACCCTCCCTCTAAGTTCTCCCTCCCTTATACACATATGAATACCGACTAACTACAGCTCCAAACTGTCTTTTGTTGTTTTAAGACATTTCGTTAATAGGAAGTTAATTTTTTATTTAATATTTTTTCATTAGATAGTTTTTTAGAATACTAAAGGACGGATGACGAATTGTTTGTTTTATTTATCTTTGTTACTGTTCGTCTTATTATTCCTTATTATTACATTAGTTTAATCCTATGGTGTGTGTGTGTGGGTGTGTGTGGGTGGGTGGGTATGTTTCTTTTGTGACTGATTACGTAAAACGGTTTATTCTCGAGTAAACACATGTAAAATAAAACACGTTATTTTAATCATAGTTAGATTTGTTTGTCCGTTGTCATAGATGTTCTGGTTTAAAGAATTTAACATCGAAAGACTCTTTACACACATATATTATCTATTAAAGAAATAATTGTTGGCTGATATGTTTTGTGTGGTAGTTGTCCACAGATGTCAGAAATTATTTGTAGATATCTCATACTCAACAGAGAAATGCCCACATTTCACCTATTTTAAGGACTTAGAAAGTGAACGAAAGAAACCGTTCACTTTAACGGTTTTAAGAAACCGTTAAGAAACATTTAAGATAAGTAGGAGTTCCGAGTCGTTTTTACAGTGGAGAAGTACCTTACAAAGGGTTTGTAAAGGACCTTTTTATTTGACGAGAGAGGTGACAAAGGTTATTAGAACCTTAAAATACAATTTTAAACAAATATTTAAATACAGAGTTTAACACGTTACGTGTACAAGGTATTATTTATATGTATATTTTCATAAGTAAGTAAACATTATTCAATTTCCAGATTCATCTTAGTTTGTGAACTTTTATAAAATGAATACTATCCTAGTATAAACATTTAATAGGTTGTTGGTGGATCGACAAGTATATATCTCTGTTGTCTTTTTCTTCATTACAGTAAATTGAAGAGATAAATTAGACAATGTTTTGAAATAAGTAAGAAACCCAAAGTAAAAATAATCACGTTTACACCTAAAGATTTTATTGAAGAAAAGGGAAGAAGATCGGTGAGGAACGTTAGTGAGTAGAGACTATATACTTGGAGGGGTTTTATAATGTGAATGTCATAAGGGAACGGTTTTCATGTTCGATTAAGATTATAAAGTCGGGTTTTATAAACAAAAATTGTGTACAGATCGATCTGTATAGGTTGTAACGACCTCAAAACATGTTTATAAGGTCTAAAGATTAATATTGTGAGTCTAATTAAATAAATTTCGTTACATATATGAAATATTGTTTTAATGGTATCCTTCCTCCCTCTCCTCCACCTTCTTCGTCTCTTCCCTCATTAGAAGTTGTAAATTTTAAATAGGAAAAAGAAGTTATTTTGAGAAAAAATAGACAACGTTTCAGGAATATCTTTCATTTTAGAAATCAGGGATGTCGTCATAAAGATATATACCATTACGCTGGACCTTCGACAATATATTCATGAATCCGTTAAACTAAAAATGATGTTTCTAGAGATGACAGTAGATGACGATCTTTCTTTATTGATGTCGAAATTGATTTTGACTTAAAGAAGTATTAAGTTTAATTAGAATTCTTCATAAAACGAACAATGGGACTATCGTAGAAGTATTGGACTTAAACACGATTCTACAGATCGGTAAATGGGTTTTGAACGACATTGTTGTATAGAATATAACATAATTATCAAATTTATTACATACTACTATTTAATATGGTCCCGAAGGGACCATCGAGTCTACCATTTTTTAGACGGACGTAACGACCTCTGGACCCAAACTAGGGACGCAGCCCTTCTAGAGGACCTCTTCTCTTCCGTTTGGTGAGGTCGTAAGAGCGGACCTCTTAGGGTACCTGTCCAGTACCCCAGTGTTTCTCAGACTGTACTGATTCGCTGATTGTGAAAGTGAAAGTGATACTATTATTTTGATCTCTCATTAGTTGGATCTTCAATATTTTAGAAATAATAAGTAAGACGTAATTAAGATTTTAAGTATTATTAAAAGTCTCAACTTGGAGGAAACTAACGGTATAGTGTTTTATAACGAAATAAAGACTACAAATTATTATCGTTACTACTATGGAATGTAAATGTTTTTGCAAAATGTTGTGTATTTTACCAAAGGTGACTAAAGTTTTCTTCGTTTGTCCTGTCCATAATAATAGGAATAAAATTCTAATCTTTTGTTTGTATTTATAATTCACTGAACAGTTTTCAGTGGATACAGAAGGCGGAGGATCTAGTTCCGATAAACATGACTGTTATTACTAAGGGTGAAGTTTGTTCCCATCCCTTCATTTCTAATTGCCGATCATCCTCTACCTTTATCAAAGGTCTCAGACTCTAAGACGGTGCTCTTTTACAAGTAAGTCTACCAATGGAATATCGGTACGTTAAAGTGACAGGTGTAAATACAAATATTAGTATAACCCTGGTTCATCTTGATATATGAAATCTCAAACTTCCAATTTAAATTTGTTTGTTTGTACCTTCGTATAAACTGTACATTTATTATGTAGATGACGTCCGTCTCCCGTTTACTATACTGGTACTGGGGACGATATGTTTATTTCCAAAATCTCATTGTCAAAACGGAAAAGGTTTTACCCAAGTATGGAAAATATTCACTTAAGTTGATAAATTCTGACCGACTAACGTAAATCGTGTCGCACGTTGACTCCAAGTAGGTGCATCACAAAAAGTTATCGAATGATTAAAAAATAACTGATCATGAGGTGACATACCTAAATGGTGTTAAATATATAGGTAAATGTTAGTTTAACGGAACCGTGGAAACAGTTTTTAGTCAATTGGTAATTGACACATCCAGATAACATATAAAAGATGTAACAAGATGACTAGAGACACGGTCAAGAAAGTAGTCACCGTATGACACAACTCATGGCATGCATAGAAAATTCAGAAGTTTGACCAACATACTTAGAAAGTTGTAACAAAATATTTAACAAAACCGATAATATCAAATTGCAGAGATATATTTAAAATTTTCAAACAGGTACAGATGTTTTTATTACAACGATCTTGAATTAACTCTGACTAATAACTCTCTTTACTATTGTCATCGAACTCAGAAAGTTAGGTACTAGTATAGTATAGAGTAAAAAGTCCCGGAAACTAAAGGAAGTAGTTACAAAATATGAAAAGTCGTATGTCTAGGACATGTATAAAACAGTCAGAATATGGATTCATCAATGACTAGAAATTAACCTCGATAATATTCACCATGAAACTCTCTACAAACTTTGACAAGTAACGATCATATATCTTTATACTGAATAAAAACATACGATTGGAACACATGACCTTGGACTGATTTGAGTGAAGAATTCGAAATCCTTGGAAAGGAAAAACATCTAACGAACTCTAAAAGAAACATCTTTTAACAATGGAAACTTGTCTATGTCAAACCAAATAAAAAGGAAAAATTAAGGAAACAATAAATGAAAAGAACGCTATGACGTGACCGATCCTGAAGGTCCTTGTGTAATTTGTTCACCATTCTGACTTGTAAGAACGGAATAAGGGTTAGAATCCTTGTTTCCCAAGTCAGAGAGTAGTAATTAAAACTACAGTCGACATCTTTAAAAAACATCTATGAGGCATGACTCTATTTCTTGAAGTGAAAATAAGGATCTTCGACTTACGAAAATATATTTTTCCTACTTAAAATAGTTTACGAAAAAGTGTAAAGAACCAAACTAGTATACCGAAATCAGAAGAAATCAGACGATTATACCATCTAGTGTCAATGATTAAAAGTTTATAATTTGGTCTGAACTTAAGGGTTGTATTTGTGGAAAACCAGAACTACATGATAAGAAAAAGATTTAACGACTTAAGTTAAATGATTATAAAATAATTTCTAACCATATACAAATGTTCTATATAACAAAACATATAGGTAAAAATAAAAATACATGTCAGTAACGTACTAAAACTGTAGTCTAATTCCTTCCGACGTATTTTATCTCCTAAGAAATTAAAAATACTGGAATAAAATAATCCTCCTATTAACTAAATCTCTTGAATTAACAAAAGACGGTTTATAGTTGTACTTAGTCGGTATATAATTGTATACAGGGGAGGGAAAACTTAAAGGAAGGGTAGAGGAGGGGGTAGTGTGGGGGGATCTGACAATGTCTCAAGGACAAACTCGAGGGACTCAGTATGTCGTTTCAGGGTGATCTGTAGATAAAATAAATACCATGACATTGAAAGGTACAATGAGAGAGGTATATAAAGTGGGAGAAGAAGGAGGGGAGAAGGGGTACAGGTATTCAGACAAGAGATACAGACAAAGAGGTAACGACAAGATGTTTATTTAAGTAGTTAAGGTAGAATAATCTAAGGTATATATACGTCATCATGTGATATAAATAGAAAGAGAAAGACTGAATGAAGTGGAGACATATTATCCGATATTCAAGCAGGTAGAGTAATCTTGACTGAGTTTATACAAGGAAAAGTACCGACTCATTCTATTAGTGTAACCACACTAGTGAGTGGATCTCGGTCTATAGGACCTTACACTTCAGTTCACCCGGAATCTTTCGTAGTGATACTTGTTTCGATCACCTCCACTACCTTAAGGTCAACTCGATAAAGTTTAGGACTTTCTACTACAACACTTTCACGACATGAGTTATTCCGTCGTTTAAACCTTTTGAGTCGTCACCGGTGTCCTGACCTTTTCCAGTCAAAAGTAAGATTAGGGTTTCTTTCCGTTACGGTTTCTTACGAGTTTGATGGTGTGTTAACGTGAGTAGAGTGTACGATCATTTCATTACGAGTTTTAAGAGGTTCGGTCCGAAGTCGTTATGCACTTGGCACTTGAAGGTCTACGAGTTCGACCAAAATCTTTTCCGTCTCCTTGGTCTCTAATTTAACGGTTGTAGGCGACCTAGTAACTTTTTCGTTCTCTCAAGGTCTTTTTGTAGATAAAGACGATATAACTGATAAGGTTTCGGAAACACACCTAGTGTTATTTGACACCTTTTAAGTCTTTCTCTACCCTTATGGTCTGGTGGACTGGACGGAGAACTCTTTGGACATACGTCCAGTCCTTCGTTGTCAATCTTGACCTGTACCTTGTTGTCAAGGTACCTTTGACCAAGGTTTATCCTTTTCCTCATGTAGTTCCGACATATAACAGTGAGACGAATAAATTGAATATACGTCTCATGTAGTACTCTTTACGACCCGACCTTCGTCGTGTTCGACCTTAGTTCTCACGGTCGTCTTTATAGTTATTGGAGTCTATACGTCTACTGTGGTGGGAATACCGTCTTTCACTTCTCCTTGATTTTTCGGAGAACTACTTTCACTTTCTCCTCTCACTTTTTCANTTATCTACCCCTTTGTCACCTTTGTCACAGTCTGAAATAAAACCCCCCGAGGTTTTAGTGACGTCTACCACTAACGTCGCTACTTTAATTTTCCGCGAATGAGGAGCCTTCCTTTCAATACTGGTTGGATCTATCGTATAATTTTTCGTCTCAGTAATGAAACGGTTGTTTCCAGGTAGATCAGTTCCGATATCAAAAAGGTCATCAGTACATACCTACACTCTCAGCCTGACACTTCTTTCGACTCACGGTTTCTTAACTACGAAAACTTCACACCACGACCTCTTCTGAGAACTCTCAGGGGACCTGACGTTCCTCTAGGTCGGTCAGGTAAGATTTCCTTTAGTCAGGACCCACAAGAAACCTTCGTTACTACGATTTCGACTTTGAGGTCATGAAACCGGTGGAGTACGTTTCTCAACTGAGTAATCTTTTCTGAGACTACGACCCTCCCTAACCCCCGTCCTCCTCCTTTTCCCCTACTGTCTCCTACTCTACCGACCTACCGTAGTGGCTGAGCTACCTGCACTCAAACTCACTTGAGGCCCTTAACCACTACCTGTCCCTTCGGACCGCACGACGTTAAGTACCCTAGCGTTTCTCAGCCTGTGCTGACTCGCTGACTTGACTTGACTTGACTTATACATGGTACCAAAGAAATAGGTAAGTAGACAGTCACCTGTAGATGCTACAAAGGTATAAGATGGATGACATTTATCACGACGAGTTGTAGTGAGTAATATTCTCTTCATAAGAAAATGAAAGACCTCTACTGACCTCCCTTGACTTTAGTAGAGGAGGATTTTAAAAACCCTCGTAAATAGTCCTTTTGATAGACCCGGTCATCAAACTAAAATTTTTTCAGTAAGTCAACATAGACCGAGAAACGTTGGGGTATCTGACATCGTGCGGTCAGAAGGGACAGGTAGTGGTTGAAGACTTCGAACAAGTTTGAGTACAGGTGACTCAACCTCTTCGGTAGGGTGGTAGAGTACTAGACAGCAGGGGAAGAGGAGTGCGGAAGTTAGAAAGGGTCGTAGTCCCAAAAAAGGTTACTCAGTCAAGAAGGGTAGTCCACCGGTTTTATGACCTCAAAGTCGAAGTCGTAGTCAGGAAGGTTACTTATTAGTTCTGACTAAAGGAAATCCTACCTGACCAAACTACAGGAACGTCAGGTTCCCTGAGAGTTCACAGAAGAGGTTGTGGTGTCAAGTTTTCGTTGTCAAGAAACCACAAGTCGAAAGAAATATCAGGTTGAGAGTATAGACATGTACTGATACCCTTTTTGTTATCGAAACTGATCTACCTGAAGACAACCGTTTCATTGCAGAGACAAAAAATTATACGACAGATCCAACCAGTATCGAAAAGAGGGTTCCTCGTTCCGAGAAAATTAAAGTACCGACGTCAACTAAAACCTCGGGTTCTTTTATTTCAGACGGTGTCAAATGGGTCAAATGTGACAAAGGGGGTAGGTATACGGTACTTTTCTACCCTGATTTACGGTACCAGAATCAAATAACTGACAACTCAAAATTCGCTCGAAAAAGATAGAGGAGAAAGTGAAAATAGTTCTCCGAGAAGTCAAGTAGAAGTGAAAGTTGGTAATTCCCATTACAGTAGACGTATAGGCTCCTATAACTATAAAGGACCGTTAGAACTAAGGTCGAACACGAAGTACGTCGGACCGTAAAGCGTATTACATTCGTCTCACTGTTATATGTCGGAACTGCATAAGGAAACACTTAAACCTTGGTCATACAACAATGTACAGGTCAAGATTGACAACGAAGAACTGGACGTGTGTCTAAAGAGTCCTGCGACCAGTCCACCAGATCATGATTGTAGAGAAATTCTTAAAAGGTGTCAAACAACACTGGATGTGTCAGTTTTCGGAAACGTATTAGTTATTTCATCTACAAAAAGGACCTTAAGAGAACGAAAAAGTTACTAGATTGTCTACAACTGTTAAACTAGAGACCAAGGAGACAGAAAAGATTTAGGTCAAACTGTAGACCTTCAAGTACCAAGTACCTGACAACTTTGGACCGAACCTCTTAAAACTCGTAATGAAAGGATCGTACACTCTACTCACGTTAATATACCATCAAACTCGTAAGAAACCGTAACGGAAAAAACCCTAACCTTACTTTTGACTGGAAAGGGTCAGGACACCGGTGACGACTCAAAAGGTTTAAACGACCGTATAACCCACGTCGTGAAAGTATGGTAGTATCGAATTGACCTTAAGGTAGGTAGGTAAGGAGGTGATCGAAACAAGTATCACTACGAAGGATTCCGGGTGAACTGAAGTGTAAGGTCCTACAGATCGAGATGCACTTACTAGTGTGGATCAACACACCAATAGACCCAGTACTTCTAGAAAAAACATATCAAGAAAACGGTGGAGAAGAATTATAGAAGACGAAAACAATCCAGGTATGGTACAGACGGGAAATAACACGGGTAGAAACGTACTTTACGAGAGAACCATAGAGATTAAANAAACGACCGTATAACCCACGTCGTGAAAGTATGGTAGTTTCGAATTGACCTTAAGGTAGGTAGGTAAGGAGGTGATCGAAACAAGTATCACTACGAAGGATTCCGGGTGAACTGAAGTGTAAGGTCCTACAGACCGAGATGCACTTACTAGTGTGGATCAACACACCAATAGACCCAGTACTTCTAGAAAAAACATATCAAGAAAACGGTGGAGAAGAATTATAGAAGACGAAAACAATCCAGGTATGGTACAGACGGGAAATAACACGGGTAGAAACGTACTTTACGAGAGAACCATAGAGATTAAAAGAACTTCCCTAGACATCAGAAAGGGTAAGATAATAAAAGGAGATAAAGAAACGTGACTAGTGACTCCTTCCGGAAGAATAGAGAGGAACAAGAAGAAACCTTGAGACGTAAGTTTACCTATATATAGAAAGGAAAGGAGGAAACGGAAAGTGAAGAGGAGTCGATAAACATTCCGGAAAAGTCTGTTGGTAAAACGGAAAAAACGTAAAGAAAAAGAACCCCTACTAGAACTAGTGACGGAGGACATGGTACAGTGCCTGGAGACAAAGGTATCAAGAAGTCCGAGAGACAGATAGTCTAGATCAGGGAACTTAGATAAACAGTGAAGTTGACATATTAGTATTTCCTAATCTAAATCCAGTGTACACGAACCAGATCACCAAAAGAAATGAAAGAAGTTAAATACAGACTTAAAACGTTATTCCTCAAGTACTAGACTCGGTGTCAGTCGAGATCCAGAACGAAAACGACTGACTGACCTCGAAAAGGTAGAAACCGACGTTTCTTATATTAGTCAGACTAAAGTCACAACCGGTAGACCACTACAGGTACACATCTCAGAAGAGAATACAATAACCTTCTCCCACAAACGATACTGGTCACGTAACAGCACGTTTTGAGACAATCGGAAACGGGACGAAGGAAAACATGAGGATCTGTTTGGACGGACAATGAGGTCCACGGACATGAGGTCCATAGAGAACTGAAGCTGAAAACGTAAGGTCAGGGGATATTACTTTTCCTGTAGAAAACCCCCCACAATCAAGATCTTCCAGAACATCCAGAAGTATCTTAGCAAATCGAAGAAGTCGTAATGAACGACCCCGTGTCTGAACCTAATGACAGTATAACTTACCTATCGTATGATAAGACAAAAGATAAAGTAGAAATCACTTATAACCATCGAAGACAGAAAGTTACTTACCAGATACAGTGATTCAACAGTTTGAGTATACTTATTTCAACAAAGGTTATAGGGGAATAATCGGAAATTTACAGACAACGTAGACATCAATAAAGGGGGAAAATAAGTACTGTAACCATTAAACGGAAGAAAGAAAAGCGATCAAACCGATTTCCTAAGATTCAAAATTAAAAAGGTTTCTTAGTGGAAAACAAAAGTAAGTAAAAAGAGATACTAAAAAAGGTCATAGCAATTGAGGACGAGAATAAAAAAGGGGACGAGAGATGAAAGAAACCGAATTAAAACAAGAAATAGATCAAAGTATGACACATTCAAATCTAGTAAAGGGACACTTGTTCCTAAATCCATGTAGATTGTTTACCCCAGCGTGTCTCAGTCTGTTCTGACTTCGTTGATTCGTCGTCGTCGTTGTTTAAGACTGTGTGACATAAAAGTAAAAGTAAGTGAGGTTTTTATAAAAGATTAAAGGGAATTCTGAAATAAACCTGGTACTTAATAAATCTTCACAACAAATTTATTTGATCATAGACTCTTAAAAGGACCATAGAAACAATAACTATAGATCAATCAGAGTAATGCCAGTCTGTTGTATAAAACATAGTAAAAATTAACAAAATTTACTAATTCCAAACAGAATACCAGGTCCTATACCAGAGACTATCACTTACAAGGTTCATATTAACTTTTTGCAGAAGATGACAACGATTGATTAAGTCAAGTCAAGTCAAGTCAACGAGTCAGTACAGGCTGAGAAACGTTGGGGTACTTTACGTCGTGTGGTCCGGACGGACAGGTAGTGGTTGAGGTCCTCAGGTGGGTTTGGGTACAGGTAAATCAGCTACTACGGTAGGTTGGTAGAGTAGGAGACAGCAGGGAAAGAGGAGGACGGAAGTTAGAAAGGGTCGTAGTCCCAGAAAAGGTTACTCAGTCAAGAAGTGTAGTCCACCGGTTTCATAACCTCAAAGTCGAAGTTGTAGTCACGAAGGTTACTTGTGGGTCCTGACTAGAGGGAATCCTACCTGATCAACCTAGAGAAACGTCAGGTTCCCTAAGAGTTCTCAGAAGAGGTTGTGGTGTCAAGTTTTCGTAGTTAAGAAACCGAGAGTCGAAAAAAATATCAGGTTGAGAGTGTAGGAATGTACTGGTGACCTTTTTGATATCGGAACTGATCTGCCTGGAAACAACCGTTTCATTACAGAGACGAAAAATTATACGACAGATCCAACCAGTATTGAAAGGAAGGTTCCTCATTCACAGAAAATTAATGTACCGACGTTAGTGGTAGACGTCACTAAAACCTCGGGTCTTTTTATTTCAGTCGGTGACAAAGGGGTAGATAGACGGTACTTCACTACCCTGGCCTACGGCACTAGAGGTAAAGAAGATTCCCTAAGGACGGGCGTCATCATCTATATTACCAGTAGATTCAATTTAAGTGGGTAAGGTCAGGATTAAAATCAAGAGACTAAGGATCTTACAGCTGCAAGTGAGAACGGTAGAGAACAAACTGGTGAAGGTCAAACGGAACTAAGTACATGGACTGTAAGGTCCAAGGATACGTTATAACGAGAAATGTCGTAGCCTGGAACGAAGATAGTGGTCAGTGTAGGTGTTTACCCATAACAAAAACGAAACCGAGGTAGGGAAGTAAGAAAGACCTCAATAAAGAGGTGACTAGAGATCATCGCATATCCCATGGATAACTGGACCCCTCAAGGAGAAAGTCATAGGATAGTAAAACGGAAAAACATGACAAGTACCCCAAGAGTTCCGTTCTTATGACTTCACCAAACGGTAAGGGAAGAGGTCACCTGGGGTAAGACAGTCTTAAGACGATAGTGAATCGTTATACGTAAATTTTAAACACGTATAGAAAAACAAAGAAATATCAAGTAGACAATTATTAGTAACTTATTAAAAGGTAATATACCTATATGGTGTAGAACAAATATGTAAATGGGTGACTTCCTATAAAGCCAACGAAGATCAAAAGTCGTTAGTAGTTATTGTGACGGTGGTAGAAAGTACACGTCCAACAACGCACTTGTATCATAGATTTAGAGACATTATTTAAGGGTCCTCACACTGACGATCTGACATCTTGTTGATACAAATCGAAACGTTCTTTAACGGTTTTACCGATATAGTGAAAAGTAAATGATGATCGTTATTTTTACTTGAAGGTCTACTAGTTCGACCAAAATGTTTTCCGTCTCCTCGGTCTCTAGTTTAACGGTTTTAGGTGACCTAGTAGTTTTTTCGTTCTTCGTAGGTCTTTTTGTAGATGAAGACCAAATAACTGATACGGTTTCGGAAACTGACACACCTATTGTTATTTGACACCTTTTAAAGACTCTCTACCCATATGGTCTGGTGGACTGGACGGAGAACTCTTTAGTCATACGTCCAGTGCTTCGTTGTCAATCTTCACCTGTACCTTGTTGTCTTACCAAGGTTTATCCTTTTCCTCATGAAGTCCGACATATGACAGACTACTGTCATATGTCGGACGAATAAATTAAATATGCGTCTCATGTAGTACTCTTTGCGACCCGACCTTCTTCGTGTTCGACCTTAGTTCTAACGGCCCTCTTTGTAGTTATTGGAGTCTATACGTTTACTGTGGTGGGAAGACCGTCTTTCACTTCTTGATTTCTCGGAGAACTACTTTCACTTTCTCCTCTCACTTTTTCAACCGAATTTCGAGTTGTAAGTCTTTTGACTCTAGTACCGTAGACCGGGGTAGTGAAGTACCGTTTGTCTACCCCTTTGTCACCGACTGAAGTAAAAGAACCCGAGGTTTTAGTGACGTCTACCACTGACGTCGGTACTTTAATTTTCTCCGACCGAGGAATATTCCTTTCAATACTGGTTAGATCTGTCGTATAATTTTTCGTCTCTGTAATAAAACGTTTGTTTCCAGGCAGATCAGTTCCCATACCAAAGAGATCATCAGTATATTGCTACACTCATAACTTGACATTTCTTTCGACTCACGACTTCTTAACTACAAAAACTTGACACCACAACGTCTTCTGAGAACTCTCAGGGAACCTGACGTTCCTTTAGGTTGGTCAGGTAGGATTTCCTCTAGTCAGGACCCACAAGTAACCTTCGTGACTACAACTTCGACTTTGAGGTTATGAAACCAGTGGACTACACTTCTTGACTGAGTGACCTTTTCTGGGACTACGACCCTTTCTAACTCCCGTCCTCCTCTTTCCCTGCTGTCTCCTACTCTACCAACCTACCGTAGTAGCTGAGTTACCTGTACTCAAACCCATTTGACACCCTCAACCACTACGTGTCCCTCCGGACCACACGAGGCTAGGTACCCCAGCGTTTCTCAGTCTGTACTGACTCACTGACTTGACTTGACTTCGTGATTTTTCAAGGGTAACGAGACGTAGGAACAGTCCTTAAACGTCAAAACACACACACACACACACACACACACACACACACACACACAAATTAGTAAGATTAAGATTTTCTACATGTCACCATAGAGTAACAACAAAATTAAAAGTTTAGGAATCATTGGTTATTTCAATTCGTAGAAAAGTATACGAATATACGGTAGAAATCACTTACGTCTACTAATAAAAAAGGTCACGTACATAAGTTTCAATATTTAACGGAAGATTCATGACGAAAAAATTTAGGGGGTGTAAAACAATTCAACATAAAAGTATTATTTTTTAATCAAGTCTTCAAAAAAAATTTAAAGAGTTCTGGAGCAGAAAACTGGGTACACAATAAATCTTCATACCAGACAATAATTGAAGGTTCATAAACCTTTAAAAAGATCGAATGATAAATATTAGTCAAAAAGTAAATCAAGGTAACACTAGATGTTTATATGACACGTACTCATGATAAAAAATTTGAAAGTTCCACATCATATGTCGGGTATTACACGAGATAGAACCACTTAAAAGGTACGTTCAACCTCTTCTTACATCTAAGAAAACTTTGTTGTTTTAGATGTAAAACAATTTATACGACAACCGTATAAGATATGTGCAATAATCTAGTTCAACTGATTAACTATCACAACAAGTCCAGTAGTTGTATGAATGACTAAAATACGGACCAACCGTATAGTTCATAGTTTTGTCCCTAGAACTTCAGAGGTTGACATTATCACCTAGACAGATAAAAAGGAAAGTTAAGATCGACGAAAACGAAGTACATAAAACTGTGAGACAACAATTTTCGATTAAAAATCTTAACAATTTTGAACCTCTTGACTGGTGGTTTAGTAATATATTTCAGGGAAACATAAGGAGTATTAAAAGTAACAAGATTTTATACGAAACAGATTTTAATTATATCCATTAGGTTCATTGAAAACCAATCGCTATTGTACCGCATAGAAAAGAGGAAAGTAAAAGAAAACAGTCCATCAATCTTTTTTTTCCCTCAGGTTCTATCACCTCAGTGTGTTTACCTCTTGTTCGGATATTTCCCCCTTTAGTTCTTGGATTTACTCTTGGAGACCAATACCCATATTGGTCAGTCCACTTACGACCATGGTTGGGGATAGACGTATCCTGGATTTGACCCTTTTGTGTGGGAGAGGGCACTGACCAGCACCGACATCAGTTAGTCCACTTGTGACCATCGGTAGGGGATAAAACGTATGTCATATTGGTATGTCATGTTGGAGGGGAATATTGGTACCCCTCCTCTGTTTTTCATCTTTTCCCCCTCGGTTCTTCTGTGTCTCGACGGAGGACCCGGGGACACGGGAACGGAGAACCATCGTACGACGGGTGAACTGGACATTGATTCGACATTGATCGAACAGGATACTTGTGTCAGATGACGGGCGAATTATTTAAGGACGGAGAAACTCGATGTTCACCAGGTCGGAATTTTTAGAAACAATCCTCCTCTGTTCTAGGTTCTCTCTATTTATATTGTTGGACTGTGAAAAATGGACTAAGGAACATAAATTTCACTTAAAGAATGTTCGTTGTGTATCGACCCAGAAGAAAAAAATATGTACTCCCAGAACAAAAAATTAGGTGACTGTTAGAGAAAACTACATAAATATGGTAAGTATAAATTTCACTGAACTTTATCTAATTATAAGTGACAACAAACATTGACAAAGGATGAAGAACATCGTGAAAAAAGGGGGATAAAAAGACGAAGGAGACTAAAATAAACTGTAAAATATGTGAAAATTAGAGGAGAGTTGTGTAGTTAATATGAAGAAAAGTCTTAAAAAATCACCAACAGGATCACAAACGTTATGTGTATAAATTGACTTCATTCAGGTAGAAATTTATTGTCATATAACGAAGTAAACATCACGACGATGGAATATTGTCACATAAGGGTTCAGGAAAGAGAATAGGGAATACTGTGACGACAGTAAGTAGAGGGAATCGGTATACGATATTAGTGGGACTTATAACAATGGTAATAATTTGTCAATGGAAAATCTCGTTACTACTTATTCTCTTCTACAAATAAAATGGAAATGAAAAATAGGTTATGAAAAGGAAAGAAATACATGTAGGTTTAAAGATTGGATACATTAAAAGCAAGAGGTACTTCTTGAAGATGCTAAAAACGTCCTGTCTAGACGACCGTTACTTATCGGAAGTAATAACAAACAGACTCTCCCAGAGTCAAAAAGTGAAAACTTCCTATTAAAGTGACCTATGTTTTAATTAATATCCAATCACCCAAAAAAAAGAAAGAGGAGAATTTATAAAATGACATGAGAGAAGAACGGACGTATCACTACTCTTTGGACGGTATTAAGAATAAGACACTAAGAAGTTCATTCAAAAAAAGATAGAGGAGACTGAAGTTCTGAGAAAATCAGAAACCAAAAGACGTTATAAATTACTACACGGGTTCATATCAATAAAACCATAAATAAAACGAACTATGGAAGTTTGATCCGAAGGATCCGGACTTAAAACTACAGATAGTAATTAAAACATTGTGAAAGAGACGGTAATAGTGAAGTTTTTAAAGAAAACGAGGAAAATGAAGAGGAAGACCATAAGGTTAACACGACATACAATGTGAGAAGTTTTGACAGGGTATTAGGAACCTACAAGATAAGACCCAAAAAAAGGTAAGAAAAAAGAGTAACATAAAGTTAAATCTGTCAAGGATAGCTGGATAGAAGTCGGAGTAACTATGAAAGGAGACAAGACAGGTTAGACAACTACTTGGGTAGTTTTATAAATAAAGACAATGTCACAAAAAAAAAATGAAAATGGTAAAGAAAACTAAGGATTCTGAACGAGAGTGCTCAAAATGTGAGAGTACGTTCAGGTATGAGTCGGAGGTCTTTGAATTGTTATAATAGTAAATTTACAGGATTACTACATACCGAGGTCACCGAAGGCGAGAGTTGAAACATTCGCGTAGAAACGACGTTCAGAGACCTAAACGGAGTGAGGTCTAAAGTCCAACCACCGTCGAGAACAGTCTAGTCCTCACTACCAAGTGACCAATTCTGAGACTCGAAGGTGACGTCCCCCGTGTCCAAACTAGGGACCAACTCCTTGATTCTAGAGTGTGCAGTACACCGGATTGGTTTTTATTTATTTATTTTCGAGAAATTTTTAATTTTTTTTTTTTTTCCTCACTACTGAAGATCAAAACAATATGGTAGTCTCGACTTTGATCTTCAGAGAAAGGAAGGAGTAAATAAGGACAAAGGAACAAGGACGTAAGAAAGAATAAACTTATGACGTTTAAATATATCAACCCCCAAAAAACCACAAAAAGATCTCTAATGTTATATGTATGAAGTGAAGAGTATCAGATGAATCTAATTTTAAAATGAAGTTCACTTTAAGTACTCGGAATATTTGTAAACCAAAGGAAATTTACGAAGGAAATATAACGTCAACAGTACGAATATGTAGTTGTATGTAACCTCTAGGGTATTCTGTAAGTCAAGTCAAGTCAACAAGTCAGTACAGGCTGAGAAACACTGGGGTACTTGACGTCGTACGGTCCGGAGGGACAGGTAATGGTTGAGGGTCTCAAGTGAGTTTGAGTACAGGTAACTCAGTCACTCCGGTAGGTCGGTAGAGTAGGAGACAACAGGGGAAAAGGAGGACGGGGGTTAGGGAGGGTCGTAGTCTCAGAAAAGATTACTCAGTCGAGAAACATACGCCACCGGTTTCATGACCTCAAAGTCGAAATCGTAGTAAGGAAGGTTACTTGTGGGTCCCGACTAGAGGAAATCTTACCTGACCAACCTAAAGGAACGTCAGGTTCCCTGAGAGTTCTCAGAAGAGGTCGTGGTGTGAAGTTTTCGTAGTTAAGAAACCACGAGTCGAAAGAAGTGTCAGGTTGAGAGTGTAGATATGTACTGGTGTCCTTTTTGGTGTCGGAACTGATCTGCCTGGAAACAACCGTTTCATTACAGAGACGAAAAATTATACGATAGATCCAACCAGTATTGAAAGGAAGGTTCCTCATTCACAGAAAATTAAAGTACCGACGTCAGTGGTAGACGTTACTAAAACCTCGGGGGTTCTTATTTCAGACTGTGACAAAGGGGTAGATAAACGGTACTTCACTACCCTGGTCTACGGTACTAGAAGTAAAAGACTCACAACTCGAAATTCAGTTGAAAAAGTGAGAAGAGAAAGTGAAAGTAGTTCTACGAAAAATCAAGGAGAAGTGAAAGACGGTATTCCCACCACAGTAGACGTATAGACTCCAATAACTATAAAGAGGGCCGTTACAACTGAGGTCGAACACGAAGAAGGTCGGGTCGTAAAGAGTACTACATGAGACGTATATTCAATTTATTCGTCCCACTGTCATATGTCGGAACTGCATGAGGAAAGAGGATAAACCTTGGTCAGATAACAAGGTACAGGTGAAGATTGACAACGAGGGACTGGACGTATATCCAAAGAGTTCTCCGTCCAGTCCACCAGACCATAAGGGTAGAGTCTTTAAAAGGTGTCAAATAACACTAGGTGTGTCAGTTTCTGAAACCGTATCAGTTATTTCGTTTTTATCTACAAAAAGACCTTGAGAGAACGAAAAAACTACTACCGTTTTTTCGTTTTTTGAGAGAACGAAAAAAACGCCTACAACCGTTAAACTAGAGACCAAGGAGACGGAAAAGATTTTGATCGAACTTGTAGACCTTCAAGTACCAAGTACATAACGACTTCGGACCGAATCTCTTAAAACTCGTAATGAAATGATCGTACACTCTACTCACGGTTGACAGGCCATCAAACTTGTAAGAAACCGTAACGGAAAGAAACCCTAACCTTACTTTTGACTGGAAAAGGTCAGGACACCGGTGACGACTCAAAAGGTTTAAACGACCGTATAACGCACGTTGTGAAAGTGTTAATATAGATGATGACACCCGTCCTTAGGGAATCTTCTTTACCTCATCGGTAGTACCAGTTGCTTTCTCAGACTTTACGTCATGAACCTACGTTAGAGTTTTTACTGTCTTACTAGAGACAAGCTAAGGTTCCGTTTGGTAAGTTATAGTGTCATCAGGTTCAGATACGGGGTTGGTCATTACGACTTCTTCGACTTCAACTTGTCAAGATACTTCTGGATATTCTGGAAAATAAAAAATAAAATCAATAAAAAATAAAAATAAAAAAACAAAAAAATTTATATTTAAATAATACGTACGATAAAAATTTTAGGTCGTATACAAATTCGAAAACTTTTATAAGTTACTTATTGAATAGTCACCAGATAAAAATGATTGTACAAAAGACAGGATTTTCATATGAAAGTATTTAGAGTCAATATATATATATACATATATTATTGTGATTTAAAATAAAATGATATTTAAAGATATGTGTAAAAAGACTATTATTTTATAGACATAAAAGTCACTTAATTTATATTTTACGGGTAACTCGTATTTCTTTTTTAAATTTAACAGATATTAAAAAAGGTTTATATTCGAGGTAATTCTAAAAGAAAGTAAATGAAAAGGAGAGTGAGAAATTACACACATACTTACATACACTCATGAACACACACATGAATACACATACGTACATATGTATATACACACACGTTTACATACATGTACATACTATATGTAGTATATACATATATACAAACACACCCAACACTGTTATACGTACGAGTCATATATACAAGGTTCATAAATATGTAATTTAAAAATAAATTGTCATAATACATTTTAAAATACAGTTTCTCATCCTAATTAATCATAATAAAAATTACTGAGGCATTACAAAGTATTATATTTCCGTGATAAATGATTAGGAACAGACAACTCTTAAACAATCAGTAAAACCGTAATATTTTTTTCTTTCAATACGTTCTGGTGAATCCATTACTTTAAAGAGAAGAATGTGAAGAAACAGGAGAAAAAGAGAGGATAGACATTTATATGATAAATCTAAATTTAAGGATTTGGGAATAAAACTATGACAAGTACGAGAAACGTTCGACTATTATTTCCAGGAAGTACCTCAAGAAGGTTGAGGACCTGGTACTAACTAATAAAAAATAAATAAATAAATAAAAAATGAAAAAAAAAAAATCAAAAAATAAAAAATTTAAAATTTTAGAAATTAAGAATGTACGCAAGGGTTTGTACTTGGATATTCTGGAAAATCTTGATTGTGGGGGTTTTCTCCAGGAAAAGTAATATCTCCTGACCGTACGTTTTCATCCTTCAGTTCTTTGTGGACCTCATTGTCCGTTTAAAACGGAACCTTATGCCTTACTTCGTCCCGTTTCCGATTATCTCAAAACGGTTCTCTTGTGTGACCAGTATCGTTTGTGGGAGAAGGTTGTTGTGTTCTCTTCTGAGATGTGTACCTGTAGTGGTCTACCAGATGGGGTTTTAGTCTAACTAATATAAGAAACGTCGATTTCTACCTCTTCGAGATATGTCAGTCGTTTTTGTTCTGGTCCTCGACTCACACCGAGTCTAGTCCTCGAGGAGTAACGGTTTAAGTCTGAATTTAACTTCTTTCATCCCTTTTGGTGATCTGGTAAATCCATACTGGATTTAGTTTAGGGTATTCTGTCATGTTAAAAAATAAAGTTGGTAGTATAAAATTAGTTGGGTTCTCTTTTTGTCAGACAATGTAAATAGGTCTATAAATGGTAAAGACAACGAGGAACAGGAAAGTGCTTCAAGGTTTAAAAAGAGACCATAGCAAAGAGAAGACGGACTTATTGAAGGAGATGGTAAAGAAAATCTCGTTTCGAAGACCACTTTTTAATAGGAGCCAAAATCATTGAATTAATGCTACATAAACCCACACTAAAATAACTCGAAGAATTTAAACATTTAATACAAAACGGTTTAAACCCCTTAAAATTCTGTATAAAGAAGTAAAAAAAGACGTAATTAGAAAGAGGAGAGGATGATATTAAAATTACACAGTTACTTTTTTAAAACGGACGGTGGAGTCATGTGTTTCCTATAACGTCGGTAGCTCGGTAGTGTATATCGACGGGGAGGTCACTCGGGACTCCTTTGAGCCTATCTTTGTTCTACGGACGGTGGTTCGGTACTCGGTAATATTGGTGGGAGGTCACCACTTGGGACTCTTCTGTCGTGTCCGGGGTCTATCGACTCCACATATAGTTTCCCTACTAAGTTATTCGGATCTGAAAAGTAGAAGTGTATGTATCTTTTCGTGATCTACTAATTGATCTCTACGGACCAAAAGAAATTAATTGTCATTAGAAAACTACAAGGATGACGGACCAGAAACAACGTTTTTAAGAATATACAGACCCGAGGAGGGAATGGAGAAGTCTCGTCAGAGAGTCTCGATAGACTCTCCGAACAGGGTCTAAATTCAGAAGTCAAAACAGACGGTTTATTCTGTATTAAGATTTGAATTGTCCAACACGTATAGAAAGTCAGTGGTTTATTGTACATATAATTTATAAAAAGATAACAGGGTGTCAAAGATTTCGAGACGAGAACATTTTAATAACTAAAAGACAATAAATGTAAATTTTTTAAGAAGCCTGGAAGATATGATTAAGAGACAGTAGAGTAAGAGAGAGTCTCGAAATCCGTCGACATGTCGCCGACAACAGGGGTGGGGACGGTGTCCTCACGTCACAATGAATCTCTGTCCTATACCTCTTTTGTAAAAAGGAGTGTACAATGAAGGACTTTTTCGAAGTCAAGACTCTACGTCTGATGGAAATTAGATTTGTCGTTATACACTCTCCTTTGTCTTTTTGTTCCTTTAGGTGATGTCATTGAAAGAAGTTTAAACCTAAAGGTAAGGGTAGACGAATGATGATAAAAGTACAAGGGTATTGATGTGTTGTACAATACAAGTTACTAAAATCCACATTAGTCATCCTATCTGTCCCAATATATACGAATATGGTGAAATTAACCTTGATCGTTCGTTAAAGTGGTGAAAAGTAAAATTATCATTGAATATTTATTTTTTCCATTTCCTATGTTAACTTGAAAGTTATACGAGGTGGAACTAGTCACATTTTAATTGTTTATATAAGAGATTTATTTGGGTGTTATTGTGACATCATAAAACGATGACATGAAGTACACTGTTTTTTCAATTTACGTGTGTAAAGAAACTTTTTATATCGTATATTTTAAATGATTATTGTTTCTACCATGGTAGTAATTATACCTTAATTAAATGTACGGACCTTTTAACTATGTAAAGTTTATATACTTGTTTTAGAGACCTCTTTTCTGTTAGAGAAATTGTTCACCACGACCCTTTTGACCAGTTGGTGAACATTTTCTTACTTTGATCTTGTGAAAGATTGTGGTATGTGTTTTTATTTGAGTTTTACCTAATTTCTAGATTTGCTTTCTGGTCTTTGATATTTTGAGGATCTCCTTTTGTCCGTTTTGTGAGAGACTGTATTTAGTGTCGTCCTAGGAGATACTGGGTGGAGGTTCTCATTACCTTTATTTTCGTTTTTATTTGTTTACCCTGGATTAATTTGAATTTTCGAAAACGTGTTACTTCCTTTGATATTCGTTCCACTTTTATGTCGGAAGCCTTACCCTCTTTTATTATCGTTTACTTCGTTGACCGTTTCTTAATTAGTGTTTTTATATGTTCGTTGAGGACGTCGAGTTAAGGTCTTTTTATTTACTGGGTTAGTTTTTTACCCGGTTTCTTGGTTTATCTGTAAAGAGGTTCCTTCTGTGCGTGTACCGATTGTTTGTGTACTTTTCTACAAGTTGTAGGGAGTAATAGTCTCTTTACGTTTAGTTTTGGTGTTACTCCATGGTAGAGTGCGACCAGTCTTACCGACGATAGGTTTTTAGATGTTCGTTAATTTTACGACCTCTCCCACACCTCTTTTCGCTTGGGAGAATGTGTCAACCACCCTTACGTTTGATCATGTCGGTGATACCTCTTGTCACACCTCTAAGGAATTTTTTGACCTTTGTCTTGACGGTATACTGGGTCGTTAGGGTGACGACCCGTATGTGTGGTTCCCTTGGTCTTAGTTTTCTCTGTGCACATGGGGTTACAAGTAGCGTCGTGACAAATGTTGTCGGTCCTGTACCTTCGTTGGATCTACAGGTAGTCGTTTGTTTATCTATTCTTTCGACACCATGTATATGTGTTACCTCATAATGAGTCGGTAATTTTTCTTATGTAAACTTAGTCAAGATTACTCCACCTACTTTGACCTCGGATAATATGTCTCACTTCATTCGGTCTTTCTTTTTGTGATTACGTCATATGATTGTGTATATATACCTTAAATCTTTCTACCATTACTATTGGGATATCCGTCCTATCACTTCCTCTGTGTCTACATATGTTGTCAGGAAACCTAAGACACCCTCTCCCGCTCCCACCCTACTAGACTCACTTATCGTAACTTTGTACATATAATAGTATACACTTTACCTAGCAGTCAAATCCAATCTACGTACTCTGTCCCACGAGTCCCGACCACGTGATCCTACTGGGTCTCCCTACCCTACCCTCCCTCCACCCTCCCCCCAAGTCCTACACCTTGTGTACATGTGGGTACCGACTAAGTACAGTTACATACCGTTTTTGGTGATGTTATAACATTTCATTAATCGGAGGTTAATTTTAATTGTTTAATTTTTTTTATTTGTTTTAAAGTACCAGTCTGAGGTATAAAAGTAAGAATTCGATGGGTATTGTGGATTTCTATTGTGTATTTAGAGTCACACATTGTTAGATTTCTTCAAATATTAGAACGATTTACCATTCGTTATTCTATTTAATCATATCCTGTGTTTCTATCATAAAATGATTAGGTGTAGTTTACTCCCAAACTAAGGTATAAACTTAGGTATTAGGTGTAATATACTTAGGACTTTATAATTACATTCTTGTATATTAACGAGTTTTTCGTATAAAAAATGTAATTTTCTCTTTATAAGATATTAAAGAAAAAGTTCTAAAATTTGATGAAATAAGTCTGCAAACTCAGATCTTATGTGACAGGTTATGCCATCAGTGTTGTTCACCGACAGATTTAATTTTAAGTGGTTTTAAGTTGTTTTAACTTGAGATCAAAAGTTAATGTGATCAATATGTAGTTTACGACTTATCGGTATAAACCAATCACCAACGGAAAATTTATTACATCTATATCTTGTAAAAGTAGTAGACTCTTTCAAAATAATCTGTCTTGACCCGTTATCTTTGTAAGTCTTAAAATACCTCCGTGTCAAGGACTCTATAAGTATCCGGTCTTGAAACACTCGGCAATGATCAAATACGAAGACCACTTTTCTTAAAATTTGATAATACAAAATTTATGTTTGAATAAAAACTTAAAGGGTAACCTTAATAAAAGTCCTGAATGACGTGTAATACTAAATAAATTTGAACACTAAAGTAGTTCGGTATACAAACTCAGTTCCGAACTGAATAATTTATTAATTTATTTGATAATTTACTGTAATTTTAGTGAATTTAAAATATTATCTTAAAATATTATCTAGAAGGAGTTGATTGATCCCAATGTGGCGTTATTTGGGTGACATTCGACTTTTACGTAAGTTATGTGAATAGGATGGTTGGTAGTATCGAATCAGATCGGATGGAATTTCCACGAGTCTTATGAATGTAACTGAACCTCAATTCGTTTTGGTAGGTTGTGTTTCGGACGACATATCATTTCATAACTTATAGAGTCCATTAAAGAACTTATGCCATAACTTTCATTTTTTGTCTTACCAATATACCCGTGTTTTGTCTACATTCACGTAGTCAACAAAAGGGAGTGTTATCACACAGACTAACCCTCGACGTCGAACGACCACCGGTCGTACTACTGTCTCATAACATAAGCGTATACATAAACGTATAACGGTACGACCCTTTTATACTTTTGAACCTTCATGTCAAAGATCACTTACGAAAATGTGGTAGTGTTTTGACTTTTTAATTATTCAGTTTGATAGAATTCAGTCCCCAGGTAGACATGATCTTTATTTTTGTTTGTATTATTGTTTTGTATAAACTAATTTATGGGTCCTAGTTTCCTATGTCCTTTTTTCTACAACTTTTAGAATAATAGACGTGACTAATAGGTGAATTAGTGACTTATTGGTATTTGTAGAACTATTATAAAAAATTTTGGCGACTATCTATAATGAAAAACATCCGTAAGACTTATCTTATAAACTTCTCTTATGATATCTACCCTTCTTGATACCTCTGGTCTTAATCAATAAAGATACTTAATTGACCGAGGAAAGTGCAACTCATAAAATTTCTTGGATCCTAAACAATACAAACGACTCTCTACCCAAATACTGTAAAATTTGATCAGTCAAAAAAAGATGTTAAGAACCAAAGGAGAAGTCGTTTTGTTCTAGTAATTATGGAATGGACTGATATAGTAACCAAAATACACACTGAGTTTATTCTACTACATTCACTTTACCAAAACATTATAATATTTTTATGTCTGACCATAATGTAATTGTATAAACCAATTATTATATACCGTTAATAAATGAATATGGACTAATTCCTTCCAGTTTCATATAAAATCATAGTAGAAAATTACAGATCTACGACCTTCGTAAGTTTGTGGTTTTACATGTTCATTCCAAAAAAACTTTGATAACACAACATTATAACATTACTTTTATTTCTCCTTAATTTCTTGGAGAACTACTCTCTCTTTTTCCTCTCACTTTTTCAGTCGAATTTTGAGTTGTAAGTTTTTTGATTCTAGTACCTTAGGTCAAGGTGGTGAAGTTGCGTTTGTCTACCCCTTTGTTACCTTTGTCACTGTCTGATAAAAGAACCCGAGGTTTTAGTGACTCCTACCAGACGTCGGTACTTTAATCTTCTACGAACGAAGAACCTTCGTTTTTATATTGTTTGGATCTGTCGTATATTTTTTCGTCTCTGTAATGAAACGGTTGTTTCCGGACAGATCAGTTTCGATACCAAAAAGGTCATCAGTACGTCTCTACACTCTCAACCGTCTCACGGCTTCTTGACTACGAAAACTTTACACCACGATCTCTTCTGAGAACTCTCAGGGAACTTGTCGTTCCTCTAGTTTGGTCAGTTAAGATTTTTATTAGTTGGGACTTATGAGTAACCTCCCTGATTACGACGTCAACTTCGAGGTTACGAACCGGTCGAATAACCTTTTCTGGGACTACGACCCTTTCTAAACTTCCGTTTTTCTGTTCTACCACCGTTTTCTACTCTACCAACCTATCGTAATGACTAAGTCACCTGTATTCAAACTTGTTTGAGGTCCTGTATCACCTCATGTCCCTTCGGACCGTACGACGTACGTTAGATACCCCGAGCGTTTCTAAGTCTGTACTAAATAGTTGACTTGTTGTTGTTTATTCTTTCGCCGACCACACGGTGTCGTCAGTTAAATCCGTCAGACCTGTCTTGTGACAGGTTACTGTAGTTCTATTAGCCAAGTCAAGTCAAGTCAGTGAGTCAGCACAGGCTGAGAAACACTGGGGTACCTGGCGTCGTGTGGTCCGGAGGGACAGGTAGTGGTTGAGGGCCTCAAATGAGTTTGAGTAAAGGTAACTCAACCACTACGGTAGGTTGGTAGAGTAGGAGACAGTAGGGGAAGAGGAGGACGGGAGTTAGAAAGGGTCGTAATCCCAGAAAAGTTTACTCAGTCGAGAAGCGTAGTCCACCGGTTTCATAACCTCAAAGTCGAAGTTGTAGTCAGGAAGGTTACTTGTAAGTCCTGACTAAAGGAAATCCTACCTGACCAACCTAGAGGAACGTCAGGTTCCCTGAGAGTTCTCAGAAGAGGTTGTGGTATCAATTTGTTGTTAAGAAGTCGAAAGAAATACCAGGTTGAGAGTGTAGGGATGTACTGATGACCTTTTTGGTATCGGAACTGATCTGTCTGTAAACAACCGTTTGCTTAACGAGAATTTTATACTCTCCACAGTTAAAAGACACAGGGTATGACAGATTATGTAGGAATATATAGTTCTGTAGGAAAAATTTTAGTACGAAAAATCTTCCGTGGATACAATACTTTTATTAAAATTACTTTTTATCTAATCTAAGACTTGTCAAGACCCGTTTCGGAAAACGAACGTATTACTTTTTGAAACGTTTAGTCAAAAGAATTTTATTTTTGAGAGTCACTATATATAAATAGAAATTATGTTAAGATACTATATTTTTATCGTTTAAAATACAAAATAAGTTTTGTGTTTTACGAAAGTGACCTTCATGAAACTTTTGATTATTTAGAGGCCTATTTTTCTCGGTTATGT
This sequence comes from Capra ibex, assembly GCA_006410555.1. Taxonomy (NCBI): domain Eukaryota; kingdom Metazoa; phylum Chordata; class Mammalia; order Artiodactyla; family Bovidae; genus Capra; species Capra ibex. The sequence goes on along the minus strand of SJYO01007492.1, from coordinate 38,901,287 downwards.
CTGTTGAGTTACACAATAATTTTATAGAAGTTCTCAGTCTCAGGTTGTCCCTGATTTAAACGACGTATACCGATAGTTTATATTCTTTTCTCTTTTTCTTTTTTTGTGTTTTAAAAGTGAATATAGTGTCAGTCTATGTCATGTGATCATTACATGATCCCTATTAATTTGTAAACAAGAACTTATTAAAAATTGTTTCATTGAGATTACTATGTGATTTTGTTTGTTTAAACACTTTATTGAAGACTGTATAGTTCCTTGAGGTCGGTGAGCTAGACATACCTTCTGTAATATCGTTTATATTTCAAACTGTTAAAATCTTGAGATTGTGGGGACTGGTAATCATACAAGTTAAATTCCCCGAAATTTCCTGATTCCTTTGAAATTTCGAGGTGTTTCTTTCCTCGAAAGAAATCTTTCCATTCAAGGCATATATGATCCATAACTCCTTTTACGTTACCTTATGTACTTTAAACTCTTCCCAGAGCCTCTTGTCCATCTTAAATCTATCTGGTCTTTTTCATTTTTCACATTAAGCTCTTCTATTTTTATATACTTATTTCCGTTCTTACTGTGTGATATAAGAGGGGTAAGTGAGAGAAAAAGTGTAATTCTTTGTATTTCTTCTTTTATTCTCTTCTTTACAGTCTTATTGTACTGTAAAAACGTAACACTCTAGACTTCACAATAATTTTCCTCTTTCAACTCCCTTCTACCTTTTTCTCATGTAGTCCGTCTTCCTTGTTACTTAATTTATAAAAATTTCTTTTTACTCCGTCTTTGTCATATCGATGACCCGACTCTTACCTGACACTTTGTCAGATTCAACCCCTTCTTATCTACGTCTCTTTTGGTGACTCTCATGACAATTGTCAGGTTTATTCTCTATCGGTGAACTTGACTCTATGACCACCCTCTCTCTTTTTACCTGTGTAAAATATATATAAAACCTCATTACCCCCCTAAACGACTATCTACCTTACTTATTTTCCTGCAATAGTTTTTTATAATGGATACAAAAACCGAACTCATAGACCCATTTGTCACTACGGTTAATGATTCTCCTCCTTCCCACTTCTTCCTTCTCCAACCTTCCTACAAGATTATTTCTTTCTAAAACAATTTGTGTAAATAATCTGTAGTTTAACCTCTAAGGTTTTTCTCTCGTCCTATACTCAGGTCTTATGTAGTAACAAAAGATTCAAAATAATATGGATGTCGTAGTGACTGAGCTACCTGCGCTCAGACTCACTTGAGACCCTCAACCACTACCTGTCCCTCCAGACCGCACGACGCTAAGTACCCCAGCGTTTCTCAGTCTGTGTTGACTCGCTGACTTGACTTGACTGACTTGACTGTCGTATAGACAATAGTTGGCGAGATATAAAGACCAATAAGTCCCTTTATTAAAATGAAAATTGATGATTTATCTAGGAGGAAAGTTCCACTGACACTCAGACTATACGTAAGGTTTCCAGTCAGAGAGACATGAAGGAGAAGAGAGGTTTGAGGGTTGTAGAATCTAGACTAAGAGTATAAACAGTATGTACTAAGGTACAGTAAGGGTTCCTTTTGTTTGAGTCTAACTGAAGGGTACCGGATTTTTTAGGGTTGAGGATCGTATAATTAGGTCCTTGAAACCCTTAGAAGTTGTCTAGAGGTAAATCGAGGTAAAATGGTCAAATATAGAGTTGTTATTATCATGGTTTAATTGTAGGTAAAGAACTCTTGTAAAGAATGGTAAAGGAATTGAGACACGTAAATGTATTTGTTAGAGGTTAAACCAAGTTTTTGGTATGAACTTTCGATTGTCTGAATACTATACGTTTTTAGGGGAGGAGAGGGGGTTGAACAGGATAGATAACGGACCTTGGACATTTATACGACGTTATGTACCGATTTCTTTACGACGTCCATGTCAATTCCAATGATTACTTAGTGAAATTCTATCTAGGACCACCTAATAGATCCACCCGGGTTAGATTAGTGTATACGAGAATTTTCACCTCGAAAGAGGTCGAACTTCGTCTTTTCTCGGATCCGTTCTTTAACGGTCTAAGGTACCTACTTTTACTAAGTGACGTGGTGAGGACCAAGATTTTATAATCCCAGGTACACATTTCTGGTCTCTCTCCGGAGATCCTCTATTCCCGTCAGGGTTCCACTGTGTCTCGTTTCTTTGTCTCTGGAACTAGGATATTAGTGATCTTTGACTTAATACGGTTTTATACTTACTCGAACCTTCGCCTAAGAAGGGGTCTTTGGGGTCTATTCTCGGACAGTCTTAAGACTGAATATCTGAACACTCTATTATTTTACCCATAACGAAAATTGAAAATTTAAATACCATTAAACAATACCGTCGTTATCTTTTATGGTCTAGATTTACATTACTCCACTGTTCCTACCGTTTTCACCCTAAGGTAAAGGTCTCATGGTTTGATATACTTCATACTTTTATATTTTGAAGATTAGTACCAACTGTCCATGAGAGAGGGAGATCGGGAAATCAAGAAGTACCACTAATCGTGAAATGGTAACTGGTGATGACTGTGTAATGGGTTCTATTACATGTCCGTCGGGGTATAGATTTAAAGGTGAATTCCTGAAAGATTTATGGACCTTGTCTTTGTTTCTTCCACTTTTAATAGGAGAGTTGAGGGTGGTGGTGATAAGTTTACCTCAGTGAGAAAAGTGGGTGCTCACAGGAGTAGTCACATCTGTTCCCGTTCAAGATCCGGAATTCGTGGACTGACGGTCGTACCATCCAGACCGAGGTGTCTTGTCCCTCACTTACCTCCCTCGATGACCGAGTCTCTCGTTGTGGCGCTTACAGGCGGGTCTTTTTATGTCAAGTGGAAATGGATCTTAATGATACTACCTTCAGGTCAGAAGGGATAATTTTATGTTTATGAACTTTTGGAGTGAGAACTCCCTTACACCTATACTTTTCGGTAAAATCATATCAAAAATTCAGTGATCCTAGACGAACTGAGAAAGTTCTAGAGTACCTGATATCGGACGGTCCGAGAAGACAGGTATCCTAAAGGTTCCGTTCTATGACCTTACCTAACAGTAAAGGAAGAGGTCCCCTAAAAGGGTTGGGACCCTAGCTTGGACACAGAAGACGTAATCGTACGTCTAAGAAATGGTCACTCGGTGGACCTTCGGGGTTCATTTCATCGTGATAAAACTTTAAAATCTTACATGTCTTTTTGGTCATCAGTTTTTTTTTTTTTGTTGTTGGATTTTCAAAATACATTCTACTATAAAAGGGTGGTTTAAGAGTCGACAATGAATTTCAGATAAATTTACAATGAAGGAGATAAGATCGAGGAGGATTTTACATAATTGTGGGTGTAATAACATGAGTGTGTAACATGTTATTAATATACGAATATGTAGAGAAAATACTCGAAGAAGGTATTAAAAGATGAAGATCTTAGATTATGTTACCATTGGTGTATTTTTTGTAAATTATTTACAAAAACTTAACTAATTTTAAAATCTCGTGGTATCGAGAAAACCCCTGTTAAAATCCAAAGAGTTCAGTTTCTACTCAACATGAACCTTTACGTACACACGCACGATTAAGCGAAGTCAGTACAGACTGAGAAACGTCGGGATACCTGACACCGGTTGGTCCGAGGAGACAGATACCCTAAGAGGTCCGTTCTTATGACCTCACCCAACGGTACGGGAGGAGGTCCCCTAGAAAGACTGGGTCCCTAGTTTACACTCAACGAAAACAGAGGACGTAACCGTCCTTCCAAGAAATGGAACTCTTCGGGACATGTACCTTTATCTCCCGGAAGTAATCCGATGTCATGTGTGTATATAAAGATGCGATAAAGGTGATAGAAGTTAAAGAGATAAAAATTTTTTATAACCGATATTTTGATATTCTTTTATGTTTTAAATGACAGATCCTATAAAACCTTAGATAAATGAATATTTAGTATATTTTATACATTATATAAGACTTACAACATTTTAACAACTAATACAATTGAAAATCATACAATCCATAACAAGAATTCGTGAAATATGCTTTATTGTAAATAAGGAGTGTTGAGTGGAGATTGACTCAGAATAATAAATTAAAGGCTCTCCATGTCTCTCCATTTCGTACAACATTTTTCACTGTTCTGATGTTAGAAGAAATAATTAAGAATGAAGGATGGAAGGGGGTCCTTCTTATAGTATGAAATTTTTTTACTTAATGTAAAAATTCAAAATTTGGAAATGGTTTTAGAAAACCTTATTTACTTTCATCTGAAATCTCAGTATTTTGGATCACATATTTTATGGTTCTAAAGTAACTGTGTGTGTAAAAAGGAAAATCTTGAAACTATTCACTAATGACTTACACTGTAATCAAAGAGATATTCTTGAAACGTCGTTAAAGTCGTTGAAACTAAAGAGAGAGTAAGAGGTTTATAAAAAGAATAAAACTGGTACTCTTTGTAGATTGTTTGAACTACATCAAAATTATAGCTACCTTTTCGTTATCATCAACATTTATATATTACGATCTCCTTTATTGGGTTGTGTAGTAGTACACCATGGGATAAAGTTATTAGAGACTACAAAATCTTAATTCTTTATTTGTACACGGATTTCGTGTTCTTGGTGCAATGTCGAATTGATCTGATATTAACTTTAGAGCCCCAGGGGTTTATCTACTAGACTACGGTCGGTATTGTCTTTGTCAATCAATCTACTGTGATTTAAGTATCGTGATATTCTATACCTCAATCGGTCTTCCACCGTCTTACTCCGGTGAATGCGAAGTGTATGTTTAGGTCTTTTTAGAAAACAACAGTAATAGAATCCAAAATCGTCATGTGTTTTTAGTGTTAAAATCTAGGAATATATTCGTTCTTAAAATACATGATCTATATACGTTTTCGTAATAAAGTACATATCTTTCGTTTGATATTTAGAGGGTGAATCTGTTGGTATAATCTTTACTTAGGAGTAAGAGGGGGGAACTATCCAAAAGGAATAAAAGTGTGATACCTTTTTACTTCGGGAGGTTTCATTGGGTACGAAAGGTACACCGAGTCGACCATTTCTTAGACGGACGTTACACCCTTTGGACCCAAGTGAAGGACCCAACCCTTCTAGGGGACCTCTTCCCTTTCCGATGGGTGAGGTCGTAAGACTGGACCTCTTAAGGTACCTGACATGTCAGGTACCCCAGCGTTTCTCAGTCTGTGTTGACTCGTTGAAACTGAAAGTTTTAGTGGGTATAATAAGGTTATAGTGTAGACTTAAGTGATTGTTAGACTACTTCTTGATGATGATTTACAAAATAATACATTATATAAATTAAAGTATTCAAGTTAGTATCAATGATTATCGACGATTCTTTACCTTATAAAGGACGTAGTCATTCGTTCCTACAGTATCAATAGTTACGAATGTCCGGAGGTCACACCGGACCACCCGGGACCCCGTGAGTCCTTCCTCTTATTATGGACACTAGAACGTCGGAAGTCTGAAGTCGGTGAGGGATACCACTCGGGGTTCCTTCGAGTCCTACACTTTTTCTGTCCTGTAACCGGGGTCCTATTGACTCTTTGTATGTTTTCCTTACTAAAGACACTCGGGTCTGAGAACTTAGAAGGGTATGTATCTTTTCACGATTTAAGGAAAATCCCTATAGACAAAAATTAATTGTTATTAGAAAACTACGAGTCTGATGGACGGGAAACAACATTTTGAAAATATATTAGCCCGAGGAGGGGAACGGAGGACCCTTGTCAAGAGAGTCCCAATGAACTCTACGAAAGAGGGTCCGAACTTCAGGATTTTTAAGGGTGGTTTATTCTGTATTGAAAGTTGAAAATCCAATACTGATAAAAATTCAGTTACACTTTTTCACTTTAGAAGACATTTTAGAGTATTTTGAAGTTTATTTTGTCAACAAAAATGTGACCCAAAAATTTTACCCCAAATTCGTGATACCAAATTGTATACCGTCCAATTGGTGTAATAAGAAATATAACATAAACTTACAAGTGTTTCCCAAAGGATCCACCTCGGTCACCATTTGTTAGGTGGACGATGACGTCCTCTGTGTTTTCTATGCCCAAGTTAGGGACCCAACCCTTCTCGGGACCTCATCCTTTACCTTTGAACGAGGTCATCAGAACGGAACCTTTAGGGTACCTGTCTCCTCGGACCGTCGGATGTCAAGTACCCCGACGTCTCTCAGCCTGTGTTGACTCGTTGATTTGTGTGTGCGTGATCTGACAAATGGCAACAGTACCATGAATAGCATCCTGGATCTTGTGTATTCGTCCCAGAGTTCCTCTTTTGTCTTCCGATTTTCGTCACTTCGTCTATGGACTCTATAGTTAGACAAAAGAAATAAAAAGGTAGTCCACTGGTCGGGAGTTTGTCTTGTGTTTTGTTATCCATGATTAAGGAGAGTTAATTCCTGATCCGATGAATGTTTGATTGTCTAGTATTTTGGTCTATACAATTGTAATCGGTTAAATGTAGTCTCTATCTACGACTTCTCAGACCCTCTGTTGACATCAACTAATTCAACACTCTGTCCGTTGTAGTAGTAAATCCTCTCTTCCACAAAGTGGAGGTGGAGTTTAGTTTACTCCACGAAACTCCCTTGGTGAGTTTCTAAACTGTAAGAGTTCTCAACTGTCATCAATCCCCGACAATGTCCCTGAGTGGTTTACATAATTTACATCTATGAATTACCACCTACTTCGGTGGATTCGGGTCACCGCTGATTGCTGAACAGTGTTGAGGGAAACGTTACCGTCCCTTTTACGTAGAGACAGAAAACCTAGAGTCTTTTTCCTCCCACTCCTTCCGTCAGTATTCACCAGTTCGTCTCCTCTCCGTAAGGGAGTATTTCCCTTGACAATCCCCTTCATGTGACTGACTTTGGTGGGTGGGACCGGTCTGTAGTATCATTGGTAAACGTACTCAACAAAGTGCTGTGCTCCAGGACCATTCCTTGTACCTTGATTATTCGGTGCTGGTTGGTCTTCCCAAGTCCTTTCCAGTTTTCCCCTGTGGTGTACAGGTTGGTGGAGGGTCTTAGGAAGAGGGACCCTAGATAGAACCACCTCGTTACACACACGATGGTCCTTCCTGAGACTCAGTCTTACTAACCGGTTTCTGTTGAGCCTTCGATTATGGTAGTGGTACCTTGGACTCTGTCAGAGACGTCAAGAGGACCCAAGGGAATGGGATGACGACAGACGGACCAAGGGGAAGGGTTGTTTCAGAAAACGTATCAGTCATGTACACAGAGGGACCTGTTAAGTAAAGACTCACAATTTGTTCTCGGGTGAAGGTCCGGGACCTTCCCCAGGGGGAAGGACGTTGTCTCGATTTTGGATTCTAGGTGTCGTCCATATGACACTTCGATTTCTTCGAATTTTAAGTCTTTGGGAGTCCACGTCTCCTGTAAGATTGTGGGATCCTCTCTCTGATCATAACACAAGTGTTTCTATATACTAAAACATTTTAAACGTTTCTATAAAATTGGTGTTAGACAAGTTTGACAAGAAAAGTAAGGTTGGTAGGGAGAAAATGAAGGATAATACAGTCCTTACCTACTTTCGTAAAATCTCTGAAACGATTTCATTTTGACTCTATCCTTATACAGTAAGATCGACGTTAACCCTTCTTTAAACTCTTAAAAAGTTATTTTTTCTTTAATGTCTGATTACTAAACTTGTATAAACTTTTCATGGATCCGAAAAAATTAGAAATTTAATTACATAAAAAATTTTTTCTATGACGATGACCTCACCCCACGGTGACGGAAGAGGCATTTTTTCTATTTTCAATCTATTTTGTATTACCTTATATGTGTGTATTATCTTCTACTTTTTCTGGAAACTTATTTATTTTTAATAAGAATAAATCTTTTCATTTAGTATTTTTAAAAGATCTAGTTTGTTTTCTTGATTTAATAAAAAAAAATTAAGATTCATTTTATTACTAATCCGTGGACCTAATAAAGTATTAGTTTAATTGTTTGTCTTACTTTATAAAAATTCAAAGAACTACTAAACTGTGTTTTAAGATTGTGACTACCTCTATGTTTTTTGGGGGTTATCGGTCATGGTATTCCTGTGGTTTCTTTTTTTACTATTTATTTGTGACAATCAAGTTTGAATTTTAATGACGGTTCTTTTGGACTTCAAAGGACTTTAGAATGTTGAGTATATGTTTTCTTTACAGTCAGTGGTCATATACCACTACCACGAAGAAGTTGGTCTTCTGTGTCTACACCCTTGGTGACCCTGTCTCGACTCTCGTCGTCTGGAGTGTAAATAAAGTGACTTAGACTCTGATGGTAACATTCTGAGTGGTAATAAAATACGCGGTAGGTTTTTTCTTTCACCTTGTTAATTTAGTGTTGTAATACGAAACAATGTTAAAAACATAAAGAATTTCTCTTCTCCGTTTTTTTTTTCCCTCAATAATAAAAACAAATCCATAAATTAAAACTAATAGACATTCTATATGTAAGGACGATGTTTTCCATACGTCCCTTCTTGTTCTGACCTTGGGTCCTCTAGGACACCCTCATGTAAGAATATTAAAGATAGGACTCACCGCTTTTCCGATCCTATGAAGTGTTAGGTGATATCCTTTGTGATAGTTCCAGAGTTATTGAGTTCTTACTACCAGACTTGATGTTAAAACTTGTTGATAGGACTTTGTCTTGGGGAAGATGAAATATACGACCGTCTCCCTTATTGTTACTTCCACGACACTTCTACAATGTATATATATATATATATATAAATGTGTGTGTGTGTCGGTAGGGTTAAAGATCTGTCTTATTGTTCCTGTCATTGTCGATGAATATTTATGGTGGAACGAGACGATACACATACATATACACATACACGTGTATAGATTGTGTAATTATAGGAAGAGGGGAAAGGAATCATTAAAATACATTCAATACTATCTCCACCACCTGAAATGTCACATCGTGTCCCGTCCTCTTTTAATGTCACTATAGTACCGATTGACTCTACTCATAGTAGGTCTCTAACTGTGTTCCTAACTACCTTAAAATTGAGAAAGGGAGGATTCTTTTTCGGTATCGAAACTGGTCTACCGGAAAGTGACCGTTTCATTGTAATTCAATCTACATCGTATAACGTTAACGGTAATACGTACCCTTACAGTCATCTTCCCATATACATTCCACTATTTGTCGTTTCACCTGAAATAATGTACGACGTTTGACCGAGTACATTGTAGGAAAGGTAAGTCTGTTCCGACTTTTCGAAATTTTACCTATTCGAAAAAAGATAGAAGGTAACTATTATCATCCTCTCCAACTTTCCGATATTTTATATGGAGGACCTGAAGGATAAGGATTTCAAATCCTTCGTTTATTATAAAAAGGGTGATCTACAGGAAGATTCTATAAACCTTCCATCTTTACCTTGTGAAAAAACATAAAAAGACTACCGTTAGTACCAGTACTTTTATTCCAAAGGGTCTTCGTCACTAAGCTACTGTAGGTCGAAGACGGGTACTTGTTTTAAGATAGTTGTGATATGGTATATTTTTCTGTCCCTCTGTCTATTTAGATTATCTTAGTAAACTCCAGGATATAAGACGTTATGGATTTCGGTCTAATAGTAGACTTGAAAGTTTAATGAAATCTTATAAGAAACAAAGTTAGTCAAACTTAACCAAAGACGAAGAACGTTAACTTTCTGTGAGTAAATTATGTATAATACTTTTATTCATATTAAAAAATAATAGGGTGAAGAATGTTTTTAGTTGTTAAAAGATATGTGTTTGAGTAAAATTCTCGTCGATCCATTACTCTTCGTTCAAGGGTTGAAGGACTTGACTTTTTCACTTATTACAATGTCACTAAACTTTTTGTGACAGTTTAAAATATTCGTTCTAATAACGACTTACTTTTTATGTCCTTTTACCGATCACACAGTGTACACCGATATTTACAAGTTTCATAATATGATACCTAATATTACCGGGAACGGTTATTTTATGGTACTAGGGATCTAAGGGAGACAAAGGTCTTTCTTAGGATCCAAGAGGACGACACCATTTACTTTTCCCAGTCAAAAGTAAGGTTAGGGTTTCTTTCCGTTCCGGTTTCTTATGAATTTGATGGTGTGTTAACGTGAGTAGAGTGTGCGATTATTTCACTACGAATTTTAAGAGGTTCGGTCCGAAGTCGTTATACACTTGGCACTTGAAGGTTTACAAGTTGGACCAAAATCTTTTCCGTCTCCTTGGTCTCTAGTTTAACGGTTGTAGGCGACCTAGTACCTTTTTCCTTCTCTGAAGGTCTTTTTGTAGATGAAGACCAAATAACTGATACGATTTCGGAAACTGACACACCTAGTGTTATATGACACCTTTTAAGACTTTCTCTACCCTTATAGTCTGGTGAACTGGACGGAGAACTCTTTGGACATACGTTCAGTTCTTCGTTGTCAATCTTGACCTGTACTTTGTTGTCTGACCAAGGTTTATCCTTTTCCTCATGTAGTTCCGACATATAACAGTGGGACGAATAAATTAATTGAATATACGTCTCATGTAGTACTCTTTACGACCCGACTTCCTTCGTGTTCAACCTTAGTTCTAACGACCCTCTTTATAGTTATTGGAGTCTATGCGTCTACAGTGGTGGGAATACCGTCTTTCACTTCTTGATTTCTCGGAGAACTACTGTCACTTTCTCCTCTCACTTTTTCAACCGAATTTCGAGTTGTAAGTCTTTAGATTCTAGTACCGTAGACCAGGATAGAGAAGTACCGTTTATCTACCCCTTTGTCACTCTCTGAAATAAAACCCCCCGAGGTTTTAGTGACGTCTACCACTGACGTCGGTACTTTAATTTTCTGCGAATGAGGAACCTTCCTTTCAATACTGGTTGGATCTGTAATATAATTTTTCGTCTCTGTAATGAAACAGTTGTTTCCAGGTAGATCAGTTCCAATACCAAAAAGGTCACCAGTACATACCTACAATCTCAACCTGATATTTCTTTCGACTCGTGACTTCTTAACTACGAAAACTTGACACCACAACCTCTTCTGAGAACTCTCAGGGAACCTGACGTTCCTCTAGGTTGGTCAGGTAGCATTTCTAGTCAGGACCCACAAGTGACCTTCCTGACTACAACTTCGACTTTGAGGTTATGAAACCGGTGGACTACGCTTCTCGACTGAGTAAACTTTTCTGGGATTACGACCCTTTCTAACTCCCGTCCTCCTCTTCCCCTGTTGTCTCCTACTCTACCAACCTACCGTAGTCACTGAGTTGCCTGTACCCAGACCCATCTGAGGTCCTCAACCACTACCTGTCCCTCCGGACCTCACGACGCCAAGTACCCCAGTGTTTCTCAGTCTGTCCTGACTCACTAACTGACTTTACTACAAGACAGGGTTCTGAGTGACTGGAACTGCCATTCGACAACGAGACGAGGAGGAGGAGGAGGAGTCCAACGGACACAAACCCGAACGTCCCAATAGTCACGGTGAAGAGCCTGAAAAAAAAGTGAAAATGTAAAAGTCATAAAAAGATGTCGAGATGTTATCGATTAATTTTTCTTCCTACGAGAAAATATAAACAAAGAATCTAAATCAAGAGTGGAGTAGGAATAAAGGTGGTAGGTCTTTACAACAACAAGTCAACAACACGGGTTGAGAAACACTAGAGTACCTGATATCGTTTCGTCCGAGGAGACAGGAGGTGATAGAGGTCCTTAAGTGAGTTTAAGTACAGGAAACTGAACCACTATGATAGGTTGGTAGAGTAGGAGACGGTGGAAGAAGAGGAGAGGAGTTAGAAAGACTCTTAGTCCCATAAAAGGTTACTCAGTCGAGAAGTGTAGTTTACCGGTTTCATGATCTCGAAGTCGTAGTCAAGAAGGTTACTTATAAGTCCCAACTAAAGGAAATCACAACTGACCAAACTAGAGGGACGTCAGGTTCCTTAAGAGTTCTCAGAAGAGGTCGTATTAATGTTTCGTAGTTAAGAAGTCATGAGTCGGAAGTAATACCAGGTTGAAAGTGTAGAGATGCACTGATGACGTTTTTGGTGTCAAAACTGATAGGTCTTTGTGACGATAAATATAAAGTCTTATAAACGAATTTCAGTTAAAAAAGACAAATATGACATTTTTTATGATAAAACTAACATCATAAATAAATCTTTAATCTAATATATGTCATGATTTCCGGGAGAACTAAAGGTGGGATAGGATTAAGAGGACGAGACGAGGAATCTTCGTTGGCGATAAGATTTAAAAGAACATCGGAATTTCAAAGAAAAAAATATAAAAATGTATACATTAAAGGTGTTTATAGTATGTATGATTAAAATTATGTGGACTTGCCATAGTACTAGACGTATGGAAAAACGTTCAATGAATAAAGTTTACGTAGTATAAAATGAATCGACAAAGAGATAGCTACGAAAGTCCAATAAGTCAAAGGTAACAATGTTTGTTTCACATGCCTTGTAAACATAAGAAGGGAGAAGGGAGAGGAGAAGGTAGAGGAGAGAGATAGAAGGAGAGGGGGAGTAGAGAAGGGAGACAAAGAGTAAAATAAAGAGGATTATTTTCTGTACGATATGGAGACCAGAATTAAAAAAGGTGTTAGGAAGTACGTTCACAAACGGATGGTAGAATCCAATATTACAAATATTTCAGGAGTCGATCATTATTAAAAATTGTCAAAATTACTCTATATTAAATGCATGGTATTTAATTGGTCACTTGACACCACGACCTCTTCTGAGAACTCTCAGGGAACCTGACGTTCCTCTAGGTTGGTCAGGTAAGATTTCGTCTAGTCGGGACCCACAAGAAACCTTCCTTACTACGATTTCGACTTTGAGGTCATGAAACCGTTGGAGTACACTTCTCAACTGAGTAACCTTTTCTGAAACTACGACCCTCCCTAACCCCCGTCCTCTCCTTCCCCTGCTGTCTCCTACTCTACCGACCTACCGTAGTGACTGAGCTACCTTCGCTCAGACTCACTTGAGGTCCTCAACCACTACCTGTCCCTCCAGACCGCACGACGTTAGGTATCCCAGCGTTTCTCAGCCTGTGCTGACTCACTGACTTGACTTGACTTCACATGTAAGTCACCCCAAAAATTTCATTTAAATATCAACACGTTGGTTGAGGTGATGATTTAAAATCTATGGGTAGTGGGGTTTTCCTTGGAGTACGGGTAAACGTCAGTAAGAGGTAAGGGTGGTGTACGGGACTCGTTGGTGATAAGATGAAAGATAGAGATATCTAAAAAAAGTGAAAGTATATTTGTTTTAATATGTTATGTGTCAGAAAACACAGAGTGAAGAAGGTGGATCGTATTACAAAAACTCCAAGTAGGTACATCATCGTACACTATATGAAACGATTCAAAAGAACGACTTATCATAAGGTAACATGTCTATGTGGTGTAAGACGCAGTGGTCAACAAAGGTGAAGTACCGATAATATTTATTACGACGATACTCGTAAGTACATGTTCAACAACCCATCTGTATACAAAAATTTAGAGGACCTATTTAAAGGTTCTCATTTTTGACGATCCATACCATTAAACCACGAATTGTAAAACTCTTTGACTATTTGTCAAAGGTTTCACCGACGTGGTAGAATGTAAAGGTGACCTTCACCTACTCCTAGGTTAAAGAAGTGTGAAAACGGTTATGAATAGAAATAATTTTTATGTTTAAATAAAAATATGTACACATTCACAAAGGTAGTTCTTCTATGACTTTTCTCCTTAAGGACCTAATAACAAATATGGGTAAAAGTCAACATTATCAATCTTGGTATAGTAGAGTCCTCCCCGATCGAGTTAAATGCGAGTTGTACGAACGGCATGTATTATGACACACTGGACAAGTAGAGACGATTGGACTACTTACTTTTTTTCTGTAGAGTAAAATTTAGTGTGAAGTGACTAATAATGACTTCAGTTTATGGAAAGTATACAGTTAACTAGTGGACTAAAGTAGAAGTCATTACATGGATAAGTATAGGAAATGACATAAAAAGAAAGTAAATATATAGAAAAACAACTGAATATTTTACTAAAAATAAGATCTATAATTAGGACAGTCAAAATACGTAATTTTTATAAAGGAGAGTTAAAGAATTCTTTAAACCTCATTGTAGAAAGTCTCAAGATACGTTTTGTAAAGAGGGTTGATGATAGTTAATGTCAGAATACGAGGAACTAAGGACACTGATTCTTGAATTGATAGATAAGATTCTCATGTAAAGTAACAAAGGGGCCCTCAGGATACTCTATACGTATGTTTATTCTGGAGATTGAGGAAAGGACCCTCCTGTTTACTTATTCCGATGAAAACCTGTACATGATCAGTCCAACAATTTTTTTTGTTTTCGTTTATTGTTGTATTTTTGACTATAATCATAAAATTCTTTTTTTTTTTTTCCTTAAGTAATTTACCCATCTCATATCTTACCAATCCCTTTGTTGTAGTCTAATTCCGTCCGTGGTTTCCTCCATTCAGTGTTAACTCTTCGTTACGTAAATTCTGGGGGAAGTACCTAGTGTCGACGCAGTACCGTTTCCCCGAACGTATTGAGTTACTACTCGGTATGGTGCGTTCCGGTGGATTCTACACAGGGTCACTTCTCAAGACTGTTTTACGCCAGGTGACTTCCTCCTTTTCCGTTGGGTGAGGTTATAAGAACGGACCTCTTGAGGTACCTGTCATACTTTTCCGTCTTTCTATACTGTGACCTTCTAACGGGGGGTGGGGTCCAGTCTTCCACAGGTTATACGATGACCCTTTCTCGTCTCCCGTTAATGATTATCGAGGTCTTTCTTACTTCACCGACCCGGTTTCGTCTTTACTACGAGTTATCACCTACGTAGACCAGTTTCAGACTACGATATTTCTTGTTGTAAGGTATCCTTGGACCTTACAATCCAGGTACTTAGTTCCATTTGACCTACACCAGTTCGTCCTCTCCCGTGTTAACTTGTAGTTGTAGAATCCTTAGTCACTTGATTTTATTTGTCCTTACCCACTTAAATTAAGTCTACTGGTGACATAGATGATGACACCCGTTCCTAGGGAATCTTCTTCTCATCGGGAGTATCAGTTGTTTTCCCAGGTTTTACGTTATAAATCCATGTTAAAGTTTTTACTACCTTAAGGTCGACTCGATAAATTTTAGGATTTTCTACACGACATGAGTTATACAGTCTTTTAAACCTTTTGAGTTGTCACCGGTGTCTTGACCTTTTCCAGGTCAAAAGTAAGGTTAGGGTTTCTTCCTGTTACGGTTTGATGACATGTTAACGTGAGTAAAGTGTACGATCGTTCCAATATAAATTTTAGGAAGTTCGATCTGAAGTCGTCATATACTTCACTCTTGAAGGTCTACATGTTCGACCCAAAGCTTTTCCGTCTCCCTGGTTTCTAGTTTAACGGTTGTAAACGACCTAATACCTCTTTCGTTCCCTCAAGGTCTTTTTATTGATGAAGATGAAGTACCTGATACGATCTCTGAAACTGACATACCTAGTGTTGTTTGATACCTTTTAAGAACTTCTCTACCCTTTTGGTCTGGTGAAATTGACCAAAGGACTCTTTGGACGTACGTCCAGTTCTTCGTTACCAATCTTAGCCTGTGTCTTAACTGTCCGAGTTTTGACCCTTTCCACAAACCGTTCGGACATATAACAGTGGCATGAATAAATTGAATGTTCGTCTCATACACCTATGTTTTACGGTCCGACCTATTTTGTTTTCAATCTTAGTTCTAACGGTCCTCTTTATAATTGTTGGTGTTTATACGTCTATGGTGAGATTTCTGTCTTTTACGTCTCCTTGATTTCTCGGAGAACTACTCCCACTTTCTCCTCTCACTTTTACGACCGAACTTTGAGTTGTAGGTTTTTTTGGATACGAGTACCATAGATCGGGGTAGTGAAGTACCTTTTATTTTCCTCTTTTTCACCTTCGTCACTGTCTAAAATAAAAGAACCCGAGGTTTTAGGAACACCCACCACCAACTACTTTAATTTTCTGAGAACGAGGAACCTTCCTTTCGATACTGTTTGGATTCTGTCGTATAATTTTTGGTCTCTGTAGTGAAACGACTGTTTCCAGACATATAAGTTTCGATACCAAAAAGGTCATCAGTATATGTCTACACTTCTTCTTCCGACTCGTGGTTTCTTGACTACGAAAGTTTGAAACCATAACCTCTCATGAGAACTCTCAGGGAACCTGACGTTCCTTTAGTTTGGTGAGTTAGGATTTCCTTCAGTTGGGACTTATAAGTAACCTTCCTGACAACGACTTCGACTTCGAGGTTGTGAAACCGGTGGACTACGTTTCTCGACTGAGTGACCTTTTCTGGGACTACCATCTTTTCTGACTTCCGGTTTCCTCTTCCCCTGTCGTCTCTTACTCTACCAATCTACCGTAGTGTCTGAGTTACCTGTACTTATACTCGTTTCAGGTCCATTGTCACCTTCTGTTTCCTCGGACCACACAATGTCAGGGACTCCATCGTTTCTCAGTCTGTGTTGAAACACTGACTTGTTGTTGTTCTTCGTGACTTATATGACAGATAATACTTTGTCTATGAGTTGGAGGTTAGACTACCGTTACGGTAGTTACCTATAAGTAACGATGTGATGACATAAGAGTTAAGACGTTTTATTTAGAGGTAAACTAGAAGACAAAAACTCAGTTCGAGTGTTCTGAGTGAACGTTATAATCAAAGAACAATTCTGTAACGAAGATTATATTGTTCATTTGGTCCGGACTTCAAGTTCATTTTCACTTTCACCGAGTCAGTACAGACTGAGAAACGTTGGTACCTAATATGTGAGGTACCTTAAGAGGTCCGGTATTATGACCTCACTCACCGGAAAGGGAAGACGTCCCCTAGAAGGGTTGGGTCCTTGACTTGGTCCCAGAGGACGTAACGTCCGTCTAAGTTGATGTTTCTATATTAATAAAGTTCCTTGTATTAATCAGAAGAGATGGTGGGTCATCTTCATAAAACTACCGATAGAGAGGTTAGAATATAACCTTTATTTATATTTTATTTTTGATATTCGTAGTCAACCGTGTAGTAAGATATCCTAGTCATATATAAAAATGTCATTAAAAGTCTATATGGCTAACAATACTGATATAAATTTTATTCGTAGAGTCTTTTTTTGTGACAGTCAAATAGTAGAAGACAGATAGTTCTTTGACATAAGTAGATAAGTGGTTCATAAAAGAACTCAGAGATGACACACGACTCGTATAGTGGTACACTATCTAAAGTCAGTTGTCGTTTTTGACTGTAATATTAAATCACCCCTTTTAACATGATAATTTTTTTTTACCGTACTAAGGTACTTTTATATATTGTCCTCTGGAATTAGATCACACCCTTTTAGTCTCTTGTAGAAGGACTTTCGTATTATTAACTTTATTTTATACTTCCTACACTATTTCCCAATTATTCCACTTTCCTTTTCTCTTTTTTTCTGAAAGTCTGTTCTTTGTCATACCCATTTCCAGAATATTTTCTTTTTATAGTCCCACTTAAAGTCTTTAATATTGAATTTTTACCGTAAAAATTAAAAGTCCTTTAGTCATTGATACCTATCCATGATAAATATAGAAACCAATTAAGGAAACTCTCCGAGGAGAGAGGTGTCTTAAGAGGTCCGTTATTATGACCTCACCCGACAGTAAGGGAAGAGGCCCCCTAGAAGGGTTGAGTCCCTAGCTTGGGTCCAGAGGACGTAACGTCCGTCTAAGAAATGATAGACTCTGTACGTGTTGAGAAAACTCTCCAAATATATTTTAGTCTTTTACCTTCTTCTATAAACCGTGTCATTTAAAAGTATTAGGTATGATTACCCTCTATAATTATATCTATTAGAATTCGTTCTTTATCGTCTGTTTTAATAAAACTAAATCAAAACTTAATTGGGTTATGTAAAAAGGGTATCATCTGACTAAACTAAACGAGTTTGATTAATAAACATTATATAATTATTTGTAATCGATCGTTTTGTTAGTAAAACGTAAACCCCATACAAAGATTTATGATGTCGAGACCCACAATTTCAGTCATTGTTACGGTTCCATTAGTATCATTATTGTTTCAGAATAACACAGAATTTTACGCGATATTCTTCACTATCCTTCCTTCAGTTTGTTCTATGTTCCCAGTTTAATACTGTCCGTAATATACGGTACGATTCTTATCTAAGATAACATGTAAGTTACCTCATTTTATTTTTACTAAATTCATCCCTCGTTGGTCTTGTCTAGACCCTCTATCGATTCTTTTGACTCCCGAGGGGTCCACCGTGTCACCATTTCTTAGGTGGACAGTTACGTCCTCTACGTTGTTTTCTACTCCCGAGCTAGGGACCCAGCCCTTCTAGGGAACCTCCTCCTTTACCACTGAGTAAGGTCATAAGAACGGACCTTTTAAGGTGCCTGTATCTTCACACCACCGGAAGTCATGTATCCCAGTGTTTCTTAGTCTGTGTTGACTCGTGTTTGCGTGTGTATGTGTATTCTTTTGGTTTCCATTCCTCTAACTACTTCGTTTATAAAAAAATCTATAGGACCTTTCCCTACTATTTCTTGACTTGATTCTATCCTCGTGACATTCCTCTTTATTCTCCTGTTTAATGACTGTTCTGGGTCAGTGGTTACTCTCCATCCCCTTTTCCTTTTACTTTGTTAGATTTTACTGAGGGTCTAAAGACCGAATGTACTGAATAAAGAGGTAAAAGTGGTTTTATCCCCTATGTCTAAATCCCTTTTCTATTAAAGGAGTTGAACTGAAAGGTCCATTGTATCGGTTCATTTTTAATTTGTACTGACCTCTTGACTTCTTTCTATAGATAATCGTGTTTCTGTCGTTATCCTTCACCGTCATGGACTTCATTGAACTCACCTACTGAGTGACCCCTTTGTGACGTCTTGTCTCTTTGATTTCCTTTTTCCAGTTTTTCTCCTAATGACTACTATGAACGGTTTCGTCCGTCCTTATCTCTCGTCGGAATCCTAAACTTCATATTTTCCTTTCTTCCATCTTTGACACTTTAGTCGGATGATTTTTCAAACCAAAACTTCCTCTAAACTATTTTGCTCTCTTGTATCGTATCTCCTTCTTTCAAATGTAAAAGTATAATAAAAAGTTTACCATTTTGAACTTATATGTATATATACAAATGTCATGTTTATGTACATATACACATGTGTATATGTATGTATTTCCCCTTCTTCTCTCACCTTATCAGCTTTTATACTCATCCAGAAAATTTCGTACTATGGTTTCAATTTTTGACATTTTGTATGAAAACTAATGTATTTTTAAATTTAAAAACATTTCGACTTTCTATTTATCCTTTTCAAATATTGTGTCTCGGTCTTTTTCCAATTATTATTATTATTTCTGTGAGTTTATAGAGTTGACTTTATATTGGTGTCCAATGAGTAAGTCAAGTCAAGTCAAGTCAGCGAGTCAGCACAGGCTGAGAAACGCTGGGGTACTTAGCGTCGTGCGGTCCGGAGGGACAAGTAGTGGTAGAGGGCCTCAAGTGAGTCTGAGTGCAGGTAGCTCAGCCAATGAGTAATTTTTATGTTTTTAATGATTTTTTTTGTATTTCAAGTTGAAAACAATCGTTATTTTAGTTGAATTTTCATACTCTACGATAAAGTACGACTCATTGATTTTTAGATTTTCAATATCATTGTAAGAATATAAAGTTACCTTGTTTAAGAGTACCAAAACATGCAAATATACGTATCTTTTGTACATAGTTTTTTTTATTTTTCAGAATTTTTTATTTAGATATTATTATAATCAGAGTTGTGAAAAGTTTTTTCTACTTTTGTTGAATTTACGGGTTGTTGTCCTCAACGGAAAAATTTTTCTATCATGTATTAGTATGTTACTTGTGTTCATAAAACGATTTCATTTTTTCCTTTCTTTTGGGTTTTCAACAACTCTAACATCTTGTACTCTTCCGAGTATGTTACGACTATCTTTACGTTTGACCGTGGTGTTGAAGTCTTTTGATAATTGGTATAAATAATTTTGACTTAAGATGGTGATTCATATATGAGTTATCTTTAAGTATGTATACAAGTGGACATATGTACATGGTCTTACAAATCTCCTCGTGGTAATGTTATCGGAAGTTTATCTTTGAATTGTATATCGTTGTTGTCTTACTCATTTAACACTATATGAGTTTGTTATCTTATGTTATGTCGGTTCTCTTACCTGTCAAAGATTAATATGAGTTGTCATCCCTACTTAGTCTGTGTTTTCTAGTGAGTGACATACTAATGTAAATATTTCATTGGTTTTGATTAGTTACGGTAACCTTCATCCCTCTTACCAATGATAACTTCTCAATTTTTTAATCAAGATATTTACAATAATAAAATTATTTAAATTGTGTGACTTACAATTTTTAAGGGATGTCTTATTGTAGACTGACATACCCTTTTAAGTACTGTATTTTTACTTTTTTCACGTTACATATGATGTCTACCGTCTAATCCATTACCAATTTTAACGTCCAAGATTTCTGATGAACCCGAAGGGTTCATCGTGATTATCATTTCTTGCGTGGACGGTTACGTCCTCTGTATTCTCTATACCCAAGTCAGGGACTCAGTCCTTCTAGGGGACCTCCTCCCGTGCCGTTGGGTGAAGTTATAAGAACGGACCTCTTAGGGTACCTGTCTCCTTGGACCGTCCGATGTATCCTAATAATTCTCAGTCTGTGATGACTTCACTGACTCGTCCGTTTCTGATGAACTTAAACTTAGGGTCAAATATACGATAACTCGTTTAATGAATTGACGAAGTCAAAGAAGTGGACGTTTACCACAATTACTTTAATGTCTGGTGGAACCCGACACTCCACCTAGTTTATTTTATTTACCCTAATTTCGTGAATACTATCACAGACCGTGTAATATTTTCATGATGTGATAATAATAATGGGGGTTTTTTCTTAATGAGGGGGGTTTCATCATTATTGACGTCCGTTGAAAGACTTTGGGAGGAAGAACGTAGATCCTAAGATCTCTCTAAACAAAATAATTTGTTATCAATTAAAAACTTAATACATCTGGTTTCGAGGACAAAAAACTATCTAATTTAAAGACAATCTTAAGTTGTGACTCAAGGACAATCTTAAAGTCACTTAAGTTTTCTCCAAGATATGACACATTGAGGGAACGGTACATTTTTCACGATTTAAAATACGAGTTTATATCATTGATTAGAGTGATAGTCAAAAGACCAAGTTAGAAAGAGACGGAAAATAAAACTCTGAGGACAAATAAAAAAATTTAAAATGAAATTTCTATTGTACCAAGTATATTTACGGAAGAGATCGTTTTGTGAACTTTAGAAATCGACACCATTATAATTCCCCCTGACCCCTGTGACTACAACTCCTCCAGGTTCTCACTAATTATTTATTTACTTCTAACTGTTATATTATCTTTCAAGGTAAAGACCGAATCCTTTTACTTTTCGAAGGGGGTGGGAGATCGAGTCCCAATTTTTTCTTTTTCTACAGACTCTATTTAGACCGATCCCATGTCAGAAGTCTATGAGTCAGTTTGTGATTAGATACACAACGACACTTCCATAAAACATCTACACTACTCTTCAGGTATTAGTCCAGTGAACTTCATTTCTAATAGTATGTATTTCACTCACCCAGACTAAGTTAGTTGACTTTACAGAAGCTTCTCGTCTTGACTTCGGAGGGACTTCAGTCGGACACCTGACGTCGAAGTCGGATATAGACTTTCAAGGTCGTACGAGAAGGACTGTTAGATGGGGTACCTAAAGTCTGAACGGGTCGGTCGGGGGTTGAACGTTATATCGAGAATTATATATCGGATAACCTCTTCCGTCACCGTGGGGTGAGGTCATGAGAACGGACCTTTTAGGGTACCTGTCTCCTCGGACCATCCGACGTCAGGTACCCCAGCGGTTCTCAGCCTGTGCTGACTCGTTGAAGTGAAAGTGAAAAGTGAAAGTATGTGACCTCTTCCTTTACCGTCGGGTGAGGTCACAAGAACGAACCTCTTAGGGTCCCTGCCCCCTCGGACCACCCGACGGTAGATACCACAGCGTGTCTAAGCCTGTGCTGACTTCACTGAATCGTATATCGGATAATTGTTATAAAGAGACCGTCTTGGTAACGACTATATCCTGACTCAAAAGATCGTGACCATTCTAATAATACTTTCTCTATTGATTTCGTAAATATTTAAAAATTACTTCATGGATTATACTGTACCACCAATTCTTGTGTCTAAGATCTCGGTGTGACGGATCCAAGTTTAAGGTCGAACTGATGAATGATAGGTACTATGTAGATCGTTCGACTCGATCCTATCCTCCTCGATTTAATATTTGTCTTGGCTGAGAATGTTTTCTTCGATTCCTTGTAGACATGTTTGTACAAGAGAGTTAAAACACCGATTGTATGGTGTCACCAGACGACTACGAGATATCAGAAGATTAGCTTATTCACCATGTCTTTAACTTATGAATAATTCATCCTGGGGTTTTATTACTCTAGAGTTGTGTTATAGAAATTAAAAAACTCAGTTGCAGGTCTACCTATTATGTCTAAACCGTTCCTGAATGTCCAAATCTAAGTTGTCAACAAAATGATCTTTTGTTTTCAAACTTCAGTAACTTTTCAATTGTAATATGCTTGTCATCCGTTGTCCCTTATGTTGGAATTTTGTTACCGGTATTTCGGACCCTGAAATATGGAAAATTATCGTTCAGTCGATTTCTATCCCTTAAATGTGACCTAAAACTCTCCGTCAGGATTACCGTTTACACGGTGTCTTAGTCGGGAGTGACACTTGACAGTTAATCAAGTAAAGAGATTTCCTCAGGGTTTAAATCAAGTCTTTTGATAGGTGTGTCTATGTCTTGTAATGACTTAGATAAATATAATATTAGTTTTTGACTTTTTGGTTTAATAATGGTGTCCTTTATGGGATATGACATGAAGGTTGTTTTAAGAGCACAAACATGTAAATGAATAAATTTCGAAAGTGATATGATACTCGTTGTTCTTCCGTTGAGAAATAGAGGGAGTACTGGGAGGAGGTTTTATTTTTTTATATATTTACTTCTCTACTTAATATTATGTAATTTTATACTTTTAAATTAGATATAGAGTAAAGATAAATTCGTTAAATTCAATGTAGAAGTATAGTCCCCTTTATTAAATAATAAACGTTTGGAGTTATAATTGTTCTTTCTCCCGATAAACGATGATAATTACTCGTAAAAACTTCGACATTCCCTGACTTTCCCAATGTTTTAGATGTTTTTTTCTTTTTTTTATTTTTTTTCGTAGTTACAAAAGGTCGTTAAAAATTCAATGATTTCTATGATCGACTGAA
Source organism: Capra ibex (assembly GCA_006410555.1). Classification (NCBI taxonomy): domain Eukaryota; kingdom Metazoa; phylum Chordata; class Mammalia; order Artiodactyla; family Bovidae; genus Capra; species Capra ibex. The sequence continues at coordinate 38,877,791 of SJYO01007492.1, read as the reverse complement.
ATAGTTTTGTTTACGAAAATGGAAATTTGTGTTTATTAGTCAATTTATATAAATAAGAGATTCGGTTCAAATACTTCCAAAGTGATATGAAGAAAATAACCACATGTTGATCGAAAATATTCAAAACTCCTTATCGAACATTCAAGATCACAAAATTTAAGTCCACTTGTTAAAAGAGATGGATATGTAAACCAAATATATGAAGTTAGTACATCTGGATAATGTCTTATTTCTCAAGGTCCAAACAAAACAAAACAAAAAATCAAATAGGAGTTTGTTATCTGCAAGTTAAGAGAACGAGGATAATCGACAGGGACTAAAATTGAAAACACATATCGAAGACGATATGTGTTTTGTAGTTATGATGTGTATTGTACGATTCCCAAAAAGTGATTCTTATCTTACAAAATACAGAACAAAACTTAGATGAGGGGACTACTGGTTATAAATCTACCAGAGAAATGGATGTCATCTTGTACTCTTATAGAAGTTTCTAGTTATGTCACTAAGTTTTAAACAAAGAATCCGGTTTTAAGTCTTTGATATTAAGAAATTCATACCTAGTTTTTTAAAGAGGATTTATATAATGACATATAAACGAATGTGATTCCGAGTAAACGGTTAAATGGGTGTATTAAAACACTATCAGAAATTAAGAGTTCAGAACGATGAAATTTTTATTTGTAAGAAAGAAAATTATTTGTACATACCTTTAGTGACTTGATATTCCGGTCTTTTCTGGTATTGGAGAGATTGTTTAAACAGGAAGAATTAAAATATCATGTCGAACCTCCATAATTTTGTGAATAGATTTCACTTGATTAACTTTCTTAATCTTCTATCTTAAATCTAAAAAGAATAAGACTCAAGTGTGAGAATGATAATTTAGTGTGATTCAAAAATTATAGATAAAATTTCTAGAGATCCTCTTCTTATAACTATGAATCATGTTATATACAACCATGTTATAAAATGTACAAAAGGACGATGAGGTGTACTGAGATGTTTCGAGTTGTCGAATGTCCTACGTATGAAATTATTACTTTCATTGTGTAAAATAGACTGAAATTAAAACAAAGAAATTTTCAATGTGACAAGAGTAGTCACGAGACCGAAAATGAAAAAAGTTTTGTTTGTTTTTTTCGATTTGAAAATCACCGATGTCAAGAATTAAATATCTTCGATGTAGTCTACAGTATGTATCAAAATATCTAAGATTTGTCGATCGGAATCTTCCCCTCGTTTGACTCTACGTTACACCTTTTCTCGCAGGCTAGTAGGTTCCAGTAAAAAGGGGGTATCAACTCTCTTAATATCTGTTAGGTGTATACTTTATTGGTTAGTCTATAGTAAAGAGTCTTTAAGGTATCCGTGGGATTCAAGTTATACGGGGGGGGGCGTTTAGACAAGGAAGGGAATACAAGTAAAGGACTGAGGTAATTACCGTAGTGTTGGGTGGGTGGTTCCGTTTCTTCGATTTTTGAACCCTCAATAAGGGTTAGGGAGGAAATGGAGTAAAGGGTTTACGTTAGTCATTTCGTATCAGACGAGTAAAAATCAAAGGTTTAAAGACTGTAAAATCCAGGAAGGACATAGGGATGGAAATGGTAGAACTAGGTCTGGGAGTTTCAGGGAGTGAACTCGCTCTCTCAGAAGATTATCTAAAGGACGGAGGTGAAGTGAACAAGGTATACGGTAGAAGTGTAGTGGTAGATTCATTAGAGAGATTTTAGGTTTAAAATGGTGTAGAAAGAGAATAAAGTCTCAGGTGTTATCGAAACTATCAAAATAGGGTATCCTACTTTAAGTCTGACACAGGTAAAGGACTCAGAGTAGAAAGTAACATGTTAGAGGGGAGAAGGGATGGTGGTTGGGGGAGGAAAAATCAGTGTTACTTGTTGAATGAAAGAAGGACCTTATACAGTACGACAAAGTTGGGAGACCTAGAAACGAGTGAGACACACAAGGTAGAAGAGTCTTGTGTGAAGAAGGACATTAAGATGACAACTTGTAAATGGTAAAAGTTACGAGTTGGGTCCCGAGTGGAGAAGAAACTTCAGGAAAAACCTGAAGTAGGGGGTGGGTGTGGTCACCTTTACTGATATGAAAGATGACCAAGGGAGTCACTTGAGTTCTTCAGTAAAAATTGTCCAAAAAATATAATAATAATTCAACAACTGTACAGACGGAGGGAGAAGGTTTTATGCCCGTAAGACCTCGTCCATGACCCAGGATAAGTTAGAAAAAAGGGTGTCTGAACGTATTTCAGACAGTGCAAAATCCGCAAGTTATACAATCTTACTTATTTACTTTCGTGCTGACTTACTTGTTTCTTTTTTGTTATCTTCTATGAGAACTTCCTTATAAAAAATTTAATTCTTTTTATGAGTTATATTATACCATGACTGGATCCATATAAATGGAGGGTATTTATGGTGTAAAAAGATAAATTGCATCAACAAAAAAAAGAAAGGGGTAATTTTTGGATTCTAAATAAGGAAACTCCTTTAAACCTGTATATACACATGATCGTAAATAATAGTGTATTTATATGTCTGTTAAAATATTTGATATGATTAATGAATAAAATAATTAAATTACCTTATAGTCTTACTAAATACCAGTTGAGGACTGATAGACCCGAAGGGTCGACCCCGATCACCCTTTCTTGGGTGGACGGTTACGTCCTCTCCATTTTCTGCGTCCAAGTTAGGGAAAGGTTGGGGGCCTCCTCCCGTGTCGTTGGGTAAGGTCATAAGAACGGATCTCTTAGGGGACCAGTCTCCTCGGACCGTCCGATGTCAGGTGTCCCAATGTTTCTCACCCTATACTGACTTCATTGAATCGTATGTGATAGACTTTCTTAGAATTATGGATATACGACTTAATGGATCCTAGAAAAGTACACGACGAAGACGGTGAGTCGGTACCGAATGAAAACATTTGATCGAAAGTACCGAGATTAATAGGACAACGACCGTTACTTTTCGTTGTTATAGGATTCACGTCCTGTGACTGGTCCTTTTACCCTTTTTACCGAGGACTTGTCCTCCATTAAAATATGTCATTTATTAGACGTGTTTTAACTTAGTGTCTTAGTACTTTGACTTACACTATAATTATTTTACATAAATAGTAGGTTTATCACACCGACAAAACTAAAATAAAAAATTTGATTACTTCTGATAAAGTTTTAAGAAGACGCTTATATAGTTTTACCTTACAATGATTAAAAGGAAATTTTTTATTGACTTTCAAATTTCTGTACTTATTCTATACTCTAGTGATTTAAACAAGAATAAGTTTCGATATTTTTAAAAGTAACTTTATACAAGTGACTCAAGGTCATAATTTTTGATTTTTTTTAAGATTAAGATCATCTCAGGTTATTCCTTTAATTGAAACATGGATTGAGATGTCTAATATATGTTTAATGATTTGATATTATTATACAAGTGATCCAAACATTTATGAATAAGTCTACTTTTTGACTTTTTTATTCAGTTAAAGATCATGTTCTTTTCTATTTATGTCGTAAAACAGTAGATACTTGTGAACACTCCTAGATGTTTAATGTTTCTACTACCTTTCTATCCAACAACAAAAATAATGTACGATACGAGATTTGAACCTCTTCCTTTACGTTAGATGAGGTCATAAGAACGAACCTCTTAGGGTACCTATCTCCTCGGGTCGTCCGATATCAGGTACCCCAGCGTTCTCAGCCTGTGTTGAATCACTGATTTAGTGGTGGTGGTGGTACGAGATTTGATACGATACGAGATTTGGACACGACAGGTTATATAGTTTGTGATTGACGACGTACATTCAATTTTTAAGTCAAAGAGTCAAAGGGACCAATGTAAAGTTCACGAGTTATCGACGTCCGTCGATCACCGTTGGTGTCTTCTGTTACATCTATCCTTGTAAAGATAGTGTCGTCTTTCAGACTAACCTATCACGGTTTGATACGTTTGGTACCATATTTTACGTTTAAAGGTTTATGAAAATTTTACCGTCATGTTCAAGTTTTTCATTAAAAAGTTAACCGATAAAGTGTCTTTCCCTTTGATATGTATATACTTACTCTTATTTTTTAATTTATATTTATAATTACTTCCAAATTCATATATTTTAGTTAAAAGATACCGACTGAGACTTTAATATGGTATAATTTAGACTTTTCTGAAAGTTCCATTAAATTAGGAAGTAGGAGTAAAATATCTTTAACTTAGATCTTCTGTCTTGTTCTTTTTTTTTGTTGAAAGTAAATTCTATAGGTTTATCAGTGATAACTTTTGTTGGTTTTAAAGGATATTATTATGACTAATTTCACTTCAGATTTGATAAGACACACAGAGTCTTATTCGAAAAGACAACGTATGTCTCCCACAAACGTGTCACCAATCCTAAAGTCCAAGATTCCAATTAGACGGATCAAGTTTACAATGGGAAAGTGACTTGATCGATACGTTGGAATCCGTTCAGTAAATCCGAGAGACTCGGAGGAAAAAGAGTAGATATTATATTTTACCTCGTATTGACTTGATACAATGTATCGACTTTTCTAATTCTTTTAATACGTACGTTTGAATTCTCTTAGACCGTGTATCATTTGGGAATTTTTTACGACCAAAAATACTTTGGACGTAAAACCAACTTGGATCAGATGATTACCTACTGAAAGAAATCGAAGGTAAGTAGAAGTTTTCAAGAATTCTGTCTCTTTGTGAGACCTTTTGTATTTTTATTTTTAGTAACATACTTGTGACCACCGAGATGGTGAACGTCAGTGTCTTCTTACACGTAGGTTTGGAGATGGTTGTGACATTGGTGTCCGGAGTCGTGGTACCAAGACTGTCACAATGTGTATCTCGGGTGTCCCTTGTACGTTCCCCTTGCCTTTAGGTGACACACACACACCAAACCAAAAAAAAAAAGTACTTTAATTTTTTTTTGAAAGTCCAATTTTATCCACTGTACTAAAAATACAACCCCTGACACTTATTTCACTTTCTGTCCTATTCACTTTGTTAAAACTTACTGTTCAAATTTTAAAGAGTCTCTTAATATACAAGTGAATAAAAAGATTTTAAATATGAAGACGGATAATCGACTCCAAATTTATTAATGTAAGTTTAAAACTCTGGGGATATACATACTCTTCTGAGGATATAAATAAATGATATAAATCCTCTTCCCCTACTGTCCTACTTTGTCAACCTACCGTAGTGGTTAAGCTACCTGTACACAAACTGGTTCGAGGTCCTCAACCACTACCTGTCCCTTCGGACCACACGATGTCAGGTAACCCAGTGTTTCTCGACCTGTGTTGACTCACTGACTTGACTGACTATAAATACTCATTAAAAAAAAATTTATATATTTTGTTCGTCCATACATTCTCAACGAGAAAGTAATTCAAAATTCTGTAGAGTTATGTTAAAGGGTCAAATGGTGTCATCTTATCCATGGGTTGAATTACAACCCGAAGGGTCCATCGTGCCACCATTTTTTAGACGGACGATTACCCCTTCTGTGTTCTCTCTGTACGTAAGTTAGGGGCCCAGCTCTTCTAGTGGACCTCTTCCTTTGTCGTTGGGTGAGGTCATAAGAACGGACCTTTTAAGGTACCTATCTCCTCAGACCACCGGATGTCGGGTACCCCAGTGTTTCTCAACCTGTACTGACTCACGTCTTGTCGTTCGTAACCTCATGTCTGAAGTCATGTCATGTTGTATTCGTGGTCTACCAGGTTCGATTGATTCTGGGACGAGTTTCTAAAAATACGGGTTGAAGTAACAAGACCTTATAAAAATCTTGATTCCAGGTCTCAGTGGACATATTCCGTACTCGGTTTGGAGTTTAGGATAGACTGGACTATAAAAATTTAGTAAAGTTTAGTTTGTAAAAGGATAACCATCAAAAGGCTCAAAATTAGAGTATAAGGTATTACAATCGTAAACAGTATAAAACGAAAAGTCAATTGAAAATATACATGTAAAAGAGAAAGTGTAATCTGTCATTTTGAAGAACTCGAAAATGAATGTCCCAGAGGTATACTTTGATTATGTGGACCATCTGTGAAACTTTTATAAACAATGAACTAATCAATCACTACGTCTTATCTCAGTCCCCTGGTCTAAGTTAAGGAATAAGACTATATTGATTGTCATACTAGAGTCGAGGACGAAGAAGTCTCCAGTTCAAGAGAAACTTTTCCTTACTAATGTATCCGACTAGAGATCCTGGTGAATGTAAAGATTTTCGAATGTGAAAATACATAACCAACTTCAAATTTAAGTCAAGTCAGCGAGTCAGCACAGGATGGGAGACGGGACACCTGTTGTCGGGCGGTCCAAATTTATTGATGTAAATTTCAGACTTTCCGTATACAACTTCAAATTTATTGATGTAAGTTTAAAACTTTCGGTATATAAAAGTTTTCATTAAAAATTTTTTGATATGTTTAGTCAATCGATATATTACCATATTCAATAAGAAAGTAATTTATAATTCTATATATCTATTTTTTACAGAAACAAGTGGTGCCATCTGGTCGTCGTTGTACTATTGTAACGAGGTTTACTTTAATGTTTGATTAGTTGTACACTGTAAAGTTTACTAACAGGTCACTCTGTCAATAAAAGAGAATAGTGAAGTTTTATACATAAGTTTGATGATATTACTGGAAGTCAAAGGTATTTATTTGAAGATATTTTTCGACCGATTGTATGAATTCTTGATCCGACAGTGATTGTCAATTTCGAATACTTTATTAAATGAGTTCGTAAAAATTTCAAAGGTAAGACAAAGGTCATTTATAAGATTCTAATAGAGTATCGATCTTCGAAGTTTACAGATCCCCTCTTAAACAAACTATTGGAATTATTACCTTTATATATCTAGTGTTTTCTCAGATGATAATGATAATTTTTATATTTGTGACATGTCCGGTCATGAACAATTATTTTTTTAGTGACTATACTAAGTTAATGGTTCGTGTGAAACATTATGTCATCATGTATAAAATAGAAATACAACGACGACGACGATTCAGCGAAGTCAGCACAGGCTGAGACACTCTGGGGTGTCTGCCGTCGGGTGATCCGAGGAGACAGGGACCCTAAGAGGTCCGTTCTTATGACCTCACCCAACGGTAAAGGAAGGGGTTACGTACTTTCACTTTTCATTTTCACTTCAGCGAGTCAGCACGGGCTGAGGGTCGTTGGGGTACCTGACCTCGGATGGTCCGAGGAGGTAGGTACCCTAAAAGGTCCGTTCTCATGACCTCACCCCACGGTAACGGAAGAGGTAGAAATACAATTATCTTGAAGTTTAATCCTTTTACTGTTTTCCGTCTTTGTTAAGAAATGTGAAGGGAGTAAAAATTATGAAAGATATGTCAATGATGTAAACACGTTAATATTCTTTTTTTGGGTGACTTCAAGGTGGAGATGTAACAAAAAAAAAAATTTACAGGTAGAGTGTATAACTTCTGTAACTTGAAAAGACCTCGAGGACCTTTAATTGTGGTTTTGGAATAACCACTTTGTGTTTGGTGTATTAAACTGGATTGATAAGTATAATTTGTTTTACTTACTGATCTAGAAAGGTTTAACTAGGACGAAATGACTGTACCCCCTTCACTTCACTTCACTTTCAGATAGTCAACACAGACTGAGACGTTGTGGTACCTGAAATCCCAGGTACCTTAAGAGGTCCGGTCTTATGACCTTACCCATCGGAAAGGGAAGAGGTCCCCTAGAAAGGTTGGGTCCTTAGCTTGGGTCCAGAGGGCGTAACGTCCGCCTAAGAAATGGTCGACTCGGTATTCCCTTCGGGACTATAACCCCACCCTCCCTCTGATTTAATCTTTAATTGAATTTTGTGTAATGTTTGTGTCTTTGTAATTTTCTATGACAAATGTGTTTAACCTTATTTAGTAGTCCATAGGGGATAAGTAGACAGTAACGGAGTTCACGAATGTACAGTAATTGAGGATCATTGTTTTGTTTATGAACAATAGACAAGTAAGACTTAATATTCTAGACTCAACATGGCCCGTTTCCGTTTTTGGTAGGTCTAAATGACTAACTGATTATCTGTCTGACTGTCTATTTATTTGTTTTAGTATACCGGTATGTCATTTCACGTCTCACGGACGTGAACGTCGTGAGTCTTCTTTAGGTGCCATAGGACCTTCGTGAAGTTGAGCCTCATTGTCAGGCTCAACAGACTTTACAAAATGTCTGTAACATCGTTTAAAAGCTTACAGAATTCTTTTCCGTTTAGACAGGACGAAAAAAAGAGATTACCCTTTTCAACGACGAGTGAGATTGATATAAAAGTTGAGGATTGGACTTCTCTACCTCCTGGAGACTTTGTCAATGGGTAAATCCTAATTGGAGTGGACGCCTCTTCGTCTCGTCGTCAGGGACTGGACTACTATTTTAACCCAATCTGGGTTCACTACCTCCCTTTTCTCTGTTGTGATGGACACCGAGGGTTTCGCCCCCGGCCCCCGCCCCCCGCCCCTCCCTCTCTCGAACCCTACCAGGTTCTCTGAAGAAATAGGGCTGGTATAAACCCCTTCGCAGATTCGAACCCTCAGGGGGGTGAGATCACATTTTCCCTCAGTGCCCCTGGAGAGAGGAGGGAGCGGGAGAGGTAGGCCGGGAGCTGCGAGTCGAGAGAGCGGCCTCGACCCCCCTCCCTCACCTCCTCCTTCCGTCGACCAGGGGTCCCGGGGGAACTCACCAAGGGCCGCCGGCGACTCCGGACCTGGTACGGACGCCGGAGGCCCGAGGCTGGGGCGCGGTCGGGCGGGTCGCCCGGGGGTCTGGGCCGGGAACTGAGTGGCGAGAGGTGGAGCGACGGAAAGAACCGCCAGCGGCGCAAGGGGTACTGACCCCGCTACCCTCCTTCCCAACTCCCTTCCCTTCGCCCCGACCGTGGCAGGGGCGACGAGGTGTCCGTTTCCGTCGAGGGCGAAGATGTGGCCAGTGTTGTCAGTCACGGGGGCCCTGACCGCGGGTCTTACGCCCGCCCTTCTGACCCGTCCAAGACTTCGGTCCCGAAGTCGCTTGAGTCGGGGCCGCCGTTGCCGCCACCGCCGCCGCCACCGCCGCCGCCGCCCGTCTGTGAGGGGGAAGGGGGCGGGGCGGGGGGGACGCGCGGGGGCCCGTCAGCGCGTGGGCCCGGGCCCTGGGACAGGGAGAAGCGGTCGCCCGCGCGCGCGGCCTTCACTGCACGGCCGGACCCTGCGCCCGCTGCCCGACTCCCCTCGGAGCCGGGGCCCATTGGGCCCGACTGTGGAGTCGCCGGGTGCCCCGACCCTACACCACCGGGCCCGAATGAGAGCCTACGGGTAGCGTCTCTATACCCTCCGTCGCATCCCTGGCAATCGAAAGTCCTTGGACAGCAAAGAATCTCACCGCAACCAGTACGGGACCTCGCCCCGGCGTCCTCCGGAATTTCGCCAAACCCAACGTAAGAAACACGGAGCGTAGCGCCGCCGAGGAGCGAGTCTTCGAAGGCACCGGGGTGTCGGGGTGGCCAGGCTCTCCTAGCGTACCAGACCCTCCTCTACCGTGTCCTCCCCTTTGGGGAACCAAGAGCGGAGGCCCGAAACACCTGACTAGTCATAGTTCGGTGCCCTTCTCGGAGCAGGGATTAAGGCTAGCACCAAGCCTCGGAGAGAAACGCAGGGTCTAGGTCCATAAGCGGGTCGGGTGGTGCAAAAGGAGGGCCAAGAATCCAGTGATAGGGAATCTACAAAGGGCACGTTGAAAATAGGCGACACCAAAGCGCCCTAACGAGAGTCCAAAACAGTCTATGGGGTCCGCCTTTTTTGCCTTTCATAACGACAAAGACGTCTTACAGAAAACTACACTCAGTAACATAAATCGACGACAGACACATCTACAGCATTATTTACATAAGGGTTAACGATCACCGCAAAAGGAATCATATGTAGAATCTCGCGAACTTAACACTTATCATTGGTTCATTAAATACACCGTGAGGTCACAAAAGACAACGTATAAAGAAACTTGAAACGCGACACTCGTAAATAAGATAGTGGTCCGTTCAGGAATAAGATTTAAATCATATCTTATTGAAGGCCTCCGTGTCTCTGATGTATTGAAATAAAACACAGGGGTTCTGTGGTCCGTGTCATCTATAAATCACCTATGAACATCTAAAGTTTCAGTCGTAACCTTTAGAGAGTCTTAAAAAATTTTATCGAAAGTAATGACTGTTTTCGTCTCACCATTGACATCTTTAAAAAGTCATTCAAGAAGGGTGATAAAGATTATTGATCAAGACAATTAAATAGTTTCCAAATATAGTACGTGACATAAGGTTCATGATGGTACGTCTATCGTTGAGTAACCTAGGAATTTTTGAGATATCTACCTCAGAATAATAGTACTAAAGTGAATACTTGTTTGACTACGTGTCTATACAATTCGTCATACGGGATCTAATGTGTCGATCATATAACACCTTCGTCCTAAACTTGGAGACATTACCCCCGAGGTTTCATACTGAAAAATAGGTATCACAATACACCTACAATACCATTTAACGAAAGAGAGGTAAATTTAGAGGAACTGAACTTTTCTAGGTCCGTATTACTCAAATAAAGAACCCCTTTAAGTAATATAGTAAAAGACCCAAAGGTGATTTAGATTCATTATATTTTTAACATCTCCTCCTAAACCTGATCCACATTCCAAACACAGTCGTACGTTGTTACAGCGTTGTTACAGTGTAGGAAGGTCAGTGTAAATCAAAACACAACACCCACACTATAAAGTGGTATGGACGTGTCTTTCAACTCATTTATCGTAATCTTCACACAATCAACGAGTCAACACAGTCTGAGAAAAGCTGGGGTACCTGACACATCGGGTGATCCGAGGTGACGGGTACCTCAAGAGGTCCGTTCTTATGACCTCACCTATCGGGTAAGGGAAGAGTTGCCCTAGAAGGACTGGGTCTCTGACTTACGTCTGAGGATGTAACGTCCGTCTGAGGTGGTAGACTCGGTGATCCCTTCGGGGGTTTATCGTAATTCGGTGTATGGTTTAATTCTTGTTGAAAAACTATGTGAAAGAAGACCTGAGGACCTTATGAGTACGACGGGAGTAACCACACTCAAAATTTTACATATGGAAAAATCTCTGGTCGAAATCATTGTCTCGACTATCCCAAGGGACTATTGAGTCGACCATTTCTTAGACGAACGTTACGTCCTCTGGTCCCAAGTTAGGGACCCAGTCCTTCTAGAGGACCTCTTCCCTTACCGAATGGGTGAGGTCATAAGAACGGACCTTAAGGTACCTCTTTCTTCGGACCGTCCGATGTCAAGTACCCCAACGTTTCTCAGTCTGTGTTGACTAGTTGATTGTGAAGGTGAAATTATTATTTTGTCTCTAATACACGTATTAAACAGGGATAGGAATTGTACTAAAACTTAAGGTCTAGAGATTGTTCTCCTGTCGGTAAACAAATCATTTAATAATTAAACGTCTTCTCTGACAACTGTTCCTAATGTCTCAATTCTATGGAATATTGATATAGGACCTTTCAATTATTCGTTTTTAAGTTGAAATCTTTAAAGGGGGAAAGAGAGAGTCAAATTGAAATAGTAAGTAACCACTTCTTTAACAATTAATTCTTTTTTACTGGTTGTTAACCTTTATAAAAGGGAAAAGACATATTAAAGTCAAAAAATATAATTATTATTTTTGACGATATAATGTGACGATGAAACTAAGTCCCTTCTAATATGCAACTCAAATCAAGGTACTTACTGAAAGTCAATCATTTGTAAGTACTAGTAGATCAATATTAATATATGTTTAACACAAAAGTGATAATCTCTTTCAAGAGAAATCTTTAGATAACAAACATATCGTAGATTTTCTGACAAAATTCTTAACAATAACAAAAAAAAATGAACATCTTGCCCGTCTTTAAAGTAATTGACAATAAGAATCTACTAACCCTGATCGTATCCCGTTGACGATAAGAAACGGTGATTACGGAAAAGATTTTGGATTTGTTCATGTCTCCTTCTTGATATAGAACAAAGGGATCCTTTCGTCTACGCCTCTCTTCCTTCACTATACCTTTTTTCTGAAACTCAATGGAAGGTATATTATAAAATAGATTCTTGTACGTTGTGAGACAGTGTCCCTTTTAACCTGGTCACCATCAACGAAACCTTTATTGATAGGAATGTGAAAGATCATGAAATACTTTTGCAAAAGTGTACAGTAAAAAATAGACTAAGGGTGATGTTTGGATGTAATATAATCGGTATGAAATGTTTACTCTTTTTTCAAGTTTCTTCACTTCATTGATCCGGTTCCAGTGAGTTTACCATTCATCGTCTCATGATCTAATATATGGTAATGACACTCTCTGTTTACATTAGAGTTAGAGTAATTCTAATCAAAAATAATAGGTGTAAAACGTTTACTCTTTTGATTCCGAATCCTTGTTTCTCGGGACACAAGAAGAATTCTCAGTGGAAAAGTCTTTCCTCACTCTTTCACCCGTTTTTAATCATTTAACAATAAGGATAAATAAAACATCATAAATGAATTAATACTTGATCTAAAGGTTCTGGAAAATTTCCTTTCGCGGGAGTCTTCGTTACATACAGTCTTTATGAACAAAAAGGAAATGTTAGTGGTCCTGTCTATCTCGACTTTATTAACAACCTTTATACTGGTCCAGTAAAACAACAAAAATATAACATAAAATATAGTTCCTTCACGTTTACTATTAAATAAATTGGTAGTATTTTAATACTAATAAAACTTACTAAATTGTAATTTAGTAGATACTTTTCGTAGATTTCCATTGAACAATATATTATCCATGTTAATATAAATTTTATATTATAAATAATAAATATGAAATATAAATATTAAATACAAATTTTATATTAAATTTTATGTTAATTACATAAGAAACGTAAACACAAAGTTGTTACTAACAAGTTGTCTATACTAATTTCGTTTAAACTTCTCAGAAATAATATACGTTTTGTACTACTCCCCTGTAGGGACCACAAGGTCACGGATTCTGGGACGTGAGGATTACGTCCCCCGGACTCAAGGTAGGGACCAATCCCTTGATCTAGGGTGTTCGACGTTGATTTCTAGTTTCTAGGGTGTACGACATTGATTCTGGGTCACGTCACTTTATCTATTTATAATTTTTTAAAAAGGAAATGTAATTCGTACTATTCCCATGTTTCTACTTATGTTAGGCAAGAGACGGGAGTTCTACAAAAACAAATACCGTTCTTCCTGGACCTTCATTAATACATTTTATTCTGATTAATTCTGATTATTTATTTAGTGGTTCCTCTGAATTTCTAGTCAAGTCAAGTCAACTCAACGAGCCATCACAGGCTGCAAAACGCTGGGGTACTTAGCGTCGTCCGGTCCGGAGGGACAGGTAGTGGTTGAGGGCCTCAAGTGAGTCTGAGTGCAGGTAACTCAGTCACTACGGTAGGTCGGTAGAGTAGGAGACAGTAGGGGAAGAGAAGGACGGAGGTCAGGGAGGGTCGTAGTCTCAGAAAAGGTTACTCAGTTGTGAATGTCTATTCATGATAATTTACTAGTTGGTTTATCTCTTAAATCTTGACCTAAAACGAGAATTCGTCCACCCCTTCTAGTTGCTTTTGATTCTTGTCGTTTGATTCTCAGCTCCGAATATGTTGATAGGAATCTAGTATAGTCTAGTCTATGATACCTTCCTACAACAATTCTCAGCATTAGAAGGGTGGCCCCACATTCGATAAAACAGTAGTGGTACAGTTGATAGGACTTACTACAGACCTTTTTTTTTTTCACCTCTAGTTATTTGCAAACAACTTACTCACTTATTCACTTACTTACCATTAGAGTCCGATCCAGTATGAGTAAACCCCATTGGAATGTACGACTTCTTTACTACGGAAGTTTAATACCACAACCTCTTCTGCGGACTTTCATGGAACCTGTCGTTCCTTTAGTATGGTTAGAATTCCCTTTAGTTGGGACTTATGAATGACCTTCCTGACTACGACTTCGACTTTGAGGTCATAAAACCAGAAGACTACGTTTGTCGGTTGAGTAACCTTTTCAGGGACTACGACCCCTCCTAACTACCGTCTTCTTCTCCCGCAGTCTCCTACTCTACCGACCTACCGTAGTGACTACGTTACCTGTACTTGAACCCGTTTGAAGTCCTTTACCACTTCCTATCCTTCCGGACCACACGACGTCAGGTACCCTAGTGTTTCACAGACTGTACTGACCCGCTGACTTGTTGTTGCTGTTGATGTACTGAAAATCTTTCATTCACTCCCGAAACAAGTAATACAGTACCTCTTTGTAACTTCTATCAATTTCTTTTCTCATTATATTAAGTGTAAAATAATCATTCGATTGACTATTGTCACACTACCTATATAACTTACTTGATATCTAACCGTCGTTCGACTCGGTATACCGTCGACAACATTATCTTTTTACTAAACTTTAATAACCAACCATATCGTCATTATCTTCTCTTTCTTTCTTACGTACACTCCGTAAACTTAAATTCTCGTTCTCCTAAATCTGTGACTTTCGAGAAATCGTATTATGAGAACGATTTATGATACGAGAAATCGTGTTATTTTCAGTACCTTCGGGTTAAGTTTGATCGAATGCCTGTTTATTTTACATAACTCTGTTTCTTGACCTTTCAGATCTAACCTGAGGTGAAATCATAATCTAAGTTCCGACACATAGAGGTGGATAAGTGGTATTAAGACGAATATGTAACTCACATAAGACGATTTATCCGAAAGAAGTGTACTGTCTAAATATGTGAAGGTCGAATCGTTGAATTTCTTGTTACGGAAAAGAAAGAGTCATAGGTAGATAATGTCTATGTAAGATGTATAAACAAGACATACCTAGTGTACTGGTGAGGACACTTCTCTCCTCCGTCCTATACTACTAACCGTACCTTACATTCTTTACGTAAAAGACCTTCTTTAACAGTATATCCCATCTGTTTTCGTTGTCTATGAGTCATGTCACTTTTATTCTTTTTACAATTCAAGAGTTAGTTATAAGGAAGAACCCACTGACCTATTGTCTATAGTCCTTACTTCCTCTCTCTTGATCAAAAATTTGGTCACTCTCTACGTACTAAACCCAGCATGACACAAATTCAGCCAACACAAGTCAAGTCAAGTCAAGTCAGAGAGTCAGTACAGACTGAGAAACGCTGGAGTACTTAGCGTCGTGCGGTCCGGAGGGACAGATAGTGGTTGAGGCCTCAAATGGGTTTAAGTACAGGGAACTCATCCACTACGGTAGGTCGCTAGAGTAGGAGACAGTATGGGAAGAGGAGAACGGGGGTTAGGGAGGGTCGTAGTCCCAGAAAAGGTTACTCAGTTGAGAAGAGTACTCCACCGGTTTCATAACCTCAAAGTCGAAGTCGTAGTCAGGAAGGTTACTTGTGGGTGCTGACTAGAGGAAATCTTACCTGACTAACCTAGAGGAACGTCAGGTTCACTGAGAGTTCTCAGAAAAGGTTGTGGTGTCAAGTTTTCGTAGTTAAGAAACCACGAGTCGAAAGAAGTGTCAGGTTGAGAGTGTAGGTATGTACTGGTGACCTTTTTGGTATCGGAACTGATCTTCCTGTAAACAATCACTTCATTACAGAGACGAAAAATTATAAGACAGATCCAACTAGTATTGAAAGGAAGGTTCCTCATTCGTAGAAAATTAAAGTACCGACGTTAGTGGTAGACGTCACTAAAACCTCGTTTTTTAATTTAAACTGTAACAAAGGTGACAAAGGGGTAGATAAAGGGTACTTCACTACCCCAGTCTACGGTACTAGAATCAAAAGACTTACAACTCGAAATTCGGTTGAAAAAGTGAGAGGAGAAAGTGAAAGTAGTTCTCTGAAAAATCAAGAAGAGGTGAAAGAAGGTATTCCCACCACAGTAGACGTATAGACTCCAATAACTATAAAGAGGGTCGTTAGAACTAAGGTCGAACACGAAGAAGGTAGGGTCGCAAAGAGTACTACATGAGACGTATCTTCAATTTATTCGTCCCACTGTTATATGTCGGAACTGTATGAGGAAAAGGAGAAACCTTGGTCAGACAACAAGGTACAGGTAAGATTGACAACGAAGGAGTGGACGTATATCCAAAGAGTTCTCCGTCCAGTCCACCAGACCATAAGGGTGGAGAGAGTCTTAAAAGGTGTCAAATAACACTAGGTGTGTCAGTTTCCGAAACCGTTTCAGTTATTTCGCCTTTATCTACAAAAAGACCTTGAGAGGACGAAAAAGGTACTAGGTCGTCTGCAACCGTTAAACTAGAGACCAAGGAGACGGAAAAGATTTTGGTCGAACTTGTAGACCTTAAAGTACCAAGTACATAACGACTTCGGACCGAACCTCTTAAAACTCGTAATGAAATGATCGCACACTCTACTCACGTTAACACACCATCAGACTCGTAAGAAACCGTAACAGAAAGAAACCCTAACTTTACTTTTGACTGTTTAACGGAATACTTGATACCTACCTCCAAGTATTGTAACATGTCCTCTGTCCCTAGTTCTGGTCGGGGTACCCTTTCTTTACGTTTTTTCGTTTTACCGACAGACTCCTCCGGAATGTTTATCGACACTTTTCTTCTCTTCGCTTTTCCTTTCTATATTCGTAGACTTTCGTCTCAAGGTTTCTTATCGTTCCTCTCTTTTGTTTCGGAAGGAGTCGTTAGGTACGTTTCTTTATCTCCTTTTGTTATCTTACCCTTTCTGATCTCTAGAGAAGTTCTTTTAATCTCTATGGTTCCCTTGTAAAGTACGTTTCTACCCGAGCTATTTCCTGTCTTTACCATACCTGGATTGTATGGTCTTCGTCTTCTATAATTCTTCTTCACCGTTCTTATGTGTGTTCTAGATGTGGTTTTTTTGATAAGTCTTTTGATTCCAGTAACTTACGATTTTCTTAGGACTACATTCTCGGACCTCACCAGTCCGACTTTATCTTGGTCGTTTACATGAGTATGTTCAGTTCCTTCTTTCACCTGATAGTGAATCTAACTGACGTATGATCTTTAGCTGAGATAAATTTTATTCGCTTTGTCTTTAAATAACTTTCTTATATGTTAACGAATATCCTTTTTCTTCTTTCGACTTTTTGGTCTGAACCGTACGAGTTCTTGGTCCGTCGGGGTGTCTCAGGTTTATCATCAACAACGAACATATAAAAGGGGACTTTATCGATTGCCTTGTTGTTGTTTTTTATGTGATAAAAGTCAGAACAAGGAAAGGGTATTAAGTCAAAGATTCCAGAGTTTCTCAGCCTGTACTGACTCGTTGACTTGACTTGACTTGACTTCCTCTATTAAGTCAACGGTGGCACACAATTTAAAGACGAAGAAAAAGTCTTGTTCCGTTGACTAAACGTCAGGGTACCCTGAGTAATCACCTCTTCGTCTTCAAAGAGTCTTTGTTTTGTTCTACCTTATCTTTGACTCGTGAGTCATTCTGTCGTTATAGGTGACGTCTCCTGAATAATTTGTCACAATGATTTCTGTTTACAAAGAGAAGTCACCTCCACATTCCTTGATGGGAAAGAGAGGAGGTTTTGATGCACGACCTAAAACAAAAGTTTTTTTTTTTTAGTATCTGAAAGAAGTAAATTTATATGGTCTTTATAAAACAATGGACTATACCATCCGTCTTATTACGGGAAGGTTTTCTACAGGTAAAGGATTAAGTGTCTTAGACTTACAATGGTTCTTACCGTTTCCTTTTAATTCCAACGTCTTCCTTAAATTCAACTATTAATCGACCTTTTTTTAAGAATGGTGATTTTGAGTAATAAGACCTGATAGGGACAACCGGGTTACACCTATGTCTCCATTTTTTCACCTTCTCCCTTCTTCTACAGTTGGTTTTCAGTTCTGTACACCCGTCGGTTATCTCAACCATTCTCGTTCTAAGAGAGGATCTTCATGAAAGAACCACCAGGTCACCGATTCTGAGAGGCAAGGGTCACGTCCCCCGGTCTCCAGTCTTTTGATCTAGGACGTCTGGATTTGATTTCTAGGACTCACGGAGTCGATTACTATGGTCCACTAAAAGGGTCCCAGAGGTCTTTCCTTGGGTCAGAAGGACTCTGGAACTCGGATCACTCTAGCCTCGGTCTAAAGACTGGAGAACTTGACACTCTATTATTAAGACAGAACAAAATTTGGTGGTTAAAATACCATTAGACAATATCGTCGTTATTTTTTTAATTATGTGGGTTGTGGTAAAATTTTATCTCCCTCGATCCAATTTTTTAAACGATTTAATAGGTCTGACTTTGGGTCCGAGATCTAAGATCGATCACAAGTAACGTGAAGTGGGTTCCCATAATCTTTAAGAATGGTGACTTTGAGTAATAAACCTTTGTGACTAAAGGACCTTTGTCCTATTTCTTCCTTTTCCTTCAAATTAAAGGAGGATTTACTAAAGGACAATTAAAGGAGGATTTACTAAAGGACAAATTAAAGGACAATTTACTGATAACTCACAGAATAATTTCTCTTTCTTCAAATTTATTTTAAATCAAAAAGACTAGACCTTCAAATTTCCCATAAATTTGTTGTAGACACCTTACACTGTCTTGGTACCAACTTTTAATTCCACTAAAAATAAACAAATAATGAAATTTAGACCGTTTGTACGAAGAGTTATAAATAAAGGTTTCCAAAATCGAATATGATACGTCTTCAACTTACTAACCTTTTCTGGAATTCCGAACCTTTTTAACTCCTGTTCTCCTCTTCCCCCGCTGTCTCCTACACTACCAACCTACCGTAGTAACTGAGTTACCTGCACTCAAACTCGTTTGAGGTCCTCTAGCATTTCCTGTCCCTTCGGACCACACGACGTCAGGTACTCCAAGGTACCCCAAAGTTTGTCAGTCTGTACTGAATTACTGAGTTATTGTTGTCGTTACATGATGAATAAAGAGACTCTTTACAACTGAGAACAATTTATTTTCCACGATAAATGAAAAGTTCTTATTAACACGTTCAAATCCTTACCGATCTCTTTCACTCGACGAGACAGATAAATTCTCTTTTAAGTTTTCAGGTCTCATTAGACTCTCCTTTCCTCACTTCTCCTCTCTATTCTTTCCTTCTTAATCGTTCTACAGTCTTCTACTCAAAAATATGTCTCACTACGTCTGTTACCGTCGATTTTTCAGATTTATACTGAGATTCAACAAAGGATACATTGTGAATTCCATCGGGGGTTTAGAAGTTGATCTAAAGACGATCTATTTTGTCGAAACATAACCACCAACGAGAACTAGAACCTCCCTCTCGTCACTCATCAGGATATCTCTCTAGAACCAAGGGACGGGTCCCTGACTTGGAACCCATTAGAGTTACTTTTGGTCCATAGGATCGACGATCTGGTGGTCCGTGATCGTCGTTTCACCGGGACAGAGAAAGGGAGTAAACTTTCGTTCTTACAAAGTTTCTCCGTTTTTGACATTTTTGTTCACATTTCAAATATTAATCTCTGTGTCGGATTGTACATACCCTCTCGTGTGTCTTTCCGTCAAACAAATAAATTCTCTCTTCGATCCGTCTTTATGTGTTGGTCTCTCTTTCACACACCCGTAGGGGGAATTATTCCTCATCGGAGAATTCAGTCTTCAATCCGTCTCTGTGTGTGGGTCTTCTCTCACGCCCACAGGACTCACTCCTTCTCGTGTCATTTCTCCACTAGGAAGACCCAGAAACAAATGGAAACCGGGTAATAGAACAAAGAAAGAAGTGTAGACTGACCAGAAACCTAGGAGGGGTTTTACGTACGTGTCGAAAAAAGATTCTACCTAGGGTGGTGTCTCTGGACACCCACGTGCTGGTGTGAAAAATAACCCACCCCAGAGGAAGAAAAGACTGGGTGTTCTTCGGAAGGACAAGTACACGTCTGTCTCTTCACAAGGAACTGGAGTCCTCACCCGTGCAAAAGATAAATGAAATCATCTTGAGTCGAAAACGGTGATCCAAACAGGAACCTCACAGACCCACTCTTCTTTCGAACGTAAAATGAGATGAATTGTTTTTGGTCCACAGATCGGGTCCCCGGGTAGATAGAGGATGGAGTGAGACTTCCTTTACTACTGTCTGTTAGAACGGAAACTGAATTTTCGTACTACCTTTTCACTTATCGGTAATAAATAAAGTCTCGTTCCTTGTTTTTAAGGAGCCTCTGTCTTTTAGTTTCAGTCTCACCAGGTACTTTTGTATTCGGGTCTTGTTCACACATGTTTTAGTATTCCTCCCGAAACCTATGATTTTAGGTGTGTTGTCCTTAAATTTAGTCACAAAATATCTCTTAATTTATCGAGTTGTTGGTAGTGGTGGTGGTAGTGATGGTGGTGGTGGTTAATATTAGTATTGATTTTACGTATCTTATAAGAAACACATGGTCCGAGACGTGATTTGGGACTTTTATATAATGAAGTACATTAAGTGATTCTTAAGACGGTGTTCTCCCTCGTCCACATTAGTGTCTTCCAGACGATTTCGGAATTTTAGAGATTATCTTGACTACCTTCCATTAAGAGTGGGTTTTCGTCAATCATTTCTGACCCTTCTCCCCTGACGATGAGTTCACGTTTCTGTCGTTGTGTTTTGAGACTCCTTGTACTTTTTAGTTCCTTTGGATTGACGTTTTCCTAGGTTATCAGAAAGTCATTGACTTCAGTTTCTGTACATCTAGACACCAAATGAGTCACTTTTTAGGTTTTATCGAACTTCCTTTGAGCTACTCGATGTTCTTTTGTGTCTTTCTGTTAAGTTGTTTTAGTGTCTTTGTTATATAGTTGTTTCACTCTTTTAATTGTTTCTCTACGAGTCAGTGTGTGTGTGTGTGTGTGTGTGTGTGTGTGTGTGTGTGTCTTGATTTGTCTTTAAGACCTCGACTCTATAAGTGACTTACTTGCTTTAAGAAATAGGTAAACAGACAACTTTCTGTGAATCCGACAAAGGGATAGATCCGATAACATTTGACACGACGATTCTTGTGACCCCATGTATTTATAAAAACTTAAAATCTATATATGGGTCCTCACTTTAATCACCTTTTATATCATCACAATAAAAATCAAAAAATTTCTTGGACGTTCGATAAATGGTATCAAGTCAAGTCATGGAGTCAGCACAGATCAAGAAACGTTAGGGTGTCTACCGTCGTGCTGTCCAGAGGGACAGGTAGTGATTGAGTTTCTCGAACGAGTCAAGTCAAGTCAAGTAAAGTCAACGAGTCAGCACAGGTTGAGAAACACTGGGGTACTTGGCGTCGTGCGGTCCGGAGGGACAGGTAGTGGTTGAAGGTCTCAAGTGGTTTTGGGTACAGGTAGTTCAGCCACTACGATAGGTTGGTAGAGTAGGAGACAGTAGGGGAAGAGGAGGACGGGAGTTAGAAAGGGTCGTAGTGTCAGAAATGTTTACTCAGTCGAGAAGCGTAACCCACGGGTTTCATAACCTCAAAGTCGAAGTTGTAGTCAGGAACGTTACATATAAGTCCTGACTAAAAGAAATCCTACCTGACCAACCTAGAGGAACGTCAGGTTCCCTGAGAGTTCTCAGAAGAGGTTGTGGTGTCAAGTTTTCGTAGTTAAGAAGTCACGAGTCGGAGAAGTGTCAGGTTGAGAGTGTAGGTATGTACTGGTGTCCTTTTTGGTATCGGTACTTATCTATCTTGAAACAACCGTTTCATTACAGACACGAAAAGTTATACGATAGATCTAACCAGTATTGAAAAGAAGGTTCCTCATTCACAAAAATTTAAAGTACCGGCGTCAGTGGTAAACGTCACTAAAACCTCGGGGGGTTTTATTTTAGACAGAGACAAAAGTGATAAAGGGGTAGACAAACAGTACTTCTCTACCCTGGTCTACGGTACTAGAAGCAAAAGACTTACAACTCAAAATTCGGTTGAAAAAGTGAGAGAAGAAAGTAAAAGTAATTCTTCGAGAAATCAAGAAGAAGTGAAAGACGGTATTCCCACCACAGTAGACATATAGACTCCAATAACTATAAAGAGGGTCGTTAGAACTAAGGTCGAACACGAAGTAGGTCGGGTCACAAAGAGTCCTCCATGAGACGTATATTTAATTTATTAAATTACCACCCACTGTTATATGACTACATGAGAAAAGGGATAAACCTTGGTCACACAACAAGGTCCAGGTCAAGATTGACAACGAAGGACTGGACGTATGTATAAAGAGTCCTCCGTCCAGTCCACCAGACCATAAGGGTGGAGAAAGTCTTAAAAGATCAAGAAAAACTAGGTGTGTCAGTTTCCGAAACCGTATCAGTTATTTCGTCTTCATCTACAAAAAGACCTTGAGAGAACGAAAAAACTACTAGGTCGTCTACAACCGTTAAACTAGAGACCAAGGAGATGAAAAAGATTTAGGTCGAACTTGTAGACCTTCAGGTGCCAAGTGCATGACAACTTCGGACTGAACCTCTTAAAACTCGTAATGAAATGATCGTACTCTCTACTCACGTTAACACACCATCAAACTCGTAAGAAACCGTAACGGAAAGAAACCCTAACCTTACTTTTGACTGGAAAAGGTCAGGACACCAGTGACGACTCAAAAGGTTTAAAGGGTCGTATAACTCACATGGTGAAAGTATCGTACTAGAAAATCCTAAACTTTACCGAGTTGACCTTAAGGTAGTGGAGGTGATTGAAACAAGTATCACTACGAAAGATTCCAGGTGAACTGAAGTGTAAGGTCCTACAGACCGAGATCCACTCACTAGTGTGGTAGTGCTAATAGACCCAGTACTTCTATAAAAACATGTCAAGAACGGTGGAAAAGAATTATAGAAGACGAAGACAATCCAGGTATGGTAAAGACAGGAAATAGCTCGGGTAGAAACGTACTTTACAAGGGAACTATAGAGATTAAAAGAACTTTTCAAGAAATCAGAAAGGGTAATATAACAAAAGGAGATAAAGAAACGTAACTAGTGACTCCTTCCGAAACAAAAGAGAGGAACGATAAATAAGTAACCGTGAGACGTAAGTTTACCCATATACAAAGGAAAAGAGGAAACGGAAAACGAAGAGAAGAAAAGTGTCGACACACATTCCGGAGGAGTCTGTTGGTAAAACGGAAAAACGTAAAGAAAAAGAACCCCTACCAGAAAAAAGGACGGAGGACATGTTACGGTCCTTGGAGACAGGTATCAAAAAGTCCGTGAGACAGATAGTCTAGATTAGGGACCTTAGATAAACAGTGAGGGTGACATATTAGTATTCCCTAAACTAAATCCACTATGGACTTACCAGATCACTAAAAGGGATGAAAGAAGTTAAATTCAGACTTAAACCGTTATTCCTCAAGTACAGACGCAGAGTCAATCGAGGGTCAGAACAAAAACGACTGATATATCTCGAAAAGGTAAAAACCGACGTTTCTTATATTAGTTAGACTAAAACTATAACTGGTAGACCACTACAGGTGTACATCTCAGAAGAGGACACAACAACCTTCTCCCACAAACGATACTAGTCACACAAGAGAACCGTTTTGAGGTAATTGCAAACGGAACGAAGGAAGATATGCGGTTTCGGTTTAAACGGACAATAAGGTCCATAAAGAACTGAAGAATGAAAACCTAAGGTAAGGGGATATTACTTTTTCTATAGAAAACCCACAATCAAGATCTTTCTGAACATCAAGAAGTATCTTGACAAGTTGAACTTGAAGAAGTCGTAATGACCAACCCCGTATCTGAACCTAATGACACTATGACTTATTAAACGGAACTTTTACTTGTCTCTTATAAGACAGTAGAAACTCTAACGTAGGTTCATGACGTAAGTCTGAGAAAACAACTGACACTACCAATTAGGTAAAGAAGATTCCCTAAGAACGGGTGTCATCATCTAAATTACCAGTACACTCAATTTAAGTGGGTAAGGTCAGGTAAAATCAAGGGACTAAGGATTTTACAGCTGTAAGTGAGAACGGTAGAGGACAAACTGGTAAAGGTTAAACAGAACAAAGTACCTGGATTGTAAGGTCCAAGGATGTATTATAACGAAAAATGACGTAACCTGGAACAAAGATAGTGATCAGGGTAGTTGTTGACCCATAACGAAAACGAAACCGAGGTATAGAAGTAAGAAAGACCTCAATAAAGAAGTGACTAGAGGTCATTGTATAACCCGTGGATGGCTGGACCCCTCAAGGAGAAACTCACAGGATAGAAAAACGGAAAAGTATGACAAGAGTTCCGTTCTTATGACTTCACTGAACGGTAAAGGAAGAGGTCACCTGGTGTAAAATGATCTTGAGAGGTGGTACTGGTAAAGTGGAACCCACCGGTATGTCCCGTACCAGTATCAAAGTGACTTAATCTCTTCCGACACCAGGTACACTAGTCTCACCAATCAAAAGACACTAACACCAAAAGTCAAATGGTATCACCGACGAGGTAAAGTGGTTAAGTATAAGGGTCGTTGTCACACAATTCCAAGGGAAAAAAGGTGTAGGAGTAGTTGTAAACAATAAACAATAGAAAAACTACTATCAGTAAGACTGTCACATTCCACAATGCGTAACACTAAAACCAAACGTCTATGAATTACTATGACTCGTAGAAAAGTACACGGACAATCGGCAGATACATAGAAACCCTTTTACAGACAATTCCGGAAAACGAGTAAAAAATTACTCCGTCAAAAAACAGACAAAAACAAAACCATAACACAACATACTCGACAATTTTATGAAACCTATAATTGGGGAATAGTTAGTACAACAAACGTTTACAAAAGAGGGTAAGTCATCCAATAGAAAACAAAACAACTACCAAAGGAAACGACACGTTTTCGAAAAATCAAATTAATCTAGAGTATACAAATAAAAACGAAAACAAAGGAGAAAGAATCCTCTCTCTAGGTTTTAATAACGGTACTAAATGTAGTTTCTATAAGACGAATATAAAAGAAGTTCTTCAAAATACTATAAGACCAAAATATAAATTCAGTAATTAGATAAAACTCAAATGAAAACATATACCGTAATCTTTTAAAGGATGAAAAAAAAAGAATGTATCTCGACAGGTCAAAAGGGTCGTAGTTAATAACTTCTTTGACTGAAAAGGGTAACACAGACGAACGGAGGAAACAACATTTAATTAACTAGTATTCACACACCTGAATAAAGACCCGAAAGATGAGACTAGATAACTCGATACAAAGATAAAAACATGGTCATGGAATTGTGCATGGGGTTATGTACGTTCGTGGGTTACAAGTATCGTTGTAATAACTGTTAACGACTTTACGTCTTAGTTGGATTAGCACGTCGTTGTTTACTTGTCTATTTCTTCCACACCATATATTTATGTATTTATAATGAGTTGATATTTTTTTTATTTATAAACAGTAAACGTTGTTGTACTTACTAGGACATCCCATAATACGAATCACTTGTTCAATTTCTTTCTGTTTATGACTTACAACAGTGAATATACACCTTTGATTTGTGATTCGTTTATTCACTTGTATTGTTTTATCTTTGTCTGACTGACTAAATCTCTTGTTTAATCACCGATGGGTACCCCTCTCCCCTCCCCACTCCCCGTTCCACTTCCATTCTCCAGCACCGTTTTTGATGACATATATTTTAATTATTTGATGTTTCTATATACCATGTCGTGTCCCTTACATCGGGTATCAAATATTATTGAAATTTACCTCATATTAGCTATTTTCATATTTTAGTGACAAAGACGAAATAACTGATACGGTTTCGGAAACTGACACACCTAGTGTTATTTGACACCTTTTAAGACTCTCTCTACCCTGATGGTCTGGTGGACTGGACGGAGAACTCCTTAGACATACGTCAAGTCCTTCGTTGTCAATCTTGACCTGTACCTTGTTGTCTGACCAAGGTTTATCCTTTTCCTCACGCAGTTCCGACATATAACAGTGGGACGAATAAATTGAAGATACGTCTCATGTAGTACTCTTTGCGACCCGACCTACTTCGTGTTCGACCTTAGTTCTAACGACCCTCTTTATAGTTATTGGAGTCTATACGTCTACTGTGGTGGGAATACCGTCTTTCACTTCTCCTTGATTTTTCGGAGAACTACTTTCACTTTCTTCTC